>BFEA01000114.1:1415487-1453115 GCA_003427395.1 Chara braunii | reverse complement strand
CGGGTCACACACACACTCAACCGTCAAGCACTCAGACAGGCAAGCAAACGGGCAGGCATGCACACACACACAGACTTGGAAAACACAGCAGAATGCGGGAATCACGGCAAGGCATTCATTCCAGTGGCAAATCCCAGAAATCAGCAGTGTTCTCAGTCTGTGCTTTGGCGGGTCATTACATAATTTTCCTCTGACAACATGCTCTTGCCAACGATGTTGAACAAAGGTTAAAAGTTGGTTCTGGAAATCTAAAATGCTCGCCTGGTTAAGATGTTCATTAGATTGCTCTTGAAGTTCGTAATTCAGCATTTGTTATTGGATGTTCATTGGATTGCTCTTGAGGAGATCGTGGTTTTCCTTTGTCCATTGACAATAAACCCACACATCCCTGACATATTGCCTGAATTGATTCTGGCCTAACAAAGAAGTGTTAAGTTTGTAGAATCCCTTCCCCTGGTCAGGTTTCTTCCTTAAGGAGAGGAGTGCCACATACATCTCATGGTCTGCCCTGGTCATGGGCTCTGGGGAAAGATGACTGCCCATAGCAATGCGCGATCAAGGTCTTCGAAAATTAGAATAAGATCTATCTTGGACCTAGATTGATGCGGTGTACACTATTGCGGATGTTAGTGAATAAGCACACTTGAGGAAAAAATCGTCTATATGTGTTGTATAGACGCTCCGCATCGCACAACCTTCTTATGATTTGCTCGTCTTCTTCTATACAGGCCGGACATGGAGAGGGTATTTTCCAACGATCCAAGCCATCTAGCAGGAGCTGCGTTAAAATCTTTTGCCATGACGACTGGTATCCCATGAGGGATTTGCGTTCCGATGTCCTGAATTAAATTAATCCTTTCCTGCGGACCATTTGGTCCTAGGCTACCAGAGTGGCCCGGGACCACTTGTCCGGCCGAGTTAAAAAAAAAAAAAAATTGAAAAACAAAAAACAATATTTTTTAACTTTATTTTTTATTTTTTATTTGGGATAATTTGGTAAAGAATTTCCCTGTGACCCTGAGGCAAAAATTGTTCACTTTATTATTTTGCTGCTTTTGCATAACATAGTTTTGTTTCAGATTTTGTCGATTTGTTGTTTTTCTTTTTGCTGGGATCTACTTTGGCCCTTGCACGGCTGGGCCGCCCGGGCAAACAAGGTCACCCGGACGGCCCGTCTCGTAGCCTAGATTTGGACCATATACATTTATTTAATTTTATTACACATAGTATTTATAATTCTAACATAATTAATGCAGAGAGTCGGAGACCCAACGACCTTGTTGTTTGTCTGCCGCCCAATACACAATATCTGCCCGTGACTCCGGGGGTATTTATATAGCCACTCCTCCTGAGCCACTTCTAGGTGCTGGAGCACTAATGTTTTGAAAAGGCCATGCAATGTTATGAGCCCTTTGGTGTTCCGGGGAGTTTGTGAGGTGGGTTTCCTGTATGCATTTGAGGTCTGGCCACGTGTGACTACCTACCCCCTTGAGCTGTTCTATCAAGGCTCTTCTCTTATCCGCATCTGCCGTGGCAAGCCCATTCAGATTAAGAGATCTCAAATCCAAATCCACTGATGTAGTAGCTATATGTCAAAAACGGTTCTTCCCCTAATAGACCTGGAGTGCCTCCATTCCTTCCGTGAGTTAGAACCCTCTACCCCTTCCGTACCCCTTGTTGCCCAATCCACGTCATAGTCGCACCCCAGCCACTAGTGTCCAAGTGAAAGGGTGTCTGCAGAATTCCTCTCCGTAAGATTGAGCACAAAAACGTCAGTACATCTGATACCGCCCATGTAGGATTGGCTTTAATCTTGAGGCATTGGAGCTCCAACAGGCCTGTGTGAGTATACCACTGAAGTCCTGCCTCCTTCTGATCTTCGAACCGTACGAAAGTGTCCCTTTTAGTCATCTGCGCCCGATCTCACCATCCAGTGAGGGCGCTTGAGGGCCTGGCTCATAGCGCTTTGACAGAAAATCGTGTAAATCTCGTTTGAAAGTTCTGTCGGCTGCACCATGATATTCCATATACGTGGACCAGCCCCTCAAGGTAACTCCCCCATTGGGTTTGTCTTGGATGATTATGCTTTAGCCGCCTGCCCTTTTTCCAACAAATGCCTTAATTTAATAATTTCCACCTTTTCCTTATTTCCTGCATGATGGGGGCGGAAAGGAGATGAGCCCCCTCGGACTATTCTGGCCCTGAGGTACCGCACTCTTCCTTGGTCCGAGGGGGCTGTTGTTGTTGCGGTGACTGGGACAGCTGTTTTTGAGACTGTTGTTGTCCCAGTTCCGGCAAGTGTGTCTGCTGCATACTCTGCCGACTTTGTACATCTATCAGTGTGTGCTCTACCTCCAACTGAGATTGTTGTTGCGGCAGATGATTCTGTCACTGAGACTGCAGAGGCTTCTCCCGCAGCTGATCAACCGTACTTCAAGTGGTGCCTGTTGGGTTTGGTGCAGTTGTTGTCACCTGTGGGTCACAAGTGAGGTGTCCCAACTCCCCCTTTTCATTTCCATGGGCCTGGTGTCCCACTTGTTGGGCCTGTTGCTGACCCGCGGATAACTGTAACACTATCGATTGCTGCATATCACCATTTTGTAGCTGCAGCCCCCGGGTGTAAAGAGACACCCTGTCCCCATTTCCATTACCTTGTTGGTGCCCCATTTGCTGATCCTGCTGCTGTTCTACTGGCATTTGCAGCAGTATTGGTTGCTGCATTTTCCCAATCTGCATCTGCTGGTCCACAGTCTTATGATAAACCATATCCTCAGATAAATCCTCCACCGAGATGATTTCTTCTTCTCCCTGAAAAGAGCGTTTATTTCCCTCCCTAGGGTTATCAATTATCACTATTATTATTATTATTATTATTATTATTATTATTATTATTTATTAAAATTTATTTTTGATTATTAACAATTTCGTTTTCTGCATTATCTTCTTCTTGGCCTGTTTGTGATTCTTCCAGAGAAGAAACATATGCAGCGGAACTGCTAATCCTCTTGAATCAAGGACATGCCCTCTCCTCCTGCTCGATGTGCCATTTTAAACGACACTAAGGCCAAATTGGAATTTTCTCATTTTCCTTTTCTGCATCTGCCTGTGAGGAAGGGGGACGGGACTTGGAGATTACTGGAGTCAGCATTAACTGGCTAACTGCTGGCCAATGGGATCCCAACGACAGACCTTTCTGCAACACCTCTTTTAAATTTGGGCTGCCAATGAGCATATCCACCAGCTGTACATAAATTGCGTCCCAAAACTCATCGGAGATTGTTCGAAAATTTAATATTAGCTGTTGGAATAGTCATTCTGCCAATTGAGTAACCTTTTGCTTTAGTGGAATTTGGGACTGTTCGTCCTCTGGAGCAGAAAGAGTAGCATCTTGCATAGGACTGTTAGAGGGAACTTGTGGACCCTCCACCTCTCCACGGGAGCAGGGCCAAACGCATCCTTCAAGGGGTCCTGTGCGTTCTCCTGCAGGTGTGACAGATCCTCAACGTCTGTTGCTGCAGCTTTACTCGGCTGATCTGGCCCTCCTGCAGGGGGCACCTCCCCTTGCTGCACTTCCATTTCCTCCCCTTTTGCAGCTTGAGGGTCCTGTTAGGCCAAGGCTACCCCTACTGTCCTGGGTTCTGAATTTTGACGGACCCCACCCCGAAAAGTTTTTTTTTTTTTTTTTTCCCTCCTCTTTCTTCTTATTAGGTGGTGCTTCTGTTCGTCAGTTTGTTCCTGGTCCCCCTCTTCATCCTGGTCCATTCGTTGGACATGATCGTTTACCTGCAGGGGGACCAAAGTTGCACTATCCTTGTTGGTGGTACCTCCTTCAGGTGAGCAGTTACTTGCTCCCGAGAGACGGTTTGAGACGACACTGGTATGCACTTTGACCCGGACCGCTTGACAAAACTACCCCTTGAGAACGCTTACAAATTGATGAAATGTAATTTTCAGGGTCCGGTTCTTTTGCAGAAACTCCTTCCCTATTTACCGTCTATGGAGAGGGTTGTGAAGGTGAGGGGGGTTGAGTTGCAGCTCCCTGGGCTAGCTGCGGTACAGGAGTCGCAGGTGTTGGAATTCTGACCGAAGACTCCGGGCACATCCAGCTATTCGGAGGCTTCGCTTCCCGATTTGGTTCCCCTTGCTTTTCCCACGACCATCCACGTGGACCCCCGCCCCTCCCCCCCCCACCTTTGCCGAACCTTCTGTTTAGACCCACCCTTCGTCTCCCGGGTCTACCGTCCTCCAGAGATTAGCCTTGAAGGGCTCTCTAATCGGCCTGCCCGTTGCACGTTGTTTTCTGGCCGGATTCTGGGCACATGACGGGTCTGTACTAAGATGGTTATGTTATGAACCTGGTTGCTTGTTGTCAAAAGACCAACACCCACACACATAGACTTCCAGGTATGCCCATACATACACCGAAAGGAAGGGGAGAGGATGGGAGTATCACACCGCACAGGGAGAGATAAACACAATGGAAGACTTGACCATGCGATATGACAGAGAACACTGAAAGTGCACTTCACTCCACATAATCCTTACGACCAGTCACAAAGAAAGCCGAGTACATCACATCCAAGAAACAATGAAGCAAAGATAGTTCACACCCAGTATCAACACTGCTTATTAAACTCAGAGTCTCAAATTGTCAGAATAACCCCAGAACTACAGTGCGCTGCTCAGAATTGAGCAGCGCCTCACTCCCCAACCCCGAGTAACCGCTATCACTACCCCTGAGCCCCTGAAACATCAAGCGCCACCCAGATACAGCCTCCAGAAGGCAGCGCCACCATGAAACAGGCCTCTGAGGCCAAGCACCTCTCAGAGGATGAAGAAGAAGACCAGCGCCACAGTGCCTGATTATGATGAAGTGTTGATTGACTTCCCGGGTGGAAATCTGCAGCAGCGCCACCTCTCCTGACAAGATAAACTCTGAGGAAGAAGCTGCAGCTATGGCTGCAGCGTACCACACCCTGTAACCCTACTCCGGAAGAGGGTCCAGCAGGTCACCACTTCTCTCGCCTCCAGCAGACTTCAGATAGCCCGAACCTTTGAACAGCCCCGCGTGCTGTCAGAGTACAGCGCAGGCCCCAGCTATGGCCGACGCTCCGCAGGTCCGACTATGTCTGTCTCCTCAACGCTGAAGTTGTCACCACTCCACTTCATGCGTTGCACAGTTGCGATGTACACGGTACCAACTACCAAAAGCCCTGGACCGATGTCCTCGTTCTCTCTATAACCTACACTAGCCTAGACACGACCTAGACCGGACTGACTGGACCGACCGGTACCGTTTCAGTTTCGGCCTCTAGGGCCTTTCCCAACCCGGCTATAGGCTATAAAACCGTCTATCAGCTTAGGCCCACAAGGCCTATCTATCCTAGGGGTAGTCCGGGTCTGCTATTCGCAGTTAGCGTAGCTGTAGGCAATTTCAGTTAGTACGGGCCTGTATTTTCTCGAATTTACAGATATGTCCCTCAAGAATTTTTCCTAGAGGTAGGTCTCTCGGTTAGCCCTCAGCCAAACAAAATTACGAATCTATACCACCTATAGTACAGCCTCGACAAGAGAGGCTACAGGCAACCAGAAACCAGCAAGTCATTGCGGACCTACCCTCCCCCCGGAGCGAGGACCTCCGAGCTAAGGGCGTAGGCGTGCAGAACAACGAAGGGGTTCTCCCTTTTGTGCTGCCTCATATCTAAGGACAACGGACTTTGCGGTTTTCAGAAGTTCCTTGCGAGTAAACCGGCGATTCTCAGTATGTGGCTGGTATGAAAACTTCACAAGGTACTCCTCGTCTGGACTTGTACTTGACTCGTCCTCAATGGATTCGACCTCATATGCCTTGCCAGGGATAGGGGGACCAAACTAAGGAGGCCTGTCTGGGAATGCATCAGATGAGGTGAATGGTAACAGCTTGGATGCATGGAAGACAGGGTAGGTTTGGAGATGCCGAGGGACATCCACAACGTAGGATGGTCCAAAGGCATCAACTCCCACTGTATCTAAAACCTGCCATGGATCCATATACCGTGGGAACAACTTAGGTGAAATGTCCTCCACCCGTGACAACTCAGAACTGAGTACCCACACCCAGTCACCTCACCCAGTCACCTGTGCGAATAGTAGAGGGACATCTATGCCGATTAGCCTGCTGGATCATAGCTTTTTGAGCTTTCAGCAGGTTGGCACAGGCGCGCTCTATGTTCACACGGTAACGTCTGGTGAACTCTGCAGTTTCAGGCGTCAATGTGGGGGTAGCCTTGCCGATGACATCATCAAGAGGTTGTCGTGGCTCACGCCCCCAGTGCAACTGGTAGGGTGTAAAGTCGGTAGAGGAGTGTATAAACGTGTTATACACAAGCTGTGCACGACCTAGATGGAGATCCCAGTCCTGCTGGTCTGGACTGATCACAGGACGCAACAACTGAAACATAATCTGGTTCATCACTTCAGCCTGACCATTGGCTTCAGGATGACGACCAAATGTCATGTCTAGGCGCGAATGAAGGTAATCCCTGCATTAGGATTGTCATTCATTGCTGCAAAATCTAGGATCTCGATCACTGACTATGGAGGTGGGTGGTCCATGATGTGTAACCCATCTTTCAGCAAAGGTTGCCTGAACAGCAGGCACACGTGCTTCAACTGGTAAGGAGATGAACTCTGCATATTTGGAGAATCGATCCACACATACCATACCTGACGCATGCCACGAGGCGTGGTCCTACCCAGATCAGTAAAGTCAATGGACACTGACTGTGCAAGAGCATCATGGATGGGTAGTGGTTTGAGTAAGCCAAGGGGAAGTCGGCGTACCACCTTATTCCTCTGGCATAACTCACAGGTTTCCACATAGTGCAACATGTCACTCCTCATCTCTTTCCAGAAGAAGCGCCGCGACAGGGCTGCATACGATTTGAGGGCACCGAAGTGACCACGAGCATCATGACACTCTTGATATTAGGAGTGTTCTCAGCTTGCGGTCCTGGGGAATGCATAGACATTCCTCACCTCTGCTGCAAGTATACAGCAAATCTGAAACCAGAGTATATCCTGGTTCAGAGGCAGGTTCATCCTGAAGATTCCTAACTATGGGCCCAAAAATCGGATCTTGCGGCAGCAAACGGGCAATGGTCTGACGAGTCTTCTCTCCAAAAGAGTGAGTAAAGGAGATCAGAAAGAGAGCGTCAGACCTACGAGAAAGGGCATCTGCTACTCGATTGTAGCAGCCCTTCTTGTGCTTCAGTTCAAAGTAAAATATGTCAATGAACTGAATGTAGCGAGGAAGCTTGTCATTCAATTCTCCCTAGGACTTCATCCACTGAAGGGTGGAGTGATCTGAAAAGATCTTGAAATGCCTGTCTAAGAGGAAGTGCTTCCAATGCTTGAGCGCTGACACAAGAGCATAGAGCTCTTTCTCATAGGTGAAGTCCTGCAAATTCGTTGTTTTGATCTTCTTGCTCATATATTCGACAGGCTGAAGACCATTCCCATCATCCTGTTGAAGTACTTCTCCAACACCATAGTGACTCGCATCAGTGGATAACACAAATGGCAAGGTAGGATCATGTAACTTCAAAACAGGAGCACGAATCAAGGCCTCCTTGAGACATGTGAAAGCCTCCTGACACTCTGATGTCCAAAGAAAGGAAGTGTCTTTCTTTGTGAGGTCAGTTAGGGGTGCTGCAATGGACGAGAAATTCTTAATGAACTTCCTGTAGTAAGATGCAAGACCCAAGAAAGACCGGACATCACGAATGTTAACAGGCTTTGGCCAGTCCTGAACAGCAGCAACTTCCGTTGTTTCAAGAGCCAACCTCTCTCCAGAAATGACATGACCCAGATAGACTACAAAGGGAACTCCAAAAGAGGAGTTCTCCCTGTTGATCTTATACCGGTTATCATGTAAGGCCTGGAGGATCACAGCCAGATGCTGCGCGTGCTCCTGAACAGAACGCCTGAATACCAGGATATCATCCAAGTAGACAACTACGAACTTGTCCAGGTAAGGCCTGAGTATGCGATGCATCTCTGTTTGGAAGGTGTCGGGGCATTGCAGAGACCGAATTGAATGACCAGATACTCATAAGTGCCATACCTGGTCCATCTCAATCTGATGATAACCAGATTTGAGGTCGATCTTGCTAAGAATGGTACATCCCTGCACCATATCCAACAGGTCATCGATATGAGGAAGAGGCTTTGTGGACTTCTTCGTGATCTTATTGAGACCTCTATAGTCCACACACATTCTGAATTCAGCATTCTAAATTCACCATTCCCCTTTGGAACAAAGAGGACTGATGCCCCAAATTCAGATGTGTTGGGCCTGATCCAACCCTTGCTGGTCAGGGTCTCTAACTGTTTCCTAAGCTCATCAAGTTCAGCAGGGAACATCCTGTAGACTCGGCCCTTGGGAGGGACCGAACCAGGCAGGAGCTCAATCTTATGTTTGGTTTGCCTATGGACAAGTCCAGTAAGGCTCCTCCATAAGGTCCGAGAACCGGTCAACGACCTGCTGAATCTGAGAAGGACAGGGAACAGTCTCCACATCAGTCTGTTTGACATAGGCCACAAACAGACGAGTGTGGTCAGTCTGGCAAGAGAGCCGCATAAAGTTGCGAGCACGCATGCAAAAACAGCTACTGGCCGAATGGTACTCATCAGCAAGCAAACAAGGGCGATAGACCCCATGCCGGTCAGGAAGCTCAACCCTAGGAATCCGCCAGCTGATCCTAGGATTGGTGGCACTCAGCCACTGCATGGAGAACACAAGGTCAAAGGAAACATCAGGGAACACATAGAAATTCAGGCGATGCCTGATTTCCCCCTGCTTGTCGAAGGTCACTAGTAGACCCTTGACAATAGTTGTGATCCTGACTGTGGAGGAGTCGCCAATGCGACCCTCAATAGGCTGTCGCAACTTCACTAGTCTCTGATTCAAGTGCAGTTTGCTAACTGTCTTGGGATACATGAAATTGCGTGTGGGCCCACAGTCCAAGAGCCCTTTGAACTTGGCTCCCAGTATGGAGGGTCGAAGTAGGATGAGTTATGACCTATGCTTTTTCCTTTCCCGCAAAGACAGGAAAAAATCAGCAAGGCACTGAGAATCATCCTCCTCCCACATCTCATCCAACTCAGTATCCTCATAAACAAAGGACCCTGAAGGTGCAACTCCAAAAACAGAACCAGCGAGAGAATGTGAAGATTCTCTTCGTCAGAAGGTGAATCAGCACTAGTGGAAGGAGCTGCTGCTTCCACCTCTCTCTGCTCTAGTGTTTTGAACTAGAGCTGCCTGTAGACCTGTGAGGCATGTTGGGACAGTCCTTCAAGCAATGGTCCCCCTCGCATCTCAAGCAGACTCCCCTGTCCTTTCTCTTCCTCCAAAACCCCTCCTCGATCCTGAGTGCATGCTAGGGTAAGGTGGAAGGATCAAGGGGCTCAGCGGACGTCACGTGGTGAAGGCACTCTCTGGGCACCAGGTAAGAGGCACGTCGCTTACCTTTCCCCTTGCTGCTAATTGATGCTTTCTGGGTTCGGGCCTTGCCCTTAGTCAAACCCATAAAAGCATCAGCCAGGGCAAGAACAGCAGGATCTGCAACAGATGAAGTAGCAGTTCCAGATGGGGGGTCCCACCCTGGGATGTTGCATCATCATCAGAACTGGAAGCTGCAGCAACAAATAGGGCACCCTTCCTCCTTCTTCGCCCCTTTGAGGAGGGTCCCTTCCTTCCTTCAGAAGGTGCTTTCTGAACATGGAGTTTGGACTCCAAGTCCAGGTCTGCTCTGCCAAAGGACGGCCAGTCCTTATGGCCCTGAGAGAAGAGAGCAAGCTGGTATTGCTCAGTCGCTGCTCTCAAGAAACGAATGAGCAGATCATGCTCACTCATCTCTAACCCAGGAGTCGAGGTGAGACTCTCAAAGGTTGAATGGAGTTTAGACAGGGCGCCATCAAATTTCTTCTGGCCCAAGCGCATAATTTTGTCTGTTGCTTTCCTCGCCTGCTCCTTGTCTGAAAATCTATCTTGCAGGGCCTGCAGAAAACCAACCACCCCCAGCCTCTGCGCCCAATCAACCATTTTCATCTTCTCTGCTTGCTGGAGGTGGAAGTGCACCATTTCAATGCGCTCTTCTCCAAGCGAGCAAGGATGACACTCGCCTTTACATCCTCATCACATTTGAACCCACTCAGGTAGGTTCGTTGTGCAGTGACCCAATCTGCAACATCCACCTTAGGGTCCGCACTTGAGAACATAGGTGGAGGGGTCAGCTTGGGCCGCTGAAAATCAAATGGAGCTGAGGGATGTGAAGGTGTTGTTGACTTGGGCGTAGAGGGAGGGGATGTATGTCTGGATTGTGGGGGTTGCTGGGGTCTCACTTTGGGACTCCCAGGAGATGGAGGAATGGATAGAGTAGGTGGAATCTGCAAATGAGTAAAGAGGCGGTCCAACTTGGAAGAAATGTCATCCAACGTTTTGGAGTGATCTGACAACTGACTTCTAGGCTGGTGATCCTTGCGTCCCAGTTAGTAAAATAAGTCCGGTTGATGTCATCCTTTAACAGGACGAAACTCAACCATGTCCTTATTGTACCGACTGACACTTCCGCTCACTCTGATATTTCCAACGCCTGCGATGAGGAGTTTTCTTCTAGCTTCTTTCTGATCGGCCTCCGCCCCGCGCTTCATCTCTGCCTTCATAGCCTCAACTGCCTATGCCTGTTTCTGAAGTTTCTCCTCCTCAGCCAGCAGTTCAGCCTCTAAAGGGGAGAAAGGAAGTTGAGGTTTCTCCTCAGAAAGTTCTCCCTTCTCTGCACCAGACAATTTAAATTACCCCACAATTTAGATAATTACAAATAACAATTAATTAAAAGACAAAACTGGAAGTAACTGAAATTGAGTTTTCTCTTCAGTACTCACTCAATTGTTGTCACCTGACTGGAGAGAGAAAGTGGGTTAAACTGAGCAAGCGAGTGCTCTGTCTCTGCAGACCGCTTGAGGGTTAGGGTCAGTTGAGTAAACTCAACAAAAATCAATTTCACGATTTTCCAATCTCTACCCTGACACAACAATTGCATGCAATAATTGCAAATCGTGTGTCAATAATTTTTAGGATGCAGTCTCAGACTGATTAGTATTGATTAGAAGTTAGACAAAGTGACTAATTAGTGACAAACGCGTTTCCACTGATGACCAAGGTGCAGCGATTTACAGGATATCCTATTTTTAGGCCTACCCTACAGACTTCACCACTGTATGACCCTGTATGCCATACCCTGGGTATGGCGAATTACAATAAACACTGTAACGGACTCAAAACATCAAATCTGATAGTGCGATTTCCGACACAGGCTGTACACTGAAGTGCGATTTACCAGGGACTGACATAATTGAATTCTGACGGACAACATTGAAGTTATGACTGACCCTAGTCTAGCCAAGCTTCAGCTATGGCAGCGTAGAATTCAAATTTGCATTATCACTGACAGTTGGACCCTAAACAACTCAATTCACAGTACAGGATGAATCACAAGACTGTAAAACGGTCCCAGATGAAATTTGAGTCAGAGAAGAGGTCAAACAGGGTTAGTAGAAGTCAAAGATGATAGGTGGGAGAAATCAGATATGGCTGTCCCACAGTCTGAATTTCGATTTTCAGTTGTCTACTGACTGACTGACCATATTTCGCTATTATAAAAATAGCCCCAAAATCGCCATACGGAGTAGAGTAAGGAACACACTTACTTCAGGAATATCTCTGAAGAAGATTATTGCAACCCGGGCTATGGTTGTCTGGTCAACCCCATCTCGCCATTTTCATCTCCTGAATATTTCCCAATGTTCCCACGTACCAAACTTCCTAAAACTTGGTGATCCAGTAGATCTCCCTGAGGCGCTTCACCCACAACTGAAAGATTCACCGAATCTGGACTCCCAGATGCTGATAACTGATCAACTCAGTGCAGCGCCACTTTACCCTGTACTGCGCTGCTTGGAAATTGGGGATCTTGACCCAATTCCAAAATCGTATCTCCCTGTACTGCGCTGCTTGGAAATTGGGGATCTTGACCCAATTCCAAAATCGTATCTCCCTGGGATCACTTCCTTGCTAATCGCCAGTATCCATTTGAGTCGCCAGGCTAAAAATGGCCTCCTCAGAGCCTCCCAGGCCTCTGAGCACCAATCGCCACTCACTCCTGCACAACCCTAAGCAGGAGTGTGCCACCCTCTGTCCAATCCTTCTCGCCACACACTCACCACCACAACCCTCACTGTTGCCAACCTTGAAGATGACAAATCGCCATGAGACTCAACTCCAGTGTCTCGCCAGATAGTGGTAGTTGCTGCAACTCATCATTCACTTCACTGTCTGGATCCAATTGCTCTGATATCAACTGTTATGAACCTGGTTGCTTGTTGTCAAAAGACCAACACCCACACACATAGACGTCCAGGCATGCCCATACATACACAGAAAGGAAGGCGAGAGGATGGGAGTATCACACCGCAGAGGGAGAGATAAACACAACGGAGGACTTGACCATGCGATATGACAGAGAACACTGAAAGTGCACTTCACTCCACAGAATCCTTACAACCAGTCACAAAGGAAAACTGAGTAGATCACATCCAAGAAACAATGAAGCAAAGACAGTTCACACCCAGTATCAACACTGTTTATCAAACTCAGATTCTCGAATTGTCAGAATAACCCCCAAACTATGGTGTGCTGGTCAGAATTGAGCAGCGCCTCACTCCCCAACCCTGAGTAACCGCTATCACTACCCCTGAGCCCCGGAAACATCAAGCGCCACCCAAATACAACCTCTAGAAGGCAGCGCCACCATGAAACAGGCCTATGAGGCCAAGCGCCTCTCAGAGGATGAAGAAGAAGACTAGCGCCACAGTGCCTGATTATGATGAAGTGCCGATTGACTTCCCGGGTGGAAATCTGCAGCAGTGCCACCTCTCCTGACAATATGAACTTCGAGGAAGAAGCTGCAGCTATGGCTGCAGCGTACCACACCCTGAAACCCTAATCCGGAAGAGGGTCCAGCAGGGCACCATTTCTCTCGCCTCCAACAGACTTCAGATAGCCCGAACCTATGAACAGCCCCGCGTGCTGTCAGAGTACAGCACAGGGCCCAGCTATGGCCAGCGCTCCGCAGGTCCGACTGTGTCTGTCTCATCAACGTTGAAGCTGTTACCACTCCAGTTCATGCGTTGCACAGTCGCGATGTACACAGTACCAACTGCCAAAAGCCCTGGACCGATGTCCTCATTCTATCTATAACCTACACTAGCCTAGACGTGACCTAGACCGGACTGACTGGACCGACCGGTACCGTTTCAGTTTTGACCTCTAGGGCCTCTCCCAACCCGGCTATAGGCTATAGAACCGTCTATCAGCTTAGGCCCACAGGGCCTATCTGTCCTTGGGGTAGTCCGGGTCTGCTATTCGCAGTTAGGGTAGCTGTAGGCAATTTCAGTTAGTACGGGCCTATATTTTCTCAAATTTACAGATATGTCCCTGAAGAATTTTTCCTAGAGGTAGGTCTCTCGGTTAGCCCTCAGCCAAACAAAATTACGAATATATACTACCTATAGTACAGCGTCGACAAGAGAGGCTACATGCGACCAGAAACCAGCAAGTCGTTGCAGTTATATGCCTTGCAACAAAAGCACCAGGGACGCAGCTTATGAGCTTTGTGAATATGAAACTACCGGACGCAACTTATGAGCTTTGTGAATATGAAACTACCTCCCCCAAGGGACGCAGCTTATGAGCTTTGTGAATATGAAACTACCTCCCCCATATTCTGTATGGTATGACATCATCAATGTTGAAAGGAAGATTGGGCGGGGTGTTTAAGCGCCAACATCAGATAATCATCATGCTGAGCCATATATGCATGGAGGGGATCAATTAAGTCAACTGTATCGTAGATATGCCCAAAATCATGGATGAAAGCGGCTTGGATTTCTATTGGGATGCGCCAGAATTCAATTCTACCTAATAGAAATCCTCCATCATTTGACGGCGCCTCTCATCCGGTCCCTGTTTTTGGGGTGTCCACAGATATAGCTTGACTTTGGACCGATCACACCACAATTTTCTCTAGTCTTCCATAAAAAGACCATTGCCGAGACTGATTGTATTCGAAAATCTTGGTTGGCTGCCTCTTGGCTTCGTTTCAATTGCCCTAGCCTCTCACCTACTTGTCATTCGTGAATTTGCAAGCTGCGTCATCATGAAAGACCTAGTTGTTGGCATGCAGTTGATAGACTGAATCAACAACCTTTGTTTCTGAAGGGCTAATGAACTTAGATAAGAAGAAAAGAAAGTAAAATGAACTCCAAACTGTACTGAACTTATCATACTATTACCTAGTATTAAATAACAAAAAGACAAAGAAACTGCATGTGAAACGTTTTTCACCTTTTTGCAGTCACAGATGCGGGCCCTAGAGTTCGATCCCCAGACCTCACCTTACCCATGTACAGTATCGAGTTGACCCCCGAGTGTTTGAACCCGTGACCTGTGTTTCGGTAGTTGGGTGTATGCCTGTCGTAGGTCTATGTAGATGTAGGGGTTCAATCTGTAGGTCTGTCGAGTAGGGAACACAACTTTGTAGAGGTCGTAGCTGTAGGTGTTACGAGGGGTCAAGGTCGTAGCTGCTACAGTCCTGAAAGGTCAAGGTCGTATCTGCTACAGTATTCGAGAGGCCCAGTCCACAGACTTCCGGAAAGTCCGGAAGTGGCCTTTCGAAAGGGTCTCATGTTTAGCCAGAGGCAAGTGGGCTGCGTTGAGTCGGCAGTGCGACTGCGTCGAGTCGGCAGTGCAACCCCGTGCAGGCAGCGGTACCGGTTCCGGTCAGTCACAGTCCAGTCAAGCAAGTACCGTATGGGACTGTGCACACCCAGGGCCTGGTGGAAAGGGGCAGACCAGCAGCAAACAGAAGTATAAATCAAGAGCATCACCCATAAATTCATTCATTCGCTGCGTAAGCCATGMGGAAGCGCTGCTACAGCGTCTTGTGCGAGGTGGTCTGCAGGTCGCTCGAAGTCGAAGTGGGCTGAAGAGAGACAATATAGCCATAGCTAGTAGTAGTAGAGCAGCCATAGCCGCTGTAGGAGGAAGATAGGCTTAGTGTGTGTGTGTAAGAGAGAGAAGCGTGTGGAGTATTCATGGTGATCCAGAGTTGCGTATGTGCATATGGTGGTGTTGGACACAGTGACGTGAGTGGTGTGTGCAGGTGCTGAAGTGCCATAGCTTTTCTTGAAGTGAATTCGCATCTGAACTGTGTTCTCGATTTCCATATCTCTGAGCTTTGAGTGGGCGGACTGCGCCAGTGTGAATCGCCATCTGTTTGTATGTATGCGAAGTGGAAAAGAAAGCGAGTCTGATTGCATTGGTATCGGAGCTGGTTCCCGTTACCCCACGCGCGTCGTCGTTGCCAGCGGGGAAGGAGACGCACACCGGATAGGCGCCATAGCCGAGGTGCACCGAAGGAGGGAAGTCTGCCATAGTTGCATTGCGGAGTGAGGTGCCGTGTACCTGCACAGAAGACAACGACGAAGAAGAGGAGAGAGAGAGGAGCGATACAAGATTGTTGTCCGGACCAAGGGAGAAAGCGGCCATAGCCGCGGAGCTCGAACACAGGGTTACTAAGAAAGAGGAAGGTGAAGTGAAGGAGAAGGGAGGAAGACGAATGAGAAGAAGACATAGCTAGGGAGAAGGAAGGAGGGACAACGAAAGTGAAGGAAGGCATAGCCGGGGTGAAGTGAGAAAGAAAGAGAAAGAAGGAAGGAGGGAAAAGGAGGACAAGGAAGGTTGGCGAGGAAGAAAGGGGTCGGCAGCCATAGCCGAACCAAGGGTTGACTAAGGTGTTGACCGAAGGGCTGACCAACGTTGACCAAGACTTTGACCAGAGAGTTGACCAGCGAGCTGACTGGCGTTGATCGACGAGTTGACCAAGCGTTGACCAGCGATGACCAGCGTTGACCAGGGCTTTTGACCACGAAATTGACCAAGCTGGAGTTGGTATATTCTCGCCAAGCCTTCAGCCTATCCCCTCGCCCTATGGATGTGCACTCACCCCATGGTACTTGTTGAGTCTGTTTGTCTCTTCTTTCTACATTGAGTCTCTTCTGTCTAGGTGATAGGAACTATGTGTATGTGGTCATAGGGCTTTGTTGACCAAACCCACACGGGCTGAGTAGGGCTAAAGGTCGTGTCTAACGACTTGACTGACCCGGAGGACACGAACCCTCCCAAGGACCGGTACAGACCGGCGGGCTGCTCAGTGTGGGACTGAAGCCCCAAAATCCGAGTTGTGGGCTGCACAACAAGTTGTCTAAGTCTTGAGAGGGCTTGCTGATCACGTCATCCTGTTTGCGACGTTAAAGAATTCCCGAGGAGTTACGGGGGATCTCCTTAAATGCCTCCTGATCAGCAATAAGTCCTGTAGTGACAACCTTAGTTTAGGTCTAGGCTTGAGACCCTAGTTGACAAGATCTTACCAAGAATCTGTGGTCCGTCGTTGAGTCAGTCGGGGGGTGAGAGTCTGAGTGGTGAGGAGTGGAACTGACTTTCGGTTGTACGCCTTCCACCATGGTTGAATTACGTAGTGGCAAGAGCACCACCCCTTATACAAAAGCTCAGGAAGAGCAAGCTGCCGCCGTACTTCAAGAAAGAAAAGAGAAGGAGACTAAGAAGGAGTTGATTAGGCAGGCCAAGAAGTTGGCCTTACAGGAGGAGCATGCGGCGAAGAGGAAGAAGTTGGAAGAGGAGATGGAGAGATTGAAGAAGGAGGAGGAAGAGAAGATGAAAGCAGTAGAAGAAGAAGAGATAGAAGAGGAAGAGGAGGAGGAGGAGGAGCCCTTGATCAGAAGAAGCGCAGGGCAGAGAGGAGAATCCAGTGGCCCTAAGAAGGAGGATTCATGGATGGAGAAAAAGGTCTCTGAGTGGGTGGCAAATTTGTCACTGGGGGAAGAAGAAGAAGCCATGTTGTATGTCCCCAGGGAGGAGAAGTAAGCAATTATTAGGGAGTTGGAGGAAGAAGGAGATCCCTTGAGACGCCAGACGATAGAGCAAGAGAAAAAGCTACAGTGGAAGCTGCGTCTTACAAGGGAGAGGAAGAGAAGGATGGATGAGGCAAGCTGAATGGCAAAAGAGTTGGAAGCAATAAAGGAGCAGAGAGAGCAGATGCAGGCTCAAGCAGATATACAGGGAAAGCTAGATATTATTACGAGAAACATTGAACTCCTGGCTAGAGCCTGGGACGAGCAACATCAGTTTGCTAGGGCCCAAGACATAACATTGCATTGCATTCGTCTAGGTTTTGGGGATTTTGGACGTGAAATTATGCGACACGTAGGTGCAGTAATGGAAGTGAGGATAGAGGGCACTGAGAAATTTTGCACAGGCGCCATTGAGGGCGCAAAGCTGGCTGTCCAAAAGGAGGAGGAGATTCGCCCCCATAGAGAGCCCTTAAAGATCAAGTTTCCTAAATCCTACAGTGTGGGAAGAAGGAAGAAAATTTTGACAACTGGGAGGCGAATGTTAACACATACGTCTATTTACAACATATCGTAGCTGAGGAACAAGTCCTCATTGCCTTCCAAGCCCTCAAAAACGAAGCAGCCAGCTTCGCCAGATCACTCGCTCGTGCTGTACAGTGCGAGAATAATATGGTAGCTTATTCTAAGATCACGCCTCTCCCTGTATTCCTTAGATTATTAACTGCAAACCATCCACTCACGCCAGTGGAGGAGTGCAAGGGCACTCAAAGGCGTTATGGACGAATTGGTAGCCGTCCCAGACCACGAGGTCACTGAGACCCAGTTGGTCAACTTATTTTATTGTGCCATGCCAGAGCCCTTGTGTGGGCACTTCTTCGAAAAAAGCCGACAACCCACCATGACATATGATACGCTGAGTAGAGAGGTGGTGCTGTTTGAGGCACAGTCCATGCCAGTTTCCACTTTTTGGCATAAGGACTTAGATAAGGGGAAAAAGTGGAAGGGCCGTACCATCTCTGGTCAGGCTAGGGCCAAGGATCATCTGATCCTCACTTTGGATGAAGGTGGTATGGATGAGGTCCCATACAGTCAGATTGAGTGGCGCCTGGAGGAGGAGGACAGTAGTGGGGGTCAGGAGAGGACCTACGCTGTTGTCGCGACTGGAGGGAGGCCGCAAGGAAGAGGAGGAGGCCAGGGCCAAGGGGGCTGGGCCTCAGGTGGCTGAGGATAGGGCGCTCAGGGGGTTGGCGGCAGAGGGAACCGCCAAGAGGGAGGTAGGGGTCAAGGTCCCCCGCCAAATCGTTCACGTTCCTATCGGTCACCTCCAAGAAGAGGTGGATGGCACCCAGGCTTGCCACAAGGCAGGCCATGGGAAGATTTGGGCTTGGACCAGTCTGTGTGGCAGCGCCGTGTGGACCAGGATCAGTGCATTTATTGAGGTGATCCTGGCCACATAATTAAATATTGTCCAAAGTATAGAGAAGCCCGTTATGCTGCACAAGCAGCAAAAGACAACCACCGGTAGGGGTTGCAACTGCCCTTACCCCTAGGCCATGTGGAGAAGAGTGTGCACACCACAGAGGAACTCCCAAACCACATGAGCCTACGACAGAGGTTGCTGGCCAGTACCTAGACAACTGTCCAGAGACTGCTTGTGTTAGAGTCTCTCTAGGTACTTCCCTCACAGGCGTGGCTGAAGAGTTGAAGGAGAGGATGCTTGCCTGGGCCAAAATGAAGAAAGATGCGAAGGACAACTAGTGTCAGCAGATGTAGAAATTTTCAGAGGTAGAGTAGGGGACCTTATAGACAGTGGGGCCACCCGCAACTATATCAGTAGAAAAGCGTTGCAGAAGTTAAAGTTGAATTGAAGGTCCAAAAGTTAGAAGACCCTATAGTCAGTATCCTCGCAAACAATCGCACTATGCGAGTCGAGGATTACGTTGAGGGAGTCCAGGTGTACTTTCGCCTAAAGAAAGATGGGAAGGTGGAGAAAGTTTTCCATTCTCTGACTCTCCTCGTAGAGGATAACCTTCCTTTTGATATGGTCCTAAGAATGGATTGGGGAGAGGCAGCCGGGGCCACACTCCATTTGAGAGAGCATGAGTGTAGGCTCTCTAGTCCCACAGGTGAAGTTAAGACTGCTCGCCTGTTTCATGTGTCAAGAGACAACTCTCTGGCACATTGCTGCCTCAGTGCCCATGCGTTCGCGCGTCTAGTGAAGGAGCAGTTAGAAGAGCAGGTTTTTGTAGCCTATGTTAGGCCGGTCACTGAGCCTAAGGAAGAGAGACTCGTAGACCTTGCTATTGCCAAGCTGCTGGAGGAGTATACAGACTTAGTTAAGCCGCCTACAGGAGTAGTGCCGCGGCCGATCCAACGTCGCATAGAGATAGAGCCTGGCAGCAAGACTCCTAAGGGAACCATTTATAGAATGTCCCCAAGGGAGTTAGAGGAGTTGTGTAAGTAGTTAGACGAGCTCCTCGAAAAGGGTTGGATTAGGCCCAGTTCATCTCCTTTTGGAGCACCTGTTCTTTTTGTCCCCAAGAAGGAGGAAGGGCTTAGAATGTATAGGGGTCTTAATGCTATCACAGTGAAGAATGCAGAACCATTGCCCCGTATATATGATTTGTTGGATCGGGTGCAGGGCTGGAAATATTTCTCAAAGATAGACTTGAAGTCCGTCTATCATCAGATAGAGGTTCATCCTGATGATCAGTATAAGACAACATTCCGGACTAGATATGGGCACTACGAGTTTATACTTATGCCCTTTGGACTGACCAATGCGCCAGCAGCATTCGTAGTAGTGTACTTAGATGATATTCTAGTTTTTAGAAAGACCCTCCAGGAGCATGAGGGCCATCTGAGGCAGGTCTTGGAGAAGCTTAGAAAAGCTAACTTCAAGATCAACGCAAAGAAGTGTGAATGGTCCAAGACACAGGTTTTGTACTTGGGTCACGTCTTAGACGGAGACGACATAAAACTTGAAGATAGCAAGATATCAGCGATCAGAGATTGGCCAACGCCCCGCACGTTGACAGAGTTGTGGTCGTTCTTAGGCTTAGCCAATTATTATAGGAAGTTCGTTAGGAACTTCTCTACCATCGTTGCACCCCTTCGCAGGTTGCTAAAGAAAGAAGCAATCTGGAAATGAGACAAGGACTGTACATCAGCCCTGAAGAAGTTGAAGCGGGCTTTGATCGAGTATCCAGTCCTTAAGGTAGTCGATCTGTCCCTGCCTTTCGTTGTTACCATTGACGCGAGTCAGTATGGCATAGGTGCTGTTTTACAGCAAGATGATGGCAATGGATATAGGCCCATAGAGTTCATGCCTGCCAGGATGCCTTCAGAGAAGGTAGCGACATCAACCTATGAGAGGGAACTCTACGCTCTTAGGCAAGCACTAGATCATTGGAAGCACTACTTGCTTGGGAGGCACTTCAAAGTCTATTCAGACCACGAGACTCTAAGGTGGCTGAAGACATAGGCCAAGATGACACCTAAGCTTACTAGGTGGGCCGCAGAGATAGATCAGTATGACTTTGAGCTTAAGCCAGTTAAGGGGAAGTACAATGTAGTTGCGAACGCTCTACGTAGGAGAGCTGATTACTTTGGAGCGATAGTTCACTATCTGGACATAGGGAGGGACCTGCAGCAGAAAGTTAGAGAAGCGTATGCGCACGATCCTATCTACAGTGACCTCCTCAAGAGAGTTAGGGAGGCCCAGAGTCCGAACTAGACTACTGCACTACTGATGGGTTACTATTCGAGAAGACTAATGTAGTTGACCGTCTGTGCATTCCCAACAGTGAGGAGATTCATAGTTGATCTTAGGGAAATGCCACGACACAGAGGGACACTTCGGTTGGCAAAAGACACTAGCCAACCTCATTCACGTGTGTATCTGGCCTGGAATGAAGGCCGACTGCATAAAGTATGTACACAGTTGTAAAGTCTGTCAGAGAAACAAGACTACTATGCGAGCCCCTCTTGGTCTTCTCAGACCCTTGCCTATTCCTGACAGACCCGGAGAATCTGTGTCCATTGACTTTATGGATGCTGGGGTCAAGAGTAGGCACGACAAAAGTCAAGTCATGGGTATAGTAGATAGATTTAGCAAGTATGCAGTTTTTATCCCCTTGCCTGCAGAGGCACAAACAAATTTAGTAGTTCAAAAGTTGACCATTGGGTCAGTGAGCATGGTATACCGCTGCCGATAGTTAGTGATAGATATACCAGGTTCACCGGTCAGAACTGGCAGGAACTAATGAGAGTCTATGGTTCCAAGTTGTTGATGTCGTCTCGCCGTCATCCTGAGACTAACGGTCAGACTGAACAGATGAACAAGCTCCTGCAACAAGTTCTGAGAATGTACATTAGGCCCGACCAGATTAACTGGGATGAGATGCTCCCAAAGGTAGCCAGTGCATACAATAACAGCGTGCACTTGGCCACATGTCGCACTCGCAACGAACTGCACAAGTCCTTTAGACCGCGCAGACCATTTGAAGGACTTAACCAGGATCAGATTCAGCGGCTGCCGGCCGGTACACGAGAGTTTGCGATACAGCACAAGAAAGAGATAAGTACCGTTGTTGATAACCTCAAGAAAGCCCAGCACAGAATGATAGAGCAAGCTAATAAGCACCGTCGCCCCTGCAGTTTCAAGTAGGCGACTTAGTCTGGGTCAAGTCAAAAGAGTTTGCTCCTGAGGATAACATCTCACATAAGTTGTTGCCTGCGTATAGAGGACCGTGGCCAGTCTTAGAAGTCAAGGGCGGAGAGGATGGACCGTCCTATACTATTGAGACTCCAGCACATCTCCACACCTACCCAGTGTTCCATGCATCAAAGCTGTTGCCTTGCGTCACAAGTCAACAGTTTCCATCACGGCGATCCATGATCCCTCCGGATATGGATGGAAGATACGACATTGATGGTATAGTAGGTGAGGACGTCTTCAGGACAGGAGGTAGAGGTCGTCCGCAGAAACAGTACAAAGTCAGGTTTTCCTTCCAAGAGCCAGAAGACGACCCGCTGGTTCACGCGAACAGAACTTCTAGAGACAGCTCCCGACATAGTTAGAGCTTACGAAAGAGACAAGAAAGGTAAAGGTCCTGCCTTACACTGAAGTATTCTCGGAGGACCTTGAATTTAGGCCGGCGGGAGTGAAACGGTTTTCACCTTTTTGCAGTCACAGATGCGGGCCCTAGAGTTTGATCCCCAGACGGTCCAGACCTCACCTTACCCATGTACAGTATCGAGTTGACCCCTGAGTGTTTGAACCCGTGACCTGTGTTTCGGTAGTTGGGTGTATGCCTGTCGTAGGTCTGTGTAGATGTAGGGGTTCGATCTGTAGGTCTGTCGAGTAGGGAACACAGCTTTGTAGAGGTCGTAGCTGTTGGTGTTCTGAGGGGTCAAGGTCGTAGCTGCGACAGTCCTGAAAGGTCAAGGTCGTAGCTGCTACAGTATTCGAGAGGCCAAGTCCACAGACTTCCGGAAAGTCCGGAAGTGGCCTTTCGAAAGGGTCTCACGTTTAGCCAGAGGCATGTGGGCAAGTGGTAAGCCCAACTGCGTTGAGTCGGCAGTGCAACTGCGTCGAGTCGGCAGTGCAACCCCGTGCAGTCAGCGGTACCGGTTCCAGTCAGTCACAGTCCAGTCAAGCAAGTACCGTATGGGACTGTGCACACCCAGGGCCTGGTGGAAAGGGGCAGGCCAGCGGCAAACAAAATGAAGAGCAGCGCCCAGCAATTCATTCATTCGCTGCGTAAGCCATGCGGAAGCGCTGCTACAGCGTCTTGTGCGAGGTGGTCTGCAGGTCGCCCGAAGTCGAAGTGGACTGAAGAGAGACAATATAGCCATAGCTAGTAGTAGTAGAGAAGCCATAGCCGCTGTAGGAGGAAGATAGGCTTAGTGTGTTTGTGTAAGAGAGAGAAGCGTGTGGAGTATTCAGGGTGATCCAGAGTTGCGTATGTGCATACAGTGGTGTTGGACACTGTGACGTGAGTGGTGTGTGCAGGCGCTGAAGCGCCATAGCTTTTCTTGAAGTGAATTCGCATCTGAACTGTGTTCTCGTTTTCCATATCTCTGAGATTTGAGTGGGCGCACTGTGCCAGTGTGAATCACCATCTGTTTGTATGTATGCGAAGTGGAAAAGAAAGCGAGTCTGATTGTACGTGAGGCGAAGTAAAAACAACAGTCCACCAATAAAGCACTCCCTCAGTCAGGAGGGTAGACCAAACCTTCCCTATTGTTGCAAAAAAAGGTCCAAACAGAATGTCCCCTGTGCAACCGTCTATTGATACCAGCTGTGGGCATGCCTCCCAATGCTTTCTGAACCAATGAGCCCGGGCTCTACATCCCGTTGCTTTGTTTACTTTCTTTCTCCAGTCTAGGGAGATAATCTGTCTCAGGGCCTGCTTGATTCTGAGTATGAGCTGGGAAAAAACTTCAAAAAAACAGAAGTTACAGGACCACTGCCTGATCCCGCTGCCGCATTTCAAATTTCAATCCTGCCCCCGGATCTCATCAGCACCCGTCTCCTTCGCAGTCACGGTTCCCCCCCCCCCCCCCCCCCCCCCCCCCCNCCCCCTCCTTCTCCTTGCAACAAGGAAAATAATAGGTTCCTCAGTTGGTAAGGCCTGCAAGCGGCATTCAGGAGGTCTTGGGTTCAATGAACTTCAATCCCCATTGGCCTCATGTACCTTCCTGGGCAAACTTGGCGCCCTCCACCTAGAGAGGGAGGTCGTTGGTCCCCCCAAGCGGCATTGAGCAGAGACTGCTGATCTTCATAGAGGAAGGGGACTGAAGGGGAAAGGCACAACGACTGGCCCATCGAAGAATCTCGCTCCTGATGCTACTGGCTGACCCCTAGCCGGTATCGCCCACCTTCTGAAGCAGTTATCGCACCTGCTGGTGAGTCCAGCTCCCGCGTGTTCCCTCGTTGAACATGGATGTGGCTGCTATGGGGTCCTCCGTAATACTATAATAATGAATCATTAATGATAATAAAAAAGGCCTGAAAGCCCGTCCTGTCCAGATTTGACAGGTACTTGAATTGGATTAAAAAAAAAGAAAAAACGATTCCTGAGTATCTTTGCTGTGGTTGGTAATTTTCTTCCCGTCGTTTGTGTGTTGTGGTTGCTCTCTCTCTTTCTGTTTCTCTTCTCCTCTCAGGGCGTACTCACACTAGCAGTATCTCAAATGTATCTAACATGCACTTGCGGCCAGGCCTGGATGTATGTGACCAGAAGTACGCCCAAAAATAAGTTAAAAAGTCGCAGTTTGGGTATGCCCTCGGTGGTCCATAAAAAAAAGGGGGGGGAAATACCAGCTGGTACACCCATGAACTGTCGAAATACAGTCCCAAGTTCCAATCCAGATGCAACCAGATTACCTGGGACCGGTCAGTCCCATGATGATATCTCAAGGCTGTGGCCCCTCTTTTTTTTTGTTAAAAACACAGCGAAAATAATAAAATAGGAATTTTCAAAAAAGTTGAAGGGCATGCAGTTGTGATTCTTTGCCTTGCCTCTTTGTGGTCCCGGGGCTAAGTCCCACAAGCAAAGTTGAGGAAACTGAATGCCTGAATCTGGACGTGTTTGGGGAGATGTACGGTTGAGGATTCGAATCTCAACGCGATTTTCTGCACGTCTCCACAAACACGTCCAGATTCAGGCGTTGAGTTTCCTCAATTCTGCTTGTGGGACTTGCCCCAGAGGCTAAGTCCCACTAGTGGGGGTTTAATCTTTTCCTTTCGAGTATTTTTTTTTTTCAATGTGGCCACCGTGCGGCCTCCTGAGATTTCCGGATTGGATGGCACGGACCTGTGTGTACACACGAAACATGAACTAAACCCAGCACTTGGGGCAGCAACAAGAGGAAATAAATTTGACACTGACTCGCTGAGTTTTCCCCTTTTCTTTTCTGTTGATTCTTGCTGGCCACCAGATTTTCAACGCCCTACAAGCAGCGTTGCGATGACCCCAGATTTGCTTACGAATTGGATGATTAAGGGAAGGAAGAGGCGAGCTGGAGAAATGTTTTTGCGTGTTGGCTCGATGTTTTTCGAT
Organism: Chara braunii; assembly: GCA_003427395.1. Taxonomy (NCBI): domain Eukaryota; kingdom Viridiplantae; phylum Streptophyta; class Charophyceae; order Charales; family Characeae; genus Chara; species Chara braunii. Next base: position 1,428,018 of record BFEA01000114.1, on the reverse strand, counting down.
GTGAAGACCAGATCCGCACGCGGAAGCCGTAAACAAAAGAAATACGTCAACGATGTTAATGATGATCAAGTGGAACCATATCCTGGAGACCACTCGTCTGTCTTACCAACCAAGAACTTCAAGATAGAGTGGGCAGAAGCCTCGCATCTGAAAAGGGTACGCCTCTTCGCTTATTATTATTACTATGTAGGCGACCAGGGTTGCACCAGCCAAGCATGCCAGCCCAGGCACCTGCGCAGGTTGCCCGGCCGTCCACTTGCCCGGGGGAAGACTGGGCATCTAAAAACTCCGGGAATTTTTTTTATTTTTTTTTTTTTTTTTTTTTTTTTTTTTTTTCCCTCGTTACTGAACTTACTGGGCCTTTTTCTGCACCCAACGAAAGCAGCCCAAGTCCGGGCTCTTTTCTTGTTTTTTGGTGTTGTCTGTTTAACGGGGGGGGGGGGGGGGGAGAGGGGTGTAAATGGGGCATCCGCTTGCAGTGCAATTCTACACAATGTCGTTTTTTTTCCCAGATTGTTTGATTTTTCTTTTTTCAACTGGGGCCACCTGGCACCCCGCCCGGGGTCCTGCCCAACCAGGTGGCCAGGGTGTCCGGGCACAAAATTCATGCCTGGGCGCATGGGGAAACAGCCTATAATGATAATGAAGTTAAATAAAAAAAATATTTTTATTTTATATTATTTATAATGTTTAAATCATTCGTTCTTCTGCTATTATTATGAATCTATTAATAATATTATATTATTAATTTATTATATTCTTTTAAGGGGTTATTGGCAGTTAGCCCCTAAATGTATGGCATCCAATGTCCATGAGGATCGGAAGATTTGAACTCTATATCTGCTGATCTTTATAGGCAGTCAAAAGAGTTCAAATCTTCAGAATTTTAAAGTGTTAATTAATATCAACACTTATATAATGTGTGTAGTACATAGTACAAAGTACTAGAAAAGTACTAGAAACACTGTGTACCATTGTCCAGAAGTCAGGTGCGTAACTGTACGATTTCTTTTGACTGCCAAAGCACAGTTTCACATCGGTGATTCGTCACCGAAAAAGAGGAGAACAAACAAACAAACAACTTTACGTCTGTGCGATCCTGTGAGTGAATGGGGGCTGATGATGATTTAAAATAAGTCATGAAAACTTTAAAAAGGTGCTATAATCCGGTGGAAACCCACAAAACACAGCTCAAGGTAACGACTTGGTAGCTTTATTCTGTTAAACCACCTGTACTTGGCCCATACATCGGCCACGGCCCCCTCGCATTAACGCGGTGTGACTTTCGGTGACAGCTGGGCGTTGATAAATCTTATCAATTGGCTTTGTCATGTTTACGGCATCCGAAAGTCACGGTGAGGGGCTCTCAGCCGATGCGTGGTTCAAGCACTGGTGGTTTAGAAAACCAAACACTGATTCTTTGTGAAGTGCAAGACACCCTGCATATGTGCTGTAACAGTTAAATAGGAAGTGGTGAACCCAATTTTGCATGTGTGTGTGTGTGTGTGTGTGTGTGTGTGTGTGTGTGTGCGTGTGTGTGTGTGTGTGTGTGTGTGTGTGTGCGTGTCAACATCCCCAAACTCTCTCTCTCTCTCTCTCGTTCCTTCCACATACCATCACAAACCATCCATAAACAAAAGAAGTATAGATGAGCAATATAATAGAAAGTGCAAGGTTCCCCACGTTTGTGCGGTTGAGCAGGAAGTGCCCACACACCCATCTGCTGCCGAAGCGGCATGTGTGTGTGTGTGTGTCCAGTACATCCCATGGCGTACTCATCATGCACTCCATGGAACCCATGGTACACCCCGCCCTGCCGTAACCAAACAAATGCTGTATGTTGCCACTCTACTACTTCTCATGAAGCTACCTCGTACATACATAAGTGGTTATTCATGACCAGCTTTCCAAAGTGCCAGACATATAGGCTAGAGGGCATGGGGAAGGCGGGAAGGCAGACAACAGGCAAGGACACCAGCAGACAAACCAAAAAAACAAGTCCCAAAAGGGTGCCAAGCAGACAAGAAAAGCATCAAGGCGTGCCAAAACCAAGAAAGCAAAAAGACATCAAGGCGAAAGCAGTGAGGTGAACCATAGGCTGGAGGGCAGGGGGGAGGTGGGAGGGCACTGGAGACCACATGCAAGCCCACCAAACAGGCAAACCAGAAAAAAATGCAAGTCCCCCAAAAAATCGAAAGATCGAAAAAAATAAAAGCTGATGATGATAGATTGTTTTGTTGGAGTTGCACCGACTCATCAGGAGGCTAAACCCTCGACAATCTGCGGAATCCCAGAATTGATGGTTTGGGTCATGAACCCTTTGACCCATGTTGAAGGCAGACTGTCCCCAAGCAGCACATAGCAGCGGGCAGCAACTCAGCGAAGCACCACGTGACACTGCCGAAGCAACCCAACTGCTCGACTGTTTGGCACTGCTTGAGGGTGCTCAGCTAGGGACTCTAAAAAGTACTTAGAAAATAACAAAAAAGAAGAAACATACGTAAAAATGATTGTGTGTGTGTGTGTGTGTGTGTGTGTGTGTGTGTGTGTGTGTGTGTGTGTGTGGTATAGACAACTCCACAGAAAAGCATGCCTGTGCCAGACTGTTGTGTTGGAGTGTGTTTGTTTTAGACTGTCACCAGAGCAGTTCCCAGATGAGTAGATCGTATGTGTAAACAGCCTTACTTTACAATCTTCTATCAAGTTATACATTATATTTTAAACGATCTTACCGCGTTCTCTCCGGTGATGATGTTTTGGCAAAACTGAAATTTCACTGCTGTATTTTGAGTGGTGCAAGGGCTCCCGCAGGTATGTGTTGGGACTGGGCCAGAGGATAGACAGTAGATACACACACACAAGTTGCAGGCCTGCCTTTCAGTGCACTTGCACCGGATGTCTCTTATACGGACAATTTATTTTTGTAATTATTTCCCCAGATTACGGAATACATATGGAGAAGGATTGAGTTTGTTCATGCGTGAAGTGAGACCCGTGACATCGTGGAAGTCTGTTCACAATGCAAATACAATACCTTTCTCGCCGTTTGGGCTAAAAATAGATCAAGTGCACTGTATCTGTTGTGATCAGTATATATTTGATCTGTGGTCCATCGAGGACCACATAAAAATAAAAATAAAAAAATACAATACATATTCCAATTGGCATCTGTCTATAGATTGTTTCCTTCGTGATGCTCATTCGTACGTATTTAGCAGTTTTGCACGGGGGGAGAGGGATGGGGAAGAAGGGGGGGGAAAGAAGGAAGGGGGAGAGAGAAAAGAGGAGAAGGAAAAAATCATAAGCTCCTGAGTACTCATGCCGTAGCGCATTATTCAGACCTGCGGAAGCAACTCCACACAAGCAAAATGGCTTACAGCCTTCCTGCTTTTTTTTTTTTTTTTTTTTTTTTTTTTGAGTATGTTGGCCGTGGGATTCCATCGTCAAACCGCCTTGAGCCCAGGTAATTCAGAATTATTGAATTTCATTCATCTAGTTCTGTCTGGGTTCGAACTCTGGTCTGCATTTCAGACCAGGTTCATGGGTGTACCAACTAAGCTAAGCCCATTGGTTGGATTCCACCGTTGCCGTGTTCCGCATGCCAGGAACACATTGTCAATAGTGTGGCGTCCACAGCTACCGGCACTGCATTTCCAGCCCCTCTCTCTGAGCAGAGAGGACATGCCATGAGATAGTGCAATAGGTGACGACATAGAGAGTGCGGTAGGTGGCGGCATAGAGAGATTGTCATCAAGAGAGTGGAAACGAAGACTTGTGTGGACGTTACCCTCGTAATGGTCATGACACAGAGAATGCTGATCGCATGTTAACCGACTATCAGCTGGGGGGAGGGGCGAGGGAGGGGAGGATTAAAAGAACAGATTGGGGGGGGCATCCTTGGCGCAGTTTTGTTGGACAAGGGTACTTTTTTTTTTTTTTTCTGGACTTCTTTATGGTCCTTGACGGTCAGAACACGTTTTTTTTTTTTTTTTTGTGTGTGTGTGTATGGAAAAGAGCCGGTGGACAGCTAGGTGGGGTGATAAAAGCACCTCCCCCTAGTGGGCCCCTGCCGGTTGCCCCGAGAGAGAGCACGCATTCAACTTCATTGTTTTCTTGTGTTTGTTCACAGCATACCACTCAGCTCATAGCAAGGCGCTACTTTTTTTCCTTTTGTTAATTTTGAAAGGGGACAGGCCTATAAAAAAAAATAAAAAGAAACAGGACAGCCTGGACAGGCCTATAAAAAAAAAAAAAGAAAAAAAAAGGGACAGACACGAACATTGTTGGACTAATCTGATCCGGATTCTGGACGAATTCGAACTCCTGAACCGTTTACTAACAGTTACATGTGTATACAAGTCCGCCACATGGGGGCTGAGTATAGCAAGGTCACGGTGTTTTACGTGGGTATGTTTGTTGAGGTTTGATTCACTCCTTTGGGCATTTGACTTTGACATCTCTGGCCACAATTTTTCGGCATTTTGTGAGCCGCAATCATTAGCCGTACTGGCGGGAACCAGGTAAGGCCTAACGATTTCGCTTCAAAAAATGCGGAAATTGCACCGGGAATGTCAAAGTTAAATGCCCAAAGGGGTATTAGAAAGGCGAAGAGAAAATGGGCTCCAATCTATTGCCGGGATTTTTGGTTGCAAATTACTGATTCTGTTTTGCCCATTTGGCATGTACTCATAAAGCCACCCTAGAGAAGTTTTGCTGTGCGGAGGAAGAGAATGTGCTGAGGAGGCTTTCAGGTTCGACCATGTGCTGCTTATCACTCTTTCTTTTTTTTTTCTTTTTTTCTTTTTTAAAGGGTTGTGGAGGTGTCGGGGATTCGACTCTGATCGGGGAGCTGGCGGGGACTGCACGCACCAGGTTTTCATAACAAGAGATGCTTAACATGTAATTAGTGGATGGCATGACATGGTGGGAGTCTATATGCATTTGGACGCGTTTCTGGACCAGGTGCGTTTGGATGAGTCCAAGATTTGGAATCTATTGGGACGATTTCCCACGGTTTCTCTCCATCTCAACCATGTATACAATTGATGTTGTTTTTAAGTAATTATGAAATTAACTATTAATAATTCATTCATTCGTTCATTAGGTATCTACATAGTTAATTAATTATTGTCCAATTAATTCATTAATTTGCTAGGCTACTTGGGCCAACCAGCTGCGCAGCCCGGCCCGAGCGTCCGGGCAAGTTGCCCGGGGGTTTCTGGTACCCAGGGTACCTGGGCATGGGAATAAGTGGGGCCTTTTTTTTTTTTTTGTNGAGAGAGAGAGAGAGAGAGAGAGAGAGAGAGAAAGAGAGAGAGACAGAGAGAGAGAGAACATACGTCCTTAGCAGACAGCACACGCGCATTGACGCCATGCACAACGTTTTTTTTTTTTTAATCTTGGCCTTTCTCTCTCTCTGACACACAGTGGCGGACCCGTGAACATGATCGGCACCGGTTAATTGAACGTGACCGGCCATTCATTTGGTGATTTTTTTGTGAACGGGCCGACAACTAAAGAGTGGTTTTTTTTTTTTTTTTTTTTTTTTTGGGTTCCCCCATGTACATTCGCCTCAAGCCCCACAGCGTGATGACATTGAAAAAATAAAAACAAATTGAAATAACCTAGAAAATAGCAAACGAAAATGCTTATTTTAGCTGTTTGAATTTTTTTTTCCCATTTTTAATTAAAAAAAATATTATTCGTGAAAAAAACAAAATTGAAAAAATTATAGGGAGTTACCCTTCGATGTCCCCCACCCTCCTCTAAAAAAAAACATACCCCCCCAGCCAAAAAAAAAATTAAAAAAAAATAGAACACTCTCCGTGAACTCCATGAACTCCCGTGTTGTGAACGCTGTGAACTCCATAACCGATCTCCGTCCACAGACCCTGTGAACGGTGAACGGGGGTACAACATTGCTGACACACAAACACACCCACACCCACAACCCTTCGCCACACATTACGTGTCTCCTTCTGGACAGATATCTATGTGTGTGTGCATGTGAGTGTGTGAGATACAGAGACACACGAACAGAGAGAGAGAGAGAGGGAAATGTGAAAAAGACAGAATTTTGGCGCGTACATCTTACCATGATCTTGCGCCAGCTTTTTTCTTCTTTTTTTTCGAGTGAGGCCCAAATCAAAATGGACGGGTCAAACGGGGGCGAGGTCCCACTAGCAAAGAGAATTGGATTAAGCGCCTGAATCTGGATGTCTTTACGAAAGAGATTCAAAAAAGCAGTTCAATCTCATTTTTCTACACCTTTCCACAAACATGTCCAGATTCGAGCATTCATCCAACCCTTTTTGCTAGTGGGATCTCGCTCCGGGAAAGCTTGCTTGCTCGACTCTTTCATCGACAAAAAAAAAAATGACAAAAAAAAAAACCGACAAAAAAAAGAAAAGAAAAAAAACAGCCTGGCTCCACCACTCACTAAGACCCACAGAAAAAGAAGAAAAAAACAAAGAGGGAGAAAAAAAAAAAGAATAAAATCTAGACAACGACAAAAAGCAAAAGCCAAATTGATGATAAAGAAATATACATCATGGGTATGGGTGTGGCTGGGTTGGTGGTTGGCGGGCGAGCGTGCGTGTGTGTCGGTGGGTAGGTGAGCGTGCGTGTGTGTCGGTGGGTAGGTGGCTGGGTGGATGGGTGTCAGCCCGTGCACAGAATTGGCTGTCACGAAGCAGGAAGGGGGGTATATCAATTGGTTTTAAAGGGGCTAAAGGGGTTTTAAGGGGGGTGCCTTAGTCTGATCCTGTTATCTCTGATTCCCCGAGGAATTCTGTTGTGATCCTCAGCCATAAGTAGTCTGCATGGCAATTCTACACAACATGTTTTTTTTTTTGTTTTTTTTTTTTGGCGCTTGGGCTGGCTGGAACCCTGCCCGGGTGTGTATCCAGGCAGCACCCGGGCACAAGTTGTGAACCACTGAAACCGGTCGCCCAGAAAAGACAACCTACCGTCTTCACCCGAATAGAACGCCTGGTCATTATCGCTGCATCTGGACCGAAAGTTGTGCCAAAAACAGCTAAAATGACCGGGCGTTCTATTCGGGTGAAGACGGTAGTTAGTAGTTGATGAGTTGATTGAAGATTAACTAATGTGCAAATAAATAAAAGTTATAAAACACATCTCACCATTTTGTCAAAGGTTTGGATGCTGTGCTGTGTGCCTTGAACAGCTGCAACAACTCGAGGAGTTCTTCTCAACGGCACGTAAATATCACTCCAATCATCTGCGAGCTACATTGGATCGTCTCAATGATGTGAGGAAGCATGCATGCTCTGTCCCTGCAATTGCTGCTGAGGTATTTTCATGCCTGCCATCTCTATGCTGAACCATTGGAGGAATCTTGTGCTCTGCGTAGACCCTGCACACCTGTACTCCCTCCGTCCCTCCCTCCCTCCCTCCCTCCGTCCCTCCGTCCCTCCGTCCCTCCCTCCCTCCCTCCCTCCCTCTCTCTCTCTCTCTCTCTCCCTCTCTCTCTCTCTCTCTCATTGATCACATCAGTCACTGCTTTGCTATGTCCTACCATACGGAGGGAGGGGGGGGAGGGGTTGTATAAAGGGGGTGGGCATGTTGTCAGGCCTTAAAACTTACTACACTCGACATCCTTCATTTGGGGGTAGATGTTCATTGTCACGCCCAGCCATCCAACCAATCCGCCAATCATACGCCCTCTCTCACCATCCGTCATCCCTGACTCCCTCTCCATCAACTGTGAGATGCTTTAGGAGAAGTGGGTCGCTCATTTGGATCCTCTAGATTGACACCATCAACGGTCTTGATCCCCTTTCCAAGACGAATTTGTCAAATTGCCTAGCTTGCAGATTGCGTTCCATCTCGTTTTGCTTTCAAGTTGGAGGTTGCGGCAACTTACAAGCACATGTAGTTGTTGCGACTTGCGAGCTGTCGTGACGCGTAGCCTCCCGTCACGTTGATCTTCTTCTCGCTCATTAAAAAAACACCATGAAAATGGTATGAGCTTAGCAAATTATGATTACGAAATTATATGAATGCAATCATTGCAATGCATATAACTCTTGCTTGATGTTGGGAGAGGCTCTGAGTACTTCACAGTGCAAGTACGTCATGCGGATTGGAATGGACTGTTTCCTGTGAGGTTGAGAAGAGTACCTTCTTCTCCCGAATACAACGTACGGTCATTATGCCTGTATCTAGACTGACATATGCCTCAAATACAGCTATAATGACCATACGTTGTATTCGGCGGAAGAAGGTAGTAGACATTGTAGACGAAGAGATTGAGAGACGAATTCCAAATCACATGCCGGAGCAATTCGTCAATAAGAAGAAGCCGAACAGCGCAGATTGCTCCCAATTACGGGAGGATATACTGTTGGTGATCGGAGATCATGACTGTATTAGACTGGAAAGATAGCCTGTGAGGCTGTAAGCATTTATGGTGAGGGTGCGTTTTGTCGGGGGAAGACGGTGGTGTCACACTTGCAATTGAAACGTTCCCGAGTACCAGCCTTACGGCAGCGAGACTTACATCTATGAGACCACCACCTCCATAGCCACTATGTATCTGGTGTTTTAGTAGCCTTTGACTGGATACCTTAAACCACCAGTACCTTTCCCCGCTTGAAATCTACGACGCACGGGGTAACACGGTAGCCAAGCGGAGGACGCCCGCAGTTGATAAATCGAATCGGCGACCCTTTTTCGTTTTGGGCCTCCTACACTGCCCGCGGCAACCATATTGGAAAGGTACTGGTGGTTTAAGTACAGATTCGTAGGCCAAAGGCAAGCGAGGCGCTGCCACCAGGCATGGTGCTCTCTTCGAGAACGCGCCCACTAATTCAAGATCCTGGACCCTGTATTTACTGATGCCTTCAGTGAGAGATTCTCAGAAAGACCAGACTACCTAACGAACAGGCTAGCTAACCAATTCTCTCCCCCCTCCTTTCTTCCCCTTAACCATAGCCAGCGACCAGTGACTTTCCTGCCGAGTTCCAATCCATCCAAAGCTAAATTGCCGAACCCATCCTTGGGGACATCCATTAAAATTGGAACGATACAGAGAAAGAAGATTAGCATGGCCCCTGTGCAAGAGACCAAATTGGCGACCCCAAAAATTCATTTTGCCAAGCCTGAAAGAGACCACCACCGGCTGTTGGATAAAACAACATGGTACTGGTACCAGCCTTTGTATTAGTGATAAGTCTGGGCCTCCCACAGACATTTTGGGCCCAAAGTTACCGTTCATCCGTTGCTCTACTGGTCTTGGGCCGAATTGACCGAGGGACCGAGGGGCAGTACTCGTACACGAAAAGGGATGAACAGTAACTTTAGATGGACTGGTGGTTTAATCCTGGATGACTTACAGCTATGGAGCCACCATCTCCGTAGCCCCTACGCCTTAGACCAATCTCCAAAGTTACCATCCTGAGAAACACTGGGCTACCCAACCAACTTTCTCCCGAGGTTGCCATCCTGAGAAACACTGGACTACCCAGCCAGCCCTCACTTAGCCCATTGCCAGCTTAACCCAGTCGTGCATCACACGTAACCCATGGCTATGGGTTACAATGGGTTACCTTAGACCACCAGTACTTCCTATAGTCGTGCCCGATGTACAGGGACGCTGGACCCCATTTCCAGCAGGTGACGCTCCCCATCAATAGACTGGAGCAACCAGAAAGGCTGCTAGGCGGGAGCGCTCATATCAGCCCCCCTAACAGCTAGACTGGGTTACGAAAAAAAAAAGAAAAACAAGCCACGGTTTTAGGAAACGTACGGGCCACTACAGGAGCGCCCAAATTCATCCAACTAGAAATGTTTCTACTCTATTTTCTTCCGCGGCCAATAGCTGGGCCAAGTACTGGTGGTGTAACCCATGGGTTACAATAGGTTACCTTGACCTATGGGCTACCAAGGGTTACCTTAACCCACCTTACCCATGGGTTACCTTTACCCATGGGTTACCTTAACGGTCTTCACCCATGGATTACGCTAACCCAGGGGTTAGCTAACCTAACCCATGGGTTACATTAACCCATGGCCAGCTTCTGGTTCCACCGTTCCGGTAGTTGGTTACATGTGATGGCAAGATCCAAACCCAATCTATTGCCACTTAACAACAGATCCCTTAGGCCACCATCCYCCCCCCCCCCCCTCTTTTTGGCCACCATCCTTATGGTTTCTTGAACATGAAAAAACACCTACAAAGACCAGACCTACAACAAGATAGAAACTGCAGAAAAGCAAGCCTTATCAAACACCACGCCCCACCCTCACTGCGGCAAGCCTTTACAACTGCAGAGCCACTGTCTCCCAAGAACCCTGAACCTTATACCAATCACCAAGGCTGCCATCGCCAGTGGCACAATCAAACCTTTCCTTTTAGAAGGCTTATATTGACTTACAAACTCGCACACGATGCACATGCATGCAATCGTAGTTCGCCATACAGATACAAGAGCAGAAGACAAACACGACATCAATATTATTAATGCTTTGACCGAATAAAATATTGTTGATGCCACCCGATAGGCGCTGCGCTGTCAGCTCAACGATGCAAACGCAAAGCATTATCCAGCCAATCATCTCCCTAGACTTCATCCATGACTCCACATACCCACAAAGTGGAATCAAGGGTAGCCATGCGCCAATCCGTTGCTAATCTCCATCAACGCCGGAAAGAGGATTTCCCTACTCTCTCATAATGAGATATATACCTCCACGCCAACACTCACGCGTCGTCGACTCTTCCCCTATCTGTCACGCCACACTGCTGCCGCCAATTTTTGCACGGAGTCACATTTGTTTGTGAGAATGTCCAGGTTCTTCTGGAAGAAGTCATCGGGGTGACCTTTCGCGCGGTACTCCCGGCGCATAGTCACAATCTGAGCAGCTATCTCCGCTCGATCAGTACTCTTCCTGTCCATCCGACGAAAACTTCCCATCGCAGCCTCCACTTTCTTCGCTTTCTCTATCCACAAAGTGAAGTCTTGCCCAGTCCCAAAAATCAGGGGCCTGTTTGTCCACAGGACCACAGGGTACCCTTGTTTCTGACCAGCTGAAGGGACCCGAGGTACCAGTGGGACTGTTGAATCCTCGTTCGACAACCTAAGAAGATCCAGGGCCCTGACTGTCATCCATCCATTTCAGGGTCAAATTCCCGGGGTAGCACCTTTCAAACAACACCCCCGAATTTCGTTGGCCCTTCTCGATGAACCCAGGTCACCCAGAGGGTAAGAGTCCGTAAGACACAAACAGGGAAGCATCATCCACAAGCCTCACTCCACATACAAGCTTCCTTCTAGGAGGACAACTATACGATCATTTGAACTTTGATTTTTTTAAATTTCTTATTATTGTTATTATTATTATTTTGGGTCCAATAGACCACGGATCAGATATTGAACTGATCAGAACAGATACTACACTTGATCTATTTTTAGCCAAATGGCCGAGAAAGGTATTCAATTTTGATTTCTTATCCTATGTCCAGAGAGCTTTTGAGTCTTCAACTTGTAACTGATGGGTGGACTTATACATTGGGCCTCGCCAAGTCGCTCACGAAAACGATACGAAATTCCACGAAGTGCTCTCGAATCCTTCGGCTATTTTATGCGCATCATCACACAACACTCTGAAACAGGTCACTCATGAAAGCTGGCTGGGAAAGGGGAAAACGAAAAAGAAAGCTGGTCGTGAAAAGACAGTCAAGTTAGAGTCAACCCCATGGAAAGGGCAAACAATTGCTGGGGGTTGCAGGACAGTAGCTGCAGTCCATTTTTCAGTCCAAATACATGCAGTGAAATTCGGCATTCGTGTGGAGCCCCGACTGACCCCATCCACGGCTACACACTTTAGGGAGCGAACTTCCAGGCCCGGAGCCCTCTCTGGCACATGTTGGTCTGGGCCCCGGACAGAGCGGGAACAGTGAAATGCTAATGAAAAACTTCTGCATTCGTGTGGAGCCCCGACTGACCTTAAACCGCCAGTACACGGCCCCAGCCTTGCAGAAAGTTCTTGTCGCCACAAGCAAAACTCGGAGAGGCCGCTCAGCATGAGGCACCGTTGAAAAAAAAAATTGCGGCCTCCGAAGTGGTGCGGGTTCCACGCTGACACCCGCGGGCCTATGTATGGTGTACTGGTGCTTTAAACCACCAGTACCTCAAGCTCTTGTCAGACCGACCCTGGGGCTACATCTAAGCCGAACCTTGCTGAGCCTACGGCTACCGGTAGTCGGAGATGAAAAATTAAAAAAGAGAAAAAAAAGAAAAATGACATTTTTTTAAGAATATAAATAAAAACTACATGAGAGAGAGAGAGAGAGAGAGAGAGAGAGAGAGAGAGAGAGAGAGAGAGAGAGAGAGAGAGAGAGAGAGAGAGAGAGAAAGCGTGTTCGACGCGCCTGAACGTGCCGTCTCTCTGTCTGTCTCTCTCTCCCCCCCCTCCGCACTGTTCTGAGGTAGAGAACGGGAATCAATCTTCCCGCGTCTCAGGGAAGATTCGTTCCCGCTTAGAAAATTAGGATGGCGTGTCAGG
>BFEA01000114.1:1378976-1399883 GCA_003427395.1 Chara braunii | reverse complement strand
CTTGAGATATCCTCATTGAACTAACTGGCCCCAGGTAATTCAGAAATATCTTATTCTGTCGTCTGATTGGATCTGGATCCCAACTTGGATCTGTATTTCAAAAACAGTTCATGTGTGTACCGACTGAGCTAGGCCCGTTGGTAAGACTGTGGACACTTATTTTTCCTTTTCATCTGCTCTTTGTAGCAATACCGATTGATCCGTCAAGTGAGGCCACAGAATGAGAATTTGACATTTTCTAGACCTTTCTTCTTCTTTTTTTTTTTCTTTTTTTTTTTTTTTGCTTGTTTTTTGTTGTTGTGGATAACTTCGCAGGAGGGGGTAACTTGAGGAGGTGGTAAGAGCATCCTCCTCAAGTGGCCCCTCACGATGAAGGCTCCATCTATTGGTGGGAAGCTGCAACCGCTGGAAGCCGGGTCGAGCGTCCCAGATATCATCAGTACTTCGATATTACCCACAACCCATATTGTCTCAGCCTCTGGAAGCAGTTGCATTCGAAAGAATCGAAACGTGGCGATGAGGTTGGGGTGTGTACTCCCATCAGCAGAGTAATTGGACTTTTCTAGAAGGTGTGCAGTGGTAACCCTTAGTCATAATTTCTTGATGCAGGTGCAGCTCCCCACCAATAGACGGAGCGACTTGAAAAAAGAAAAAAAGAAAAAAAAAAAAAAAAAAAAAAAAAGAAGAAGCCATAATTCCTTAACGAATTGCCGGATTTGTTTCGCGCTTTGACGTTCGGGTAGACAGTGACTGAACTCTGTGCAGATTACGCATCTCTCTCCTTCTGCCGTTCTGCTGTCCTTTCCCCTGCGCGCGCTAAGTCATTTGGTCACGGGTAGGATGAGGTAGAAACCCTTAACCACTGGAAGCCTTTGACTGTTCCTAGGTAGACTTATGGTATGCAATTGAGCCCCAAGGGAGTCCGACTCTTTTAGCTGTGCTGGCATCATGCCCAATCTGGTGTGCTATCTTCGCTCAAGATCTGGGCCCGGCGCTTGTGGCCGCATTAATTAAGTTGTGTAGTGGAGACTCTGGGGAGGATGTTGGTTATCAGAACCACTGCCGTCCTTCCCCCCTCTCAAGATGCCAGGTCCATTCTAGTGGGTCGATCTCTAAGTTCTCTCTATTGGCACCATCGGGCAATAAATAGTGAATTCCGCGTCCCCAGCCACCCTAACTCTGTGAGGTAACTCCGCTCCGATAGACACCTGCAAGACGAACTAAAGAGAATGATTCAAACGGAGATCATAGCACAAGGGAGGAAAGGCAGAGAGAGGATGGGAAAAGAATCCAGAGAAAGTGGGGGTGATAAGGGGAGGCCTTCTATAAAGGAGTTTTGGGAAATTTAAAGGAAAGCTGGCAACTTTGGAAGGGGATAGGATTTGTTTTGGAGGATGGGCAAGGAAAAGGGATAAGAGGGGCCTGCAATCGCCAAAGCCAAGGAGCCGTCAAGTCAGTTGATATTACTCAATAGGCACTCCAGAGGAGCTACAGGAAGTAAAATATGAAAGTGAGAATAGGAACGGTAGGTAGATGGAACCGAAATAGTGGTAAGAGGGAGGGTAGGCAGCTAATTTAAGCAAAAGCAAGGCTAGGCAAGGCCTTTTGTTGCAGAAATAGAGAGTCATTCAGGAGGGGAGAGGAAGGAGGGTAGAGAAGGAGGGTAGAGAAGGAGGGTAGAGAGGAGGGTAGAGAGCAGGAGGGAGGGTAGAGAAGGAATGAGGATAGAGAAGGAGGGAGGGTAGAGAAGGAGAGAGGGTAGAGAAGGAGATAGGGTAGAGGAGGAGATAGGGTAGAGGAGGAGGGTAGGAAGTGAGACAAAGGAATTTGAGACCAGCAGGAATTCAAAGATGGGAAGCTAAGAAGTCTAGGGAAGGAGACCAAGAAGTACTCTTGACTAGGACGGAGTTGGGGGGGTGAAGGAGGTGAGTGTAGGTTCTGTTGGGTTATGCTGAGGATATGGTCCTTCGAACCCTTTGCTAGGATGGAATTGGGGAGGGTGATCCGGGACCTCCCTTTCGATGACAAAGACAGAACTGGTGCACTTGTCGACTTTCCGGGACCTCCCCTTCGATGACGAAGACAGAACTGTGGCATGTAGATGGTGGGGTGTCACGCGTCCTACTAGTGAGGGGGTTAGCTGGTAGGATGGGAATAGAGCACAGCAGCAGCAGAGATGGTGGCTCGGCTGCAGTAAGTCTTGCTGGAATAGGGACCAGGGGATTGATTGGGGGCCCTGTTTAAATCATGAAGACTGTTGTAGACACGTCTGAAGTCATTCCAATATCTCAGAGTCAAAGCCGGGTAATGGCCCCGGTATTTTCACTTAAAAAAAAAAAAAAAATTCTCAAAAAAGGGGGGTAGTCTGTTCTGTTTTTAAACTGTCTTCCGGATCCTGGGGTTTCCTGGCAATCTCTTCTGGGTAGTTCCAAGCTGTAATACTCGGTGACCTAAGGCTGTTCGACGCCAGAACGACGCTGGCCGGTGCTGGGGTGTTGCCCTGTAACCTGTTGACGCAGGGGCATGASGCCTGGTAGAGAGATCTGGGGGTGCTTTGGGGGGGCATCCCACGGGACAACTAAGGGTTGCTGCTGAGACAACGCTGGCCGGAGCTGGGGTGAGTTGCGTTGCCCTGTAACCCAGCAGGATAGGGGGTGTGAGGCCTGAAAGCTTGGCAGGGAATATGACAGTGTTGGAGATCCTTGGAAGGATCTGTTAGGGATTTTGCAGGATTGGGGGCTTTTTTAGAAATTTTGCAGTCTATTCCCGTACCTTTGTCTGAGTAACGGGAAGGGAAGGGATCGGGAGAGAAAGGTATCACGCGTCTTGCCAGCGAAGGGGCTAGCTGGTAGGACAGAAATAGAGCATAGCAGCAGTAGAGATAGTGGCTTTGCTGCAGTAAGTCTTGCCGGAGTGGGGTGAGGAGGACTGTTGGTGGATTCCCGAGCCTTCTTCTGCTTTTTGTTTATCTCTGCAGTCCCTTACACAAAAGCTCTGAAGTAGCTCTGAAGTAGCTCTAAATACTTTCAAATTCTTTTAATTGGACTTTCTCAGTATATCCTTAGGATCATTGTCATGAAATTTTCTGATGGTTTTTCTGAACGTACTCATGGGACGCTGGGCCCGGTTCCCAGCTTGTGCCAATTCGCGAGGTTATGGTTGTATCTATGGGACGCTGGACCCGGTTTCCAGCAGATGCTGCTCCCCACCAATAAATGGAGCACGTGTTTTTGTATAAAAAAAAAAAAAAAAAAAAGAGGAAGCAGTCAATCCTGTCAGGGGTCAGAGCAGGACACCAAGAGTTGATGGTACAGGTAATCAAGCAGGGAGGGGCAGGCAGAGCGGTGTTACATCGTGCCGAAGAGGATTCCAAAGTAATCAATGCCACTGTCTCAGGTTCCCTCGGCCATAAAGGAGAGAAGGGTGTGTGAGTCTCAGGAATGCATGCAAGGGACATCGGACCCGATCTCCAGACTTTTGTAGTAAAAAGATAGTTTTTTGTTAGGGGAAAAAAAAGAAAGAATTTGACTCTGTTCTTTTGTTGGTTTCTAATTTCTATCTCGCTGAGCGCTATACGTGGATAACCTTTGTTACCTTTCCCTTCCTTTTTTTTTTTCTATTTTTTTTTTTTTTTCCCTTTCGATCTTTGCATAATACCCATTGGCTGGCTGCAGGCTAGGGAATGTGCTATCAAAGATGCTTTCCTGTGCTCACTGCATGAGTTACAGAGTCTGACGACTGCCAATACTGTCTGGTAAGTTTCAAATCTCTCTCTCTCTCTCTCTCTCTCTCTCTCTCTCTCTCTCTCTCTCTCTTTTTTTTTTTTTTTTTTTTTTTGAACTACAGTGTTACTACACTATGTTCTTCTCTCAAATTCTTTTTGTCTTTCACTACCTTTCCTACCACTACTCCTAAGACTATATATAGAGTGGACCCCTGCAAGCACAGGGCCTCGCAAACGAGGTAGCTCAGTTGGTTAGGCATGCAAGTGGCATTCAGGAGGTTGTGGGTTCAAGCCCATGACCGCCTGCGGCGCACTTGGTGCCAACGGACTGTGATAGTCCTCTGGAGACCCCTGATCGGTATTAGCAGGGTCTATGACCAACACAGGTGTGAGTGCGAGCGTGAGTGGGTTGGGGTGGGGGGCGATGAGAAAGGGAGGCGCAGCTACTGGTGAAATGCTCAGTCTTTGCGTTAGCCGGGGACCCCCACCGGCGGCCCCACCCCATCCTTGACCACCATGGTTGGGGTGGGGAGCAACATGAATTACTCTCTCTTTCTTTTCGTTAACCATGTAAGATATTAGTCCTTTATTATCTTATTAAAGAAAAGAGAGGGTCTAGCATGACGGTCCCACGCAGGACCTCGCGCAAGTGTTGGGAAGCGTCGCAGCTGAGGGCGGGGAAAAAGTGGCAGAACGTCGCGGGGTCCGGGAAGTCACGGGAGTGAGGCGGGCCCTCTGTGACCGCATGCAGTGGGAGCGATCGCGAGGAAGACCCTCCGTGACCGCAGACGATGGGAGCGATCGCGAGGGATACACAAAAGACAAAAAACATGGTGGTGTATCACTGTATCTTCCCATTTTCCAACGGAAGATCCGTTCTCATTTCGGACATTTGGGGTGTAGTCGAGTGAGACCCTATCTGTCGATGCCGTTGAGTTGTGTTTTTTCTTATTTTTTTTCCCTGTAGATTCATTCTGTGTTTTTGTTTTCTTTGGGACTATGGGCCTCGCTTCCCTACTCTCCGTGTTCACAAAAGACAAAAACAAATGGCAATGTATCTCTCCATGTTCTGGTGGAGCATTCGGTCTCATTTTGCACATTTGGAGAGTAGTGGCCTCGCTCCGCTACACAAAAGACAAAAAATATGCCAATCTATCTCTCCATGTTCTAGTGGAGCATGCAGTCTCATTTTGCGCATTTGGAGAGTAGCGGAGGGAGGCCCTATCTGTCAATTATGCGTGTCATCCTTGCACAGGGGCCAAATGTAGAAAATGAGAAAGAATCTTCCGCTGGAACATGGGAAGATATACCGCCTATTTTTTTGTCTTTTGTGCATGTAGCCAGCAGTGGAGAAAGGCGCGTCGTTGAAATGCATGTGTGTCATCCTATCTCACTTGAGACACATGCATGAACTGTTGAAAAACAGACCTCAGCTCGAATCCCAATGACCTCAGACGAGTGAGCAACTCTGAATTTACCTAGGGCTGGTCAGTTTGAAGATGATATCTCAAGGGCCAAGGCCATCACCCTTTGAGGTGCTGAATCCACGCCATTTCGTCCCGGGATTCGAGCTCGGCGTTGTAATTTTTTTATTTTTTTAACCCGATCTCGCTGTGTTTTTGTTGGGTTATGGGTTTTTTAATTGGGGGATGTGTCTACGCTCCGCAATCGGATGGCGAAGGACGAGAGGGGTAGGAGGGGCCATGACACGAGCAGGAGGAGGAGGAGGAGGTGATGGTCGTGGAACGGGGGACAGGGGGAGGAGTGGCTCTGCACCGCTGGCATAGCCTGTGGTGCGCACCTGATTGTAATAATAATTATAAGTTAATCACAATAAAGAATATGATAATTAAGCAGTTTTGGAACTTTGGGGGATTCCAATCCTGGGTGGAACGAGGAGGAGAAAAAGGAGGAGGAGGAAGAGGAGGAGGAGGAGGAGGAGAAGGAAAAAAGAAGAAGAGCAGTAGGAGAAGGAGAAGGAGGAGGATAAGACGAAAACAAAGAAGCAGGTGGTGGAGGACAACAACAACAACAATATATCTTTCTCGGCCTTTTGGCTAAGATCAAGTGTAGTATCTGTTCTGATCAGTTTAAACCACCAGTACTTGGCCCAGCTATTGGCCGCGGAAAAAAATAGAGTAGAAAAGTTTCTAGTTGGATGAATTTGGGCGCTCCTGTAGTAGCCTGTACGTTTCCTAAAATCGTGGCGCGTTAACGGGCACAACTCTAGGAAGTACGGGTGCTTTAATATCTGATCTGTGGTCCATCGGGAGAAATACGAAAACAACAACAACAACAACAACAACAACAACAACAACACAGAGAGGGTGGAGGAAGAAGAGGAGGAGATTTAGGAGGAGAAGGAGGAGGAGGAGGAAGACGAGGAGCGGAAAGAGGAGGGGGAGCAGGGAGGAGAAAGATGAACAACAAAGAACGACAACGGCAACAACAACAACAACAACAACATGTATCGCCAGAGGGGACAAAGATGGAGATGGGGGTTAAGAATGGAGTTCTGAAGGATGATTTAGGTTAATACATATTAGTACACAATGCTACACATTAATAAATCGTAAACACACACTGAGTAGTACAAAAAATGCATGTACATTGCGCAATGCATAAAGGATAAATCAACTAAAGGGAAACTACGCGGGAGTCACAAAAATGAGTTATATATCGATGACATACGCATAAAGTTACTATAAACCATATGATGATAAGCTTATCCATAACTCTCTCTCAGTTAATGGTGTAAGTCTGTAAGACTTTGGAAGGCCTAAATTAATAGTCTTACCCTGATGTGGCACTGTATGCATTTATCGTGTGCAGGACGAGAGCAGAGGAGAGGGCAATGCGATCCAAGAGAGCGTTAGAGCTACAAAAGGTTGATTTGTCCCCTCCAGAGTATTTGTCATCAGGTCTCGTCAGCAAGGCAAAACACCCGGACAATCAGGAGTCGATTCGTCTGGACTATGTTCCGTATGCCATTGACGCCTTCTTGTGTGACCAGAAAGGGTTCGATCCTCTGGGTATCATTATCATTGTTGAAGCGGCAAGGTCAGTGCCAAATAGCAAGTTAGACTTCATCTACTCTCTCTCTCTCTCTCTCTCTCTCTCTCTCTCTCTCTCTCTCTCTCTCTCCAGCCTCCCATCATCCAGTTATGGCGCACAGCGTAGAAGTGCAGCACTCAGCCCCAAATCCTGCAGATAGCCAGCACCTCACTCTGACAGCCTCAGGAACCCCAACGCCCTCCCAAAAAAAACTAAGATGCAGCAATGCTGAGTCAGAGACCTCCCAGGATGAACAGTGCCAACTCCAGGAGGAAGAAGGAACATCCAGCTTGAAGAAGAAGAAGAACAGCTGCCTCGCAAAAGAAGATATGGCCGCTCCTCACCCCCACAACACAGATATGGCGTCGCCAGGCCCAGCAGCTGAAGCGCTTCTTTCACTGCTGCCTTGAATCCTATCAGCGGCTTCCTAGGTAAAGCGCTGCTCCAGCAGCCTGGCGGTGTCAACGTGAACTCCATACAGTAACCAGCCAGCTGAAGACCAACAGGTCAAAGACCTCTGACCCTTCGAGCTGACTCTATCTATAGTTCTGAACTGGACCAAACTCCTAGGCCCTAAGAGGCTAAGACAACTAACAGTTATGGGTCTGTGTTTTCCAGTAATAACAGTACCGGTCTGAAGCAGTAATTGAGCAGCAGTTCGTTTAGGCCTGAAACAAAGTTTAGCGCCAGAAGTATCCATTTAGCAGTAGTTTAGGGAATTTAGAGAAATGTCCCTATAGGTTTAGGCCTGTTTCAGTTACCGGTTAGGACCCGGAACTCAGAAAAATCACAAAAGTGTCCCAATTAGTGTTTTGGCCCGCCAAGAAACTGCCAGAACATTGCATTCCTACCCTCCCGGGGAGCGGGACCTCCGAGCTGGTAGCGGCCACGAGGTGATCGGCCAGGTTGTAGACCCTTGTCCTTTACCTCAGATGCTAGTACAATGGACTTGGCGGTCTTGAGGAGCTCCTTTCGTATCAACCACCTAAATGTGGTTGGAAGAAGAACTTGACAAGGTACATAGAGTTAGGGGCCAGTTCCCTGTTGGGGCCTCAATTTGCCGCACTTCATAACCCTTTCGGGGGATAGATGGACAAAATTGAGAATGCATGAAAGACAAGATATGTTCTCAGATGGGGTAGAGCATCCAGGACATAGGATGGATGAAAGGGATCAGCTCCCATTGTATCCAGAACCTGCCATGGACCATAATATTAGGGCAGCAACTTCTGAGAAATATCCACTTCGTCGGAGAAGTTAGACCTCTTTACTCAAACCCAATGTCCTGGTCGGATGGTGGAAGGCAACCCGTGTTTGTTAGCCTGTTCGATCATTCTCTTTTGGGCCTTATACATGTTAGTTCGTGCCTTTGATAAGTCTAGTTCATAACTTCTGACAAGCTCTCTAGCGCCAGGAGTTAGCTGGAGTTTAGCCTTGTCGGTGATTCCATCGAGGAACTGCTTTGGATCTCTACCACAACGTAGGCGGTAGGGCATAAATCCTGTAGTGATGTGGGTCAAAGTGTTATACATTAGTTGAGCCCTCAATAAATGTTTGCCCAATCCTGTTGATCTGTTGTGATCATAGGTCTCAACAGCTAGAATAGAGTCTGGTTCATCACCTAAGCTTGTTCATTGGCTTCAGGATGTCTGCTAGATGCCATGTCCAATCTAGAGTGGAGATAGTCCTTGCAGTAGGACTGCTAAAGCGCAAAAGCACAAGTCTCTGTTGCTAACGATGGAGGTTGGGTGTTTGTTAGCTTGTTTGAGCATTCTCTTATGGGCCTTACACATGTTACTTCGTGCCTTCTCTTTAAGTCCAGTTCATAACTTCTGACAAACTGTCTAGTGACAAAAGGTAGCTTGGGCTTAGCCTTATCAATGCTTCCTGCGAGGAATTGTCTTAGATCTCTACCACAACGTAGCCGGTAGAGGGTAAATCTTGTAGTGATGTGGATCAAAGTGTTATACATTAGCTGGCCCCTAGACAAATGTTTGTACTTATCATATTGATCTAGTGTTATCACAGGTCTAAACAACTGAAATAAAATCTGGTTCATCACCTCTGCCTGTCCATTGGCTTCAGGATGTCTGCCAGTTGTCATGTCCAATCTAGAGTGGAGATAGTCCTTGCAATAGGACTCCGCTCATCGCTGCAAAAATGCAGGTCTCTGTTGCTAACGATGGAGGTTGGGTGTCCATGGGCACTCACCCACCTCTCACCCACCTCTCACCTACCTCTCACCCACCTCTCAGAGAAGACCTCTCTAATTCGAGGAACTCTCACCTTGACCGATTATGGAATGACTTTTATGTACTTAAAAACGATCAACACAAACCATAACTTGTCGCATGCTATGGGGGGTAGTCTTGCAAAGATCAGTAAAGTCAATTGACACTAACTCGCGAGGACCATTTGGATAGGCAATGGTTTGAGAAGTCCCATAGGAGGTCGCCTATGGACGTTATTCCTTTGGCACATCTCGCAAATGTTTGAGTCCCTAAGGACGTTGTTTTTCATGTCCAACCTGTAGAACCTTTGGGTAGGCAATTGTTTGAGAGGTCCCATAGAAGGTCGCTAGTGGACCTTATTCCTCTGACACAACTCGCAAGTGTGCAAGTACTTGAGAACATCCTTTGTCATGACCAGCCAGTAGAACCTTTGGGCCAAGGCCACATAAGTCTTCATGAACCCAAACTGTCCACGAGCATCATGACTCTCAACAACAAGATGAGTCTTGATCTTACGGTCATTAGGGATACACAGACCAGTGTATGCCTCACGTACGGGGACGGGCTGCGCGAACTTCCGTACGGCATGGGCCTTTTGGGCCCGTACGGCCCATATGTACGGAAATTCGGCCCTCCGCACATGGCCATGTGAGGGGGGGGTCGGGGGAATGAGGGGCAGGGCGGGGGTGCGGGTGTCGGGGGCTACCCCCCCCCCCCCAAACTTTTTTGGGGGGGTCAGGGTTGTGAAAAAAAAAAAAAAAAGATTGATTGATTGATTGATTGGTTGGTTGATTGATTGATTGATTGATTGATTGACTGATTGGTTGATTGATTGATTGATTGATTGATTGTATAAAAGCAAAAAAATGAAAAAAAAGCAAAAAAAGATTGATTGATTGATTGATTGTTGGGGGGGGGGTCGCCTCCCCCCCGTGTTCACACACACACACACACACACACACACACACACACGCGCGCGCGCGCGCACGCAAACACACATGCACGCACGCACACACACACACACACACTCACGCACACACACACACACACACACACACACACACACACACACACACACACACATTCTGCCCCTTCCCCTTGCCTCCCTCCTTCCGCTACCTCTCCTGCTCCGACTCCCGCTGCCTCCCTTGCTCCCTCTCCCTCTCCCGCTCCAACTCCCGCTGCCTCCCCGCTCCCCCTCTCACGCTGCCTCCCCCTCTCCCACTGCCTTCCCGCTCCTACTCCCACTGCCTCTTTTGCTCCCGCTGCTTGCCGCGCTCCCGCAGCCTTCCCCTCTCTCTCACACTACCGCGCGCTGTTGCACGCAACTTTCTTGTTCAATCAATCAATCAATCAATCAACCAATCAATCGATCAACCAATCAATCAATGAATCAATCAATCAATGAATAAATTAAATCAATCAATTAATCAATCAATCAAATCAATCATTTTTTTACCCAATCCCCGCCCCCCCCCGAAAAAACATAAAAATACAGCACCCCCCCTCGCAACCCCCCCTACCACCCCAAGGGGTCAAAACCCCCTCGACACCCCCCCCACGAACCTGGCCGGTTCGGACGGGAACCGACCGTATGGCGACGAACCCGCGTACGACATATGGGGGACTAGACTGATAATATACCTTCCTAACTCATCATTTAACTCCCTTTGGGTTTCCTTCCACTGCAAGGTCGGATGGTCTGAATCGATCTTGAAGTGTCTTCCTTGTAAAAAAACGTTTCCATTGTTTAAGGGAACACACACAAGTAGAAGTCAGGATCCTTTGGACATTGATCTTCATACTGCTGGGCTTTAGTTTAGTCCCATCATCTTGTTCAAGAGCCGCCCCAACACCATATTGACTTGCATATGCGGTCAACACAAATGGCAAGGTAGGGTCAGGCAGTTTCAGCTCATGTGTCTGGGCGAGTGAAAGCCAATTGGCACTGGGGAGTTCATTTTAGGGGGAACTCCTTAGCCAATAGGTTAGTCAGAGGAGTGGCAATAGTAGAGTTCTCATTGTTTTTCCGGGCATCCGAGGACCCAACTTGTCTCAAGATACCTGGTCGGGTGCTCGGTCGGGCATGACCCCCAGGCAGGGTCTGTCCCAAGATTAAAAACATAACTACTTTTAGTGGGAAGTGTGGAACCAGTGCGTCTTTCCTGGTGTTGGCGAGAAGAATCAAATGGGAGTAGAGTTTTCAAGCAAGATTTGTCGAGTGACATGTGGATAGAGAGAGACTACCAGTAGCATTTGTACAGGTAGTACGGAGTAAAGTACAAACATATCACAGTAGGGCTACTACATTGTTCTTGTTTTTTTTTTTTCTCGTATTGAATATTAGAGGGGAGAAGTCGGACTTTCTTCAAAAAAAATAAATAAATAAAAGGAAGCCAGAATGACCTTATGTCTTGGACTGTCTAGGGTTAAGCCCTCCCCGAACAACCAGTACCTTAAAGGGTTCATGGGCTAAGCCCACTGAAAAATCACATGATCTGAGTACAAAGAGAGAATAAACCCCAAAGGCTGACCTTTCTTTATTAATCTTATACTTGTGGTCTCTCAAGTTTTGTAAAACCTTCTTTAAGTCTTTTGTATGTTCCTTGATTGTTTTGTTGAATACTAGGATATCCATCAGATAGGCGATTACGAATCGATCATGAAAGGGTTTGACGATGCTGCTAATTTCAGCGTAAAAGGTTTCAGGTGCATTGCAAAGTCCAAAAGGCATGATCAAATATGTGCAAGTACCATATTTGTTCTTGAGGGTTGTCTTGTGGATATATTCCTCAGCCATTTTGATCTAATGGTATCCAAATTATATCGATTTTGCTGACGACTTTGCAGTCGTTCACCATGTCCAAGAAGTCATTGATCCTAGGTAAGGGGTTATAGCTTTTCCTAGTGATCTTGTTGTGAGACCTCGATAGTCTATGCACAATCTGAGTTCTCCATTCACCTCTGGAACAAAAGTGTCCCAGTTAGTGTTCCAGCCCGCTAAGAAACTGCAAGAACATTGCAGTCCATGCGTTTTTCGTTTTCTGTAAGGGGTTAGAGCTCTTCCTAGTGATCTTGTTGAGACCTCGATAGTCTATGAACAGTGTGAGTTATCCATTCACCTGTGAAACTAAGAGGACTAGTGCCCCATGCTCCGAAAAATCACAAAAGTGTCCCAGTCAGTGTTCCAGCCCGGTAAGAAACTCCAAGAACATTGCAGTCCATTCATTCTCCGCTTTCTTTTCCATTGACAATGCGGAGCTAAATGCTGTCTAACTCTATTTTCCATTGGTGATGATCATGAAAACAGTGTGGAATAGAAACATATTTTTTCCGCGATGGTGTTTTCGATTCCAATTTTCAACTTTTTGTGTTCGAGTGGTGTTCGCTCGACCACTTGATCAATGAGAAACATGCGATTTAGTCATGGGTGAAGAAGAAAAGAGTGTTACACCGTCGACAACTCTCAAAGCACCAGCTCACATGAGCCTAAGTTGACCAAGCTACCTTCGAAGGCTGGTGAGCCCCGGACATAGTGGCCTTTCTGCATTCACTACCGCTCAGGCCCGAATTGAAATGCTCTTACCTCGTAAATTGGTAAGAGCCCTACTCCACATGGGTGAACTGATGGACTAAACCACCAGTACTTGGCCCATATGTCGGCCGCGGGGCGTTGTCGCTAACGGCCCGCAAGTTTCGGAGGCCCAAGGTACCGAACCTGAAAGGCTGACACCGCCAGCCAAAACAATTTTTTTCTTGTTTCGCTGGTGGGTCGGCGTGAAACGTCCCGCAGGGCATATTCAGATCGACATCGATAGCTGGGCCGAGTACTTTAAGAATTAAAAAGGAAGCCAAATTTACAATCTTGAATTTTGTAAATTTTTCATTTTCTTTTTTTTGGGCCTGCAGCAGAGGTGAAATGGTTTCACCCAGTAGACCCGACATTTGCAGACACAGAGATTCGATCCCTAGACCTGTGCCAAAACCCTGTACATTGACCCTGTGTGCTGAGTGAGATTCGATCCTTAGACCTACCATGTACCCTGTACATAGGCCCAGCGATCTGTGTGAGACTCGATCCCTAGGTCTGTAGATTAGGAGTTAGGCCTGTTACCGTTAGGCTCAGGAAGGTCTGTTCTAGAAGTCTCTATCTGAGTCTATTGAGGCCTAGAGTCTGTCTGTAAGTCTGTAGGCTCTAGAAGGTCGTAGGTCCCTGTGGGCCAGTCCAGTCAGCAAGTACCAGGGGTAGGGGCTGCACGTGGGGAAGGTTATGGACCACGCTGTGGGTTCCACACGTTTTGGCCAGAAGGCCAAACGTCTGGAAGCTTCCCTGGGCCACACGTTTTGGCCCAGGCCCACACGTTTTGAAGCAGGCCCGGGTACCTCCGAAGAAGTATAAATAAAGAGGCAGCATCCAGCCATTCATTCATTCGCCTGTGTGCCATGCGGAAGAGCTGCCTTGGTATCTTGTGCGTGGAGGTCTACAGGTGCCCGAAGGAGAAGTGGGCTGTGAAGAAGACAGTGGCCATAGCGAACCAACGAGAGAGACACCAACGGCCATAGCTAGGAGGAGGAAGACGATGGCGGCCATAGCCGCCCAACTGTTGGTGCAGACAGGGTGTACAGAGTGTGTGTCTGTGCAGTGTGGACATTCAGGGTGATCCTCGTACTTGCGTGCATAAGGGAAAGTGAGGCTGGTGGTTGAGACAGTGTTCAGCGACCATAGCTGCAAGTTGTACAGTTGTTGTGAATAGAGTTTAAGTGCAAGTTTATTGTTGATTCTGAGTTGAAGAGTTTGGTTCTGCCATCAGTCCTGTGTACGCATGTTGTGAGCAAGTCTGAAGTCGAGTCTGATTGCATTGGTATCGGAGCTGGTACCTGTTGTCCACGCCGGCGGAGCTGCAGCAAGTGAAGAAGAAGGACGAAGTCGCAATAGCCGGAGCTCGGCAAGAAGGAAGAAGCTGCCATAGCCGGAGCTCGGCAAAGAGAGAGAGAGAGAGAGAGAGAGAGAGAGAGAGAGAGAGAGAGAGAGAGAGAGAGAGAGAGAGAGAGAGAGAGAGAGAGAGAGAGAGAGAGAGAGAGAGAGAAGGGGGGACGACAGCCATAGCTGCCAAGCTCGGGGAAGAAAACGATCAGCTAGAAGAAGAGATAGACACAGAGGAAAGGAAGAAGAAAGTGGCGAAGAAGGGAGATAAAGTCAGCCATAGCCGAGGTGAAGAAGACGAAGGTTTTGACGAAGAAGAAGAAGGTCCACCATAGCCGGAAGGTTGGAAGGTTGACCAGGGGAGTTGACCAACGTTGACCAACGGTTGACCGAGGGTTGACCAAGGGTTGACCAAGGGTTGACCAAGGGTTGACCAAGGGTGTTGAGTGGCCGTTGATCGAAGTTGAACAGGGCGTTGATCAGGAGCGTTGATCGGCGAGTTGACCAAGACTGTTGACCGGAGCGTCAGCTGGAGCGAGAAGATTACCGGTACCATCCTTCTAAGCCGTGGCCTATCGCCTTACCCCGTGGATGTGCACCTTGACCCTGGTACTTGTTGACGTCAAGTCTGTCTAGGACAGTTAGTCATATCTCCCTGTCACTTCTGTCCAGGTCAGTAGGACTCAGTGATTGTGGTCATAGAACCGTAAGTCTAGCCCACGTAGTGAATCAAGACCCCTCGATAGAAGTTAACATGTTCGGTCTACGTGTTGAGGCGCAGAATTGTTGTTGATTGTGCACCATCACCATGGTGGACCTCAGGTCCGGAACTAGCACCACCCCCTACAGCAAGGAGCAAGAGGAGAGAGATGCCACTATTCTGCGAGAGAGGAAGGAGAGAATGGAGAAGAGGGCGTTAATCAAGCAGGCCAAGATGCTGGCCCTGCTGGAGGAGCAAGAGGCGAAGAAGAAACAGATGGAGGAGGAGCTGAAGAAATGGACGAAGGAGCAGGAGGAGAAGATGACAGCTATTCAAGCGGAGGTGGAGAAAGAAGAAGAAGAAAAACAGGTGGAAGAAAAAGTGCCATCGGTAAGGAGAAGAGGCGAAGCCAACACGAGTAAGGAGGAGGAGACTGAGAAGACAACAAAAGAATGGACCGCACACTTGGAGCTCGGGGAAGATAGAGAGGCAGAGTTGGTGATACCCCAAGAAGAGAGAGAGGCGGCAAGAAGGGAATTGGAGGCAGAAAGGGATCTGTCAGAAAAAGATCGAAAGAAGAAGAACAGCAGAGGGCATGGAAGTGGCGTTTGTCCCAAGAGAAAGTTAGGCGTTTGGAGGTGGCGGAGCGAGCAGAAAGGGACCTGAAAGCGCTAGAGATTAGGATGGGGAAGATCAGGGCTGAGACCGAGTTAGCTACTAAGATTGAGACCCTGACTCAAAGTGCAGAATCCCTACTAATAGCACATCGCGAGCAAACACAGTACATCCATAACTTAGATGTAAAGATAGATGCAATACGTGCCGGATTTAAAGCCTTTGCACGCGATATGATGAAGTACTTGGTGGACAAGGTCCACTTGGCAATTAGCAAGACGAAGGAATTCTGCATTGGTGCCATTGAAGGCGCTAAGTTAGCGGTTCCTAAGGAAGAGGAGCCAGCCCCACCACGTCGCGAGAAAGTTAAGGTTCGTTTCCCCGAACCCTTCAGTGGAAAGAAGGGGGAGGACTTTGACAACTGGGAGGCCAATGTGCACTCCTACCTGTACTTACAAGGAGTCACGCCTGAGGACCACGTTTTGGTGGCCTTCCAGGCCCTTCGAGATGAGGCGACCAGCTTTGCTAGGTCGCTCGCCCGCGCTGCAAACTGCGAGAACAATATGGTCAACTATCCTAGACTGACACCCCTCTTTGAGTTCGTGAAATCACTCAGGGAGAGATTTTCTGATGTGACACGGGGGCTTAAAGGCTCCAACAAACTCCAAATGATACACACTCGCCAGTGGAAGAGTGTGCACGCTCTTAAGTCCGCCATGGACGAACTGATTGCAGTCCTTGGGCATGCAGTAACAAATGCCCAACTTCTTAACCTCTTCTACTGTGCCCTGCCTGAAAATGTTCAGGGACACTTCTTCGAGAAGAAGAATCAGCAGGGCATGACTTACGATACTCTCAGTCGGGAGGCAGTTGCATTTGCCGCCCAAGCATCGCCAGTTACCACGTTCTGACACAAGGATCTGTCAAAGGGAAAAACGTGGAAGGGACGCACCATCTCCGACCAAATTAAGGCCAAAGACAGTTTGATATTAATGATGGAGGAAGGTGGTGCTGAGGAAGTTCCATACTCGGACATTGAGTGGGGACTAGAGGAGGAGGACAAAGGCGCAGGCTAGGGGAGAACTTACGCTGCTGTCACAGCCAGAGGGAGGCCGCAAGGAGGAGGACAAAGGTCCGACCGGCGACCAGAATGGCCGGGCCCAAGGTGGTCGAGGACAAGGTGGCCAGGGGGTTGGCGGTAACGACAACCGCTAAGCGGGAGGAAGGGGAGGTCCCCCATCTAACCATCCACGTTCTAGTCCGTCACCCTCCAGACAGGGAAGGTGGCACCCAGGCCGACCCGAAGGCCGACCCTGGTTAGATCTGGGCATAGATCAAGAAGTATGGCAATAACACATCACTAGGTCTCAATGCGTGTTCTGCGGGGACCCAGGTCACATTATAAAATCTTCTCCTAAGCATAGTGACTGTGTTGCGTCTGGGGCAGCGAAAGACAGCCGTCGGTAGGGGTTGCAACTGCCCCCTACCCCAAGGGTGTGTGGATCTGAGCGTGCTTGTGAAGTAGAGTCTCCCACTCCACATATCTCCATGGCAGAGGTTGCAGACCGGCGTCTAGTAAGCTGTCCAGAGACTGCTTGTGTTAGGGTCTCTCTAGACGTTTCCCTCACAGGCTTAGCTGAAGAGTTAAGAGAGAGGAGGCAAGCCTGGGCCAAGATGAAAAAGGATAGTAAAGGACAACTGATCCTCGCAGGCGTAGAGATTTTTAGAACTTGAGTAGGAGCCCTGATAGACAGTGGGGGAACTAGGAGCTATATCAGTCGTAAAGCGTTGAAAAGGTTGAAGCTAAATCTGAAGGTCCAGCGATTAGAGGAACCTGTGGTTATCATCCTCGCAGACAATAGCAGGATGCGTATTGAAGAGTATGTTCAGGGGGTCTACACCTATTTTCGCCTAGAGAAAGAAGGGAAGGTAGAAAATGTACTGCACTCCTTGACCCTCCTCGTAGAAGAGAGTCAACCCGTTTGATATTGTGTTAGGCACAAATTGGGGAGAGGCAGCATGAGCCACACTGCACCTTAGAGAGCACAAGTGTAGGCTCCCTAGTGCGTCAGGCGAAGTCAAGCAAGTCTGCCTGTTCCATGAGTTCGGGGTAGATAATTCCCTTGCCAATTGCTGCCTTAGCGCTCCTGCGCTCACCAGACTTGTGCGAAAGGAGCAGCTTGAAGAGCAGGTGTTTGTAGCCTATGTTAGGCCGATTTCTGACGAGCCTAAAGAGGAAGAGAAGATCCATCCTACTATCGCCAGTTGGCTGGAAGAGTACAAGGACCTTTAGGAGTAGTGCCCCGACCGATCCAACACCGTATAGAGATAGAACCTCGCAGTAGAACGCCTAAGGGAGCAGTCTACAGGATGTTTCCCAAGGAATTAGAGGAGCTTCGCAGACAGTTAGACGAGCTCCTGGAAAAAGGATGGATCAGGCCTAGCTCATCACCATTTGGCGCACCTGTTCTGTTTGTCCCAAAGAAGGAGGGAGAGCTACGCATGTATATAGACTACAGGGGACTTTATGCCATCACAATCAAGAATGGAGAGCCATTACCGCGTATAGAGGACTTATTAGATCGAGTGCAGGGATGCAGGTACTTCTCAAAGATAGATCTGAAATCGGGGTACCATCAGATAGAGGTGCATCCTGACGATCAGTATAAGATGGCATTCAGGACAAGGTATGGGCATTCCGAGTTTATAGTGATGCCGTTTGGACTTACTAATGCACCGACAACATTCCAGCACTGTATGAACGACTTGTTTAGACCATGGTTAGATAGATTTGTCGTAGTTTATTTAGACGACATCTTAGTGTTCAACAAGACCCTCGAGGAACATGAGGGCCATCTACGGCAGATTCTAAGCAAGCTGAGAGAGTCGAACTTCAAGATTAACCTGATGAAGTGCGAATGGGCCAAAACAAAGGTCATTTACCTAGGCCATGTACTAAACAGCGACGACATTCGGCCTGAGGACAACAAGATAGCATCCATTAGAGATTGGTCGACTCCTAAGACGCTGACAAAGTTGCGCTCATTCTTAGGACTGGCTAACTACTATAGGAAGTTTGTGAGGAACTTCTCCACGATCGCTGCTCCCCTTCGTAGGTTGCTGAAGAAAGAGACTATCTGGAAGTGGGGTCAGAATTGTACGCCACCCTTCAAGAAATTGAAGAAGGCCCTAATAGGATATCCTGTCCTCAAAGTTGTTGATCCGTCATTACCCTTTGTTGTTACTACAGACGCTAGTCAGTATGGTATAGGTGCCGTGTTACAACAAGATGACGACAATGGATATAGACCTGTAGAGTTCATGTCAGCCAACCCTCAGAAAAGGTAGCAGCATCGACATACGAGAGGGAACTCTACGCTCTCAGGCAGGCCTTAGATCACTGGAAACACTACCTGCTTGGGAGGCACTTCAAGGTATATTCTGATCACGAGACTCTTCGATGGCTAAAGACACAGGCCAAGATGACGCCCAAGTTGACTAGATGGGCTGCTGAGATAGACCAATCTGACTTTGAGTTAAAGCCAACAAAAGGAAAGTATAACGTGGTAGCTGATGCTCTAAGTAGAAGAGTTGATTACTTCGGCGCAATAGTACACTATCTAGACATAGGGGCCGATCTGCAGCAGAAAGTAAGAGATGCCTATGCACAAGACCTGATCTACAATGAGCTGTTGAAGAGAGTAGAAGAAGCCCCAGATAGTGAGCCACACTACTGAACCATGAACGGGCTACTGTTTGAGAAGACCAATGTTGCTGACAGACTGTGCATCCCCAACAGTGAAGAGTTCCGCAGTTTAATCCTAGGGGAATGCCACGATACGGAAGGACACTTCGGATGGCAAAAGACCTTAGCTCTGATGATGTCATACACGTGGCCAGGAATGGAAGCAGACTGCATAGAGTATGTGCGCAGCTGCAAGGTGTGTCAGCGTAATAAGACTACAACCAGAGCCCCTCTAGGTCTCCTTAGACCCTTGCCTATTCCATCAGGACCCGAAGATTCAGTTTCCATCGACTTCATGGATATTGGGGTCAAAAGTAGGCACGACAAGACTCAAGTCATGGTCATAGCAGATAGATTTAGCAAGTATGCAGTATTTGTTCCCCTGCCTTCAGAGGCACGTACAAACTTAGTCATTAGTAAGTTTTTCGACTTCTGGGTAAGCGAGCATGGCATGCCGCTGTCCATAGTTAGTGATAGGGACACGCGGTTTACTAGTTAAAATTGGCAGGATCTTATGAAAGTCTATGGGTCTAAGTTGCTAATGTCGTCAGGACGACACCCAGAGTATAATGGTCAGACAGAGCAGATGAATAAGATCTTGCAACAGCTACTCAGAATGTATATTAGACCAGGTCAGGTAAACTGGGATGAGATGCTTCCCAAAGTAGCAAGCGCCTACAATAATAATGTCCACCTAGCTACTTGCAGGACTCCTAATGAGCTACATAAGTCCGTTAGACCTAGGCAACCGTTTGAGGGACTAAACCGGGACCAGATATAGAGACTACCACCCGGCACACGGGAGTTTGCGTTACAGCACGAGAAGGAAGTCGCTAAGGTCATAGACAATCTCAGAAAAGCCCAACATCGGATGATAGAGCAATCTAACAAGCACCGCCAACCTTCACAGTTTCAGGTAGGCGATCTAGTCTGGGTCAAGTTAAAGGAGTTCGCACCAGAGGAAAACATCTCGCAAAAGTTCTTACCTGCGTATAGAGGACCATGGCATGTCCTAGAAATCAAAGGAGGAGAGGGCGGCCCGTCATACACAATAGAGATCCCAGCACACCTCCACACGTACCCAGTCTTCCATGCGTCCAAGTTGTTGCCTTGTACCACGTCCGACAGATTCCCTTCCAGGAGATCGATGATTCCGCCAGATATGGATGGTGCATACGATATAGATCGCATAGTGGAAGAGGACATGTTCAGGACAGGAGGTCGAGGTCGTCCCCAAAAACAGTATAAGGTCAGGTTCGCATATCAGGAACCCGAGAACGACCGATGGTTTACCAGAACAGAGCTCTTAGAAACCGCTCCCGACATAGTACACGCTTATGAGAGAGAAAGAAAGGGTAAAGGTCCTATCTTGAGTTAGAGTGTTCCAGGAGGACCTCGAATTTAGGACGGTGGGAGTGAAATGGTTTCACCCAGTCGACCCGACATTTGGAGACACAGAGATTCGATCCCTAGACCGGTGCCCAAACCCTGTACATTGACCCTGTGTGCTGAGTGAGATTCAATCCTTAGACGTACCCTGTACCCTGTACATAGGCCCAGCGATCTGTGTGAGACTCGATCCCTAGGTCTGTAGATTAGGGAGTTAGGTCTGCTACTGTTAGGCTTAGGAAGGTCTGTTCTAGAAGTCTCTATCTGAGTCTATTGAGGCCTAGAGTCTGTCTGTAAGTCTGTAGGCTCTAGAAGGTCGTAGGTCCCTGTAGGCCATTCCAGTCAGCAAGTACCAGGGGTAGGGGCTGCACGTGGGGAAGGTTCTGGACCACGCTGTGGATTCCACACGTTTTGGCCAGAACGCCAAACGTCTGGAAGCTTCCCTGGGCCACACGTTTTGGCCCAGGCCCACACGTTTTGAAGCAGGCCCGGGTACCTCCGAAGAAGTATAAATAAAGAGGCAGC
>BFEA01000114.1:1351223-1362331 GCA_003427395.1 Chara braunii | reverse complement strand
CCCCCCCCCCCCCCCCCTCCTCTTATATCCCTTGGGATGAGGAGAATGTAGATCCTTTCTTCAAGCGTCAACAATCACTTGCTGGAAAGATAGATGCAGCAAGCAGACAAGACTACAACCAAGGTACCTACCCACCATGGAGTTTCAAATGAGGACCCCACAGTCTCTGTAGGGGGGTGCCACCACTCACACACAGCAATCAAATCACCCTAAGGCTTGCCGTCCCAACACCCCTCCAGGGAAAACAAAGATTCCCTTCTAGTAATGAGCGTGCACCCGTCACTCCTTTCTTTGCAAAGACACGGCAATACAATACTCTGTGCCAGCTTGTCTACCTTCTTCCCCCAAGTAGAACTTAGTACGGTCATTATAGCTGTTATTTGGGGTGGTCTTTCAGTCTTAAATTCTTAATACAGCAATAATGACTGTGTACGCTGTATGTGGTGGAATAAGGTAGCTATGAACAGGTTGAAGAAAGTCCTAATGGGGATGGACTCACCGTCACAACTGGGTAGCCATGGCTACCGCCAACAGTGCCTTTATACTCTGCCAAGACCCTCCAATGCCTCCATCGTTCCCTCGGGCCCCCCGTCACTGTTTGCCATTGATCTTCAGGGTCAGTAGCGGAACCGCCGATACAATGCAATGGCTATTGCCACCTACTATCTTCAAATCCTCCCACGCGGGTTCGAGATTTGTGTGAAACGTCTTCAAATCCTCCCACACGGGATCGAGATTTCCCTGAAACACTCCAGAGGAGCCTGCGGAATGACATTACGCTGAGTACCTGTTGTATTGGAACACAAGTAGGGTTCCGGTTTAGTCGTGTTCGTAAAGAAGAAATCTTCGAGGTGGACTCTTTTGATGGGCGCTTGTGGAATGCCTTTGAATTGCCCCACCTGGGAACAGTTAAATCCTGTCAAGCGTTGGATGACGATATCTCGGATTTTCGTGTACGCCGTGCGATCGTATTGATCGTCCGGATGAGTGAAACCGTTCGATGAGTAATTGCTGTTGAATTCGATAGCAGAGCGATATATATCTCGAAGGTCCATGTTTTTGACAATGATGTCCCGGATAAGACCACCCCGACCAACCGTCGTCTTTACACGAAAACCCCTCTCGGAGCCGCCTAAAAATCGCACCCCATCTACCTCCACTTTTCGCACCCCTCCAGAGAGCTCGCTTCCAATTGAAACTCCATGGCTGGTACCTGGTGGTTTTGGATGTCAAACAGAACAACAACAACAACAACAACAAAAAAAAAAAAAAGAAAAAAAAAAAGAAACATAGCAGAAGAAGACAAAATAACAAAATAAATGCCATCAGCGTCAAAAAAAGGGGAAAAAAAAAAAAAAGGGTCATCGCTTCGTAATGGTTGCTAACCACAAACAAAAACGGACTCAGAAATTGCTTACAAATTGAAATTTCCCATGAGCAGAAGAAGGGGGGGGGGAGGGGGGGGATGAAGGGGAGGGGGAACGGGGGGTGGGAACCATACAATGATGTTAAGAAAATCAGTCCTTGGTAAGGAAAATAAAAATAAAAATAAAAATAAAATCACCAAACAGAACAGTTCTCAGCACGTTCCACTCTGAAATGCCATTCTCGGTGAACTTTCCTTGAAATGATTTGCTAGAGACATAATCAGCTGTTCCTCTAGCAAGTTTTTTTTACTACTCCCTCCACTGGTTGGGAAAATACTAGAATATATATATCGTCACAAATATATATATATATATATGGGTTCAGCCTCCTGATGAGTCGGTGAAACTCCGACGAAACAGTTTGTCACAGCCCCTCGTTTGTTGTCCTCTTCTCTCTCTCTGCCTACGGTTTTACCGGGCAGTTCTGTTTGTGACGATATATATATATCNCCTCTTCTCTCTCTCTGCCTACGGTTTTACCGGGCAGTTCTGTTTGTGACGATATATATATATCGTCAAATAGAACTGCCCGGTAAACCGTAGGCAGAGAGGGAGAAGAGGACAACAAACGATATATATATATATTTTTATTTTTTTGGGGGGGGGAAATACTAAAATAGGGAGGCGTCGGGTGGACCTCCGATCTTTTAGGAGGGCCGAAACGAAACGACGGCCGTCTATGAGATTTATTAATGGCTGCCGTCTTCGGGCGCAGCACCCAACTTTTTAGGAGTTTGGGAAAACTGCCAGTTTTCCATATTTTATTATTTTTTAATTTTCTTTTCTTAAATAATGATGATTTTATTCTGGCATCTGACGGAATCGTCGGATTTGAACTTGCCTCTGTATTTTAACAGTTCAGTTTTTCGGAACTTTTTCCTATCTCCTCTCCCCCCTCTTCAATTCAATTCCATTATAAAGGTATCAAGAGGCCGGGTACCTCACAATTCGACCCGGAGTATCTGGCAGCATCAGCCAGCTTCGCTTACAGGATGTAAGTAGCCTGCGAGTTATGCTCACGGCCTACTCAAACAAACTCGAATGAACTCAAAAACCAAGCAGGGCTGAATAATATCAAGACAGAGGAGGTACTTGTACGAAGTAAAAAAAAAAAAAAAAAAAAAAAACATTTTTGTCACTTTGATGGATCCACTGTCCACGTATTATGCTGCAGCAGCATGCTGCCCTGCGGCATCAGATGTTGGCCAGAATTACGTCCACATACAGTGGATGTCTTCAACCACTGTGTCCAGGGTTTTACGAGTCCGAGGGCTACCCGCAGATGGGACGCCGGGCCCCATTTCCAGTTGGACCAGGTACAGCTCCCTACAGTTCTACAGTTTTTTTTTGTTTTTTTTTGTTTTTTTTTTTTTTGAGTTCTACAGTTAGATTGGACCCGTCAATCTTCTATGCAGAGGTATGCTGGGGACAGTCTGCATGGGGCTAGGTCCCACCAGGGCCGTGGTCACATTAGCAAAGAGCATCGGATTGAATGCCGGAATCTGGACGTGTTTGAGGACAGGAGCAGGAAATCGAGATCGAACTGCTTTTCTGTATCTCTGCATAGAACATAGCCAGATTCAGGATTTCTATCCTATCCCCTTTGCTAGTGGTGATATGATGCTGGGGACAGTCTGCATGGGTTAGGTCCCACCACGGCCGTGGTCACATTAGCAAAGAGCATCGGATTGAATGCCGGAAACGGGACGCGTTTGAGGACAGGAGCAGGAAATTGAGATCGAACTGCTTTTCTGTATCTCTGCATAGAACATAGCCAGATTCAGGATTTCTATCCTATCCCCTTGGCTAGTGGGACCACGGCCCAGGCGCATTCAGTTGAGAAAACTCGAGCGTGTGACAGATTTTAGGGGAATAAACAATTCGAAATAAATTATTAAGAAAACAAAAGAGTGGGGGCTACCATAAGCTTTCGTCGCTATTTTAAAAAAGAAGTAATTGGGGGAAATGGAAAATGTCCGACAGTCTGAGTGAAACTAACCGACATTACCATTGACCGTATCTTAAAAAAAAAAAAAAAAAAAAAAAAAAAAACTCACCGTTGGAGACTGGGCATCTAGATCAACCTCACCCTTTTGTGAAAGGAATCTGGTCAACGTGTGTGGCCGCATGCTTTCAACTCCCAATAGAAGGGGAAAAAGAACACTTCGAGGCTGAGTACTGGCTAGAAGATGACAAGCACTACAATAATGAGATCTGCTCTTTGTCAGATTGTGTCAGAGGAGACAGTCTGCTGATGTGGCGAGGGGAGATGCCCGAAGAAGAAGAGGGAAACTGAGGGAGTTCTATCTGTTAAGCTGAAGGATACTTTCTCTTCCACCCTCTCAGTCTCATCTCCCTCCCTCCATCTTCTTCTCTGGTGACCAGACATTGGGCTACTCGATGACGCTCATCTCCCTCCTTCCATCTCCTTCTCTGGTGACCAGACATTGGGCTACTCGATAACGTATACGATTATTTGGAGACATCGAGACCGCGCTGAGACATTCTGTATTTTGACATTGACGACCTTCTCTCCTGACTGGGTTCATTGCAGATTGAAACGGTATTCACCTGTTAGCAGTAGCGAATGCAGATCCCAGGGCTCGATCCCCAGTCTTTACCTTACCCGTGTACAGTACCTGTGTCGACCCCGAGAGTCGAACCCGCGACCTGTGCATTCGCAACAGTTGGTAGGCTGTCGTAGGCCCGTAGGTTGGAGGGGTTCGATCTGTAGACCTGTTGGATAGAGGTCTTAGTGAGTCCTAGAGGTTGTGGCTGTAGGTGTCCTGAAGGGCCGTAGCCGCTACAGTTCTGAAAGGTCGAGGTCGTAGCTGCTACAGTATTCGAAAGGCCAGGTCTGCAGACTTCCGGAAGGTCCCAGTAGTGGCCTTTTGAAGTTTGCTCACATTTAGACAGAGGCAAGTGGGCAAGTGGTGAGCCCAACTGAGGTACGTCGGCAGTGCGACTGCATCGAGTTG
The DNA here is from genome assembly GCA_003427395.1 of Chara braunii. Lineage (NCBI taxonomy): Eukaryota > Viridiplantae > Streptophyta > Charophyceae > Charales > Characeae > Chara > Chara braunii. Next base: position 1,357,926 of record BFEA01000114.1, on the reverse strand, counting down.
GCAGCGGTACCGGTCCCAGTCAGTCGCAGTCCAGTCAAGCAAGTACCGTGTGGGACTGTGTGCACCAGGGGCATGGGAAAGGGGCAGACCAACGAGTTACATAGGTATAAATCAAGAGGCAGCGCCCAGCCATTCAGTCATTCCTGCGTAAGCCATGCGGAAGCGCTGCTTGAGCGACTTGTGCGAGGTGGTCTGCAGAGCGCCCGAAGACGAAGTGGGCAGAGTAGAGGTTGCATAGAAGGGGTGTTTCTCTCTCTCTCAAAAAAAAAAAAAAAAAAAAAAGGTTGCGTAGCCATAGCCAGCAGTGTTAAGCGGCCATAGCCGCCGTAGGTGGTAGGCGAGTGTAGTGTGTGCGTGTGTGTGATACAGTGTGTCGCGTGTGGGATATACACCAATGGAACGGAGCCATCTAACCATCTAGGGGAGTAGAGGAGGTGTCTGCTCTTACCAGCACGTCCTCTACTCCCCTACATAGATGTTATTAGGCGCTGATGTGCCATAGCCTGTTGAAGCGAGCATGTATCGGAACTGTGTTTCCGACTTCCATATCTCTGCACTTTGAGTGGGCGCTGAGCGCCAGTGTGGACTTGTCATCTGTTTGCATGAATGCGAAGCAGAAAAGAAAGCGAGGCTGATTGCAAGATAATAGACCAGGCAAATAATCACAGGCGCCCTTCCCAGTTGACTGTCAGTGATCTAGTTTGGGTGAAGTCCAAAGAGTTTGTGCCTGAAGAAGGATTCTCTCTCAAGAGTTGTCGCCAGCAGCAAAAAAAAAAAAAAAAAAAAAAAAAGCAGATAAGCTTACACAGCATGGGTAGTTAGTGATTAGAGCATAATCTATAAGAATACTTTTTTTTTTTTTTTTTTTTTTTTTAATAGCGCCCGTGAATGACCTCTCGCTTCCACCTCTACCAAACACCCACAAAACAAGTGACACTGCTATCCTACCCGAATCCCCATGTTCTCACCACCAGACCCATCCCCGGCCTCACGCTGCAACAAACTGGGCTACAGGGAAGCGTAACCCACACCAGCTCCGGCCCCCTTGTTGATCTGGCATCAGTTCCCAGTTAAGCATTAGCATGCCGCGCCCCCCTATGGCAAAAACCCAGATCTCTCTATAAGGCCTCATGCTCCCGCGAAACAGGTTACAGGGCAGCGCCCCAGCACTGGCCAGCGCCGTTCTGGCGTCGGCCAACCAAGACCTCCAAACAGACAAGTCTCGTCAAAGAAACAGATACACCTTCTTCCCCACCACTAGACGACCTGGAGCTGGTGCTGACTCTTTAAACCACTACCGTCTTCCCCCCAATATAACGCGCCCTAAAAATGAAAGTATAAAGCTATATTTCTGGCCAGAGATAGCCAAAATGAGGGTGCGTTGTGTTCGGGGGAAGACGGTGGTAGTACACAACCCTAGCCTTGCAGTCGGAAACTTGTCGCTGCAAGAAAACGAGTGAGGCGGAAATGTCAAACGCCGCGCCCGCCGTTGATAAATTGGATCGACGGTCACGTTTTCGTTTTGTGCGGGCAGAATTTGAGGTGTCAGGCCCCGCGGCCCAGGTGGCCATGTACTGGCCCCAGCCTTGCAGTCAGAAACTTGTCGCTGCAAGAAAACGAAGGGAGTTCAAAAAAAAANTTTTGTAAGTCTGGGGCACTTGGCCCTAATGTAATTTAAAAAAGGTTGTCTTTAAATTTAGAAAAGAAAAAGAAAAAGAAAAAGACAAGTCCTTCGGGACATCTGTTAAAACTGGAGCCATACAGAGAAGATGCACAAGGATGGCACGCATAATGGTCTAAAAAAGAAAAGAAAAAGAAAAAGGAAGGCGGGCAGGGCAGTTGCCTTTTCTGTCAGTGATTTCTTAACCTCTTTTTTTCCTGCTTAATTCTTGTCTTAAACCACCAGTACTTCCTAGAGTCGTGCCCGTTAACGTTCCACGATGTTAGGAAACGTACGGGCTACTACAGGAAATTCAATGGCAAAATTCATCTGACTAGAAATGTTTCTACTCTATTTTTTTTCCGCGGCCGATAGCTGGGCCAAGTACTTGTGTCTTAAATTCTTTTTCCGCCTTGTAGTACCTAGCCACCACTACTCCTATGGTTATCGAGTAGACCCCTGCAAGCATAGCTACGTCACAATGAGGAGATCACATGTTGCCCCCTGCCCTATCAGCGGTAGTCAGAAAGTAGGGTGGGGCCGCTGGTGGGGGTCCGGCTAACACAAAGACCAAGTATTTTGTCAGTAGCTGCACCAGGTCCTCCCTTTTCATAGTGACTGTCCCCCACGGTGACCCCACATCGAATAGCAGCTCTATCTAAGGGTAGTAGTCTTCCACATACACCACACAATCCGATCACACTCGCACCTCAACCACTAGTACACGGTCCCAGCCTTGCAGTCCGGAACTGGTCGCCACAAGAAAACGAGGCGGAAATAGATGGAGCGGCCCGCCAGGCAAAGCCTCAATCTTGGTGGTTCTCTTACCACCACCAGGATTGAGGTCTTGCACGTGGGGCCTTGGCAAAAAAAAAAAAAAGAAAAAAAAAAGAGGCGGAAACGTCAAACGTTGGGCCTGCCGTTGATAAATTGGATCGGTGGTCATGTTTTTGTTTTGCACTTCCAGAATTCGAGGTGTCAGGCCCTCGGCCCAGGTGGCCATGTACTGGTGCTTTAAGGGCCTTCTGGCCATACTAACTGGGGTGATATGAGCATCCCCATTTAGAATAGGCAGGTTGGGTCACTCCAAATATTGGGTGGGAGCTACACCTGCTGGAAAACGGGTCCAGCGTCCCATTGAAAGCTGCTGGGAAGTTATTAATGAATGTTGTTACATGATTGTTAGAACTTAGAACCTATGAATTTGTGTTATGCTGCTGGCTTCCCCCAGATGACCCTCTTAGAATCCTAGGGGTGTTGGTTACAGAAAACGGAAAGCCCGATACTAACGATGAGTGGCTGGAGAGACCAGCACAGATCAAACTAGCGAACTGAAACAATAAACACACATCAATTTTCGGGCGGGCCCTTGTCATCAACAATGTGGTACTCGCCACCCTCTGGTATAAAGCTATCATGTGGCCCATGAGCAATGGGGGGCTCAAGGCGCTAAAGCGGCAGTTGGCGGCCTTCCTCTAGAGAGGAGACAGCGGCAACCCCCGCACCATTAGTCGAGTAGCATGGGAATTAGTGATCCAGCCTGAGGCCAGAGGAGGACTCGGAATTGTGGACCCGTCCACGCAGTTTCAAGCCCTCAGCCTTCGCTGGTTCCAACATCTCATTTTCGCACTGACCTCCCCATGGGTCCCCCTTGCTTTAGCACAGATTGCGGCCCTGGCCCCGGAGGCTCCACCAGAGATAGATCCTCTGGTATGGCTCGAGGACAGGTATTGGAGACTACCAAGAAAATACAAGAACGGAGACCCGATGGATGAACAATGGATACGTCTCCTTCGGACATGGAGAAAACTCCCAATCCCCGATCGCTCGCTCCCGAAAAGGTGGGAGGAAGTTTTTAGGCAACCCCTATTTGGTAATAGACTAATTACGGACTCTCTCGACCAGGTGAGATGCAACTCAGATCCTCCATGGAGGGGTTGGGTGGAGCACTGGGTTCGGAGAGTGGGAGACCTCTAGGATGTGGCAACCGGAGAATGGAAGAGTGCAGAAAGAATGTGAGGTTGCGTGCGATATTGCCACCTAACAAAGTCAGCAATAGAAGAACTTATTGAAAGCTTTCCCCTTCAATGGTACACAACCCTTAGAAAGGGCCCCTGCCTAGAAGAAGGGGACTGGGTAAGATTACCTGGTCAAGGAGCGCAAGTCGGTCGACTGCATATGGTAGAGCAAGAGCAAGTGTTGATCGAATGTCTCGTCGTCACGGGAAAGGACCACCTACAAGGGAGCCCGTAAGCCTTTTATCTGGGAAAAGAGGAGGGAAGTCCGTCGGATCAGAGTGATAGAGGAGGAGAGGGGATGAAGGGCTTATCAACCAATGGCCCCGATTGAGGATCTCCCCTTTGACCCTGATGAGTAACGGTGGTAGTGGAAAGATCAATTTTTTTTGAAAAAAGGGGGGAAGGCAAAACCTGTGGCGCTAGCCACCCTAAAAACTAAGACAATATACCGAATGCTTAGACCAAGGTGCAGGCTGAAAGATGTGGTAGAGGATAGATGGCAACGCCATCTCAATATAGACAGGGGTCTGGTCAAGCCCGTCCACTGCGTCCAGTGGTTCAGAGTGTACGGAAAGAGGCCAACCAAAATCTCTTCCTTGCAATGGCAAATTGCCCACCGGTGCCTGCCGACTAACAACTAGCTAATCCACCACACTCAGTTGGAACAGCAGGGAAGAGCACTTCCTTGGCGCCGAAGGTGCCTCCAGAACTTCCCTGGCAAAGAGCGCCCTGAAATAGTGGAACACATCTTCCTACAGTGCCACGCAGCCGTTTTGCTGTGGCGATGCTGGGACAGAATTTGGCGACGTATTGTACCGGGTGCATCATGGCCATGGGACTGGAGGGCCACACTACTGGGCCATTGCCCCCAGTTTCGAGGAAACACCTTTGAGGAAAACATGTATTGCCTAGGTAGGAGGTCCGTCCTGTGGGTAATATGGTGGAGAAGATGCATTGTGGAATCGGAGGGGGCCTGGGTGGAAGATGCGGAAGTCACAGAACAACTACGGCTTCTGATTCAGTATGAGATTACGGCCCAATGGCGGGCTGTTAAGAAAAAGTTGAATCGCGCAAACACCAGGGTGGATATTGACAAAATCATCTCCCGCTTCTGTGAAGACTGGCTGGGAGGGAAACGGAACGCCTGGATAGCAAAAGTGAGCTGGACAGGAGACAAGCGTGACCAGCAACGGGCTTCACGACAAGATCATCCGCCGGCACACCCAGATTTGGAGAGGGATTGCTCACTGCATTTCCAGGAATGGACAAGGGTGGATCCGAGGGAACCGTTACGACTGGCCCATGAATTCAATGACCCCTTTCCCCCCCATCCACTATCCCTGGAAGAATGCCCGTGGGACGATATTTGAGCATCTGAAGTGCCATCGGAGTTTTTTTCTCATCTGCACCTCAGAATTTTTTCCAGCGAGCCTAAGTTTTTCCCAAATACGAGTTCAGACAGTGCAGTCATTGGCAACAGCTGATGGCCGGAAGGCAGGGAGACAGCCATGAGGCCCGGTGCCCCCCGGGCCCAAGATGGCAACTTGTGTTTTCGTTTGTTGTTTTTGGGTTCGCTCAGGCTACCGACGTCTACTGTTCACCTAAAGATACAGGCCAAACACAGTCAATCCCCTGAGTCTCAGGGCAATCAATGCTGGCAGGACCCCATGATTTCCAAAACTTCCAAATGATGACACACATGAACTGATGTACTCAAAGATGTATTTGTGGGACGCTGGACCCGGTTTCCAGCAGGTGAGGCTCTCCACCAATAGATGGAGCAGCCCTCTAGGCAAAGTCTCAATTCGGGTGGTTTTGCACAAGGGCCTTATACATAAAATAAAAATAAAAAAACAGATCCCCTTTTTTTTCCTTTTTTTTTTTTAAACAGAGCCTCCCAACTATGGAAATAGGAGTCACATTGAGGGCATACTCACACTAGGACATTTCTACTAAGCTCTGGACGTGATTGGTGTCAGTCAGATTTGGCCACCCCTGGCCATAATTGCGGTCAGATACATCCAGGACAATGCCAGTGTGAGTATGTCCTGAGTTTCACTGAAAGGCTGCTTTACTTGTCAGTGGCAATGAGTCGGCGAAACATATTGGAGAAATCAATAAAAACTTCTGCTGCTAATGCAAGTACTCCCGAGGCACTTTTCTCCGTGACGAGAAACGGCCTGTGCGCCAAACAACATAAATTGGTGTGTGCCTGGTTCGCCCTGCGTGCCAAAAAAAAAACGAACTGGTTCTTTTTTATTTGACACGCAAGCCATTTGCTCGTCGGCAACGAAACCAGGTGCGAGGTCGAAGAGGGCAACGAGAGTACCACGGCCGTGGTGTCAGACCGGGTGTCATATTCACAGGGGTCGGGTCGGCCATGATGTCAGATGGGGAAAAGGGGAAGGAGAAAAAAAAAGCCCGACGGATAATTTTATGCTGAAAATTGCTGTTTCGAAAGTCAGCGCCTGATTTCTTTGCCGGCGCGCGCTTTTCTTGCCTTTACAAACTCAAAACCTGCCGCTTAATCTGGAACAGTTTCTCGATTGATGCGCATCATCGTTGCGCAGGGGCCATGCTGAGCTACTGATCCGACAGTACTTACGTCAAGTACTTTTTGGAGTCCATGGGGATCCGGCTTGTTTCCACGGACACAGGAGACGCCGGCACCGTCGCAGGCCATTTTGGCCATGGGGTATCGTGGCACGGCGCACACTTTTCTTGCCTTTACAAACTCAAAACCTGCCGCGTAATCTGGAACAGTTTCTCGATTGACGTTGCGCAGGGGCCATGCTAAGCTACTGATCCGACTGTACTTGCGTCAAGTACTTTTTGGAGTCCATGGGGATCCAACTTGTTTCCACGGACACAGGAGACGCCGGCATCGTCGCAGGCCATTTCGGACATGGGGTATCGTGGCACGCGGCACGGAATCCATTCCGCAAGAAAATGTCCCGTTTTTCAATAGAGCTGAAAACGGTTTCTGCAGCACAAAAGATGGGGAAGGTTTTTTTTTTTTTTTTTT
>BFEA01000114.1:1331609-1343433 GCA_003427395.1 Chara braunii | reverse complement strand
CACACTCTTACCCGAACAGACATGACATACACATCTCCTGGTGAACAGGTAAGTCTTTTGATAATACCCTTTGCCTTAGATTTAGATGTGCCTGTAGATAGAGAACTTGACCTTTGACCTGCTTTCACATTTCTGAGCCCTGGCGAGATACCTTTTCACAATGCTTTACTTTTACAAGGCTCATGCTGCTTTACCTTTGCAAGGCCTTCGCCTATATCGGGTAAAGGCCCTTTTACTCTCGCCGGCCTAGTTTCGAAGTCCTCTGAGAATTATTTACTCATCAATGATATAGATTCCTTTTCTTTCCTCTTCATAGGCAGACACAATATGAGGTGCAGACTCTAGCAAGTCTTCCCTGGTGAACCAGCGATCCTCGCTAGGATTCTGGTAGGCAAACCTCACCTTGTATTGTCGTTGTGGTCTGCCTCGACGGCCAGTATGAAAAGTTCTTTCTGCAATAATCTTTTCCACGTCATACCTTTCACCCATACTTGGAGGTATCGCTGACCTGCGGCTTGGAAACAACTCATTCGTCACGCAAGGTAGGAGCTTTGAGGCGTGGAACACTGGATAAGTATGCAAATGTAAAGGAACCTCAATGACATATGAAGGACCATCTACATCTCCAATTACGTCTAGAACCTGCCAAGGACCTCTGTAGGCAGGTAAAAGCTTTTGAGAGATGTTTTCTTCARGAGCAAACTCTCTAGATTTTACCCAAACYAAATCTCCTACAGCAAATTGAGACGGGTGTCTATGTTTATTTGCCTGTTCAATCATCTGATGTTGGGCTTTGAGTATGTTTTCTTTTACCTTCTCAATGTCTTTTTGATATTGGACTGCAAATTCACTAGTTCCTAGAGGAAGCTTATGGACTTGATTCGGGTTCAACCGATCAATAGGTCTGCGTGGACGCCATCCCAGGCGCAACTCCATAGGAGTCTTACACGTAGATAGATGTACAAAGTTATTATAGGCACTAGCAACTTTAGGCAGATGTTCATCCCAGTCAATCTGATCGGGACGAATGTACATGTGCAAAGTCTGCTGCAAGATCTTATTCATTTGTTCAGTCTGACCATTAGTCTCAGGATGCCTACCTGATGACATTGCCAACTTAGAACCATATACATTCATAAGTTGCTGCCATTGTTCACTTGTGAATCGGGTATCTCTGTCACTCACAATAGTTAAGGGATGTCCAAAGTCTTTTACCCAATGGTTAAAAACTCCCGAATTACCAAATCAGTCTTTGCTTCCGAAGGCAAGGCTACAAAAACAGCATACTTCGTGAATCTATCCACTATGACCATTACTTGTGTTTTCCCATTTCTGCTCTTCACCTTCGTATCCATGAAATCTATAGAGACAGAGTCTCCAGGGCCGGTAGGGATAAGCAAAAGCTTAAGTAGACCAAGGGGCGATTGCGTGGTGCTTTTGTTCCGTTGGCATACTTGACAACCTTGCACATACACGATACAGTCTGCTTTCATTTGAGGCCAGGTGTAGGAACGCAACAAGGTCCCATAGGTCTTCTTCCACCCAAAATGGCCTTCTGTATCATGGCATTCCCCCAAGATCATGCTTTTGATCTCTTCATTATTGGGTATGCACAGCCTATCATTCACATCAGTTCGTTCAAACAATAGGCCCTGAGTTACTTTATGATCGGGAAACTCTGCTGGCTTTTCTTGCACTAGTGTAATCATGGTTCCATAAACAGGATCAGTGGGATACGCATTTCTAATATTTTCTTGTATGTCAGCACCTACATCTAGATAGGTTATAATAGCACCGAAAAAGTCTGATCTACGACTTAGTGCATCAGCAACAACGTTATACTTACCCTTGACTGGCTTCAATTCAAAGTCAAACATATCAATCTTTGCGGCCCACCTTGTGAACTTAGGTGTCATTCGGGCCTGCGTTTTAAGCCAGCGATGTGTTTCATGGTCAGAGTACACCTTAAAATGTCGTCCCAGAAGGTAGTGTCGCCAATGATTGAGAGCGTCTCGTAGAGCATACAACTCCCTTTCATACATGGAAGCGGCCACCTTCTCGTTAGGTAATCGGCAAGACATAAACTCTACAGGCATGTATCCATGCCCATCATCTTGCTGGAGTACAGCACCCATACCATATTGACTAGCGTCGGTTGTGACCACGAAAGGCAAGGAAGGGTTCGCCACTTTCAAAACCGGGTAGTCGATCAAACACTTTTTCATACGCTTGAAAGACATAGTGCAGTCTGAATCTCATTTCCAAATTACTTCTTTCTTATGTAACCGGCGAAGGGGAGCAACTATTATCGTAAAGTGCCTTACGAACTTGCGATAGTAGTTGGCTAACCCAAGGAACGACCGCAACTCAGTCAAGGTGCGGGGGTTCAACCAATCTCTGATTGCTGCTATTTTGAAATCTTCCGGTTTGACTCCATCTCCATCAATCACATGTCCTAGGTATAGAACCTAACGCTTAGCCCATTCACACTTTTTTGGGTTTATCTTGAGTTTTGCTTCTCGTAGTTTATTTAGCACAAGTCGAAGGTGCTCAACGTGTTCCTTTTCATCTTTACTAAAAATCAAAATATCATCTAGATAAATCACAACAAACTTGTCAAGCCACTCACGAAATAGTTCGTTCATTGTCCTTTGGAAAGTGGCAGGGGCATTTGTGAGACCAAAGGGCAAAACTATAAACTCATAATGCCCATACCTTGTCCTGAAGGCAGTCTTATGTTGGTCTTCCGGCTCAACCTCAATCCGATGGTAGCCGAATTTTAGATCAATCTTTGAAAAGATTTTGCAGCCCTGCATGCGATCCAGCAAATCGTCTATTCGCGATAATGGTTCGACATTCTTTACGGTTATATCATTTAATCTCCTATAGTCTATACACATTCGAACGCCGCCGTCTTTCTTAGGCACAAAGAGCACAAGCGCACCATAGGGCGAGGAGCTAGGCCTTATCCATCCATTTTTCAGCAACCCATCGAGTTGGGTTCGCAGTTCATCAAATTCCTGGGGCGACATACGATAGATAGGCCCCTTCGGGGGCGCGCTCCCTGGAATGATATCAATGCGGTGGCGGATTGGTCGTTCCACCACACCGCTTGGGGCTTCAGCCACATCGGCAAACTCTTTCAAGATTCTCTCAATCTCTTGAGACCTGACTTCCTCTTTAGTTTCTCCTTCCTTTATTGGGCGCACGTATGCCACAAAGACTTGGTCATGCAAGTTATGTTTCTTAACATGGCGAGCGAACGCTGGGGCACTCATACAACAGTGAGCTAGGCTGCTTTCCTTTCCAGATTCATGATAGAGGCGGATTGTCTTCTTACCTCCTTGCGGATTTGGAAGCCAACATTCATGTTCCCTCGACTTTAAATCCACATGTGCAGCCTCACCCCAATCCATTCCTAATAACACATCAAAGGGCAAGTTATCCTCCACCAAGAAGGTCAGAGAGTGGAGAACGCGTTCCACCTTTCCCTCTGCTTCTAGCCGAAATTATACTTGTACTCCCTCGACGTATCGATCCATGACGGTTTCACTACTATTTGCTAACTTACTTACAATGGGCTCATCTAACTTCTTAACCTTAAGCCCAAGACGCAGTTTCTGCAACTCTCTTTTACTAACATAACTGCGTGTAGACCCGCTGTCTATCATACCTCCTACTCTTATTCGATTTATCTGTAGATCTGCAATTATTAGCTGTCCTTTCTTTTTTAGCGATTCAGTCCAGGCTTGGCGACGAGCGGCCAACTCATCACCCATGCCAGCGAGGGATCCATCTAGAGAGATGCATACATTTGCCACCTCTGGACAGTGCACTAGATGGGGACTTCCTTCCTCTTCAGTTTCTGCCAGTGGAGTCTTCGAATGGGAGGATTCTACTTTTTCAACATTCGGAGCTCTGGTAGAGGCAATTGGCACCTCTACTGGTTGTTCCCTTTTGCCCCCCTATAGTCAGGGCAATAGGGGACAATGTGGTCGGGGTCCCCATATTTGAGGCATTGATCTGCCTTCTTCCTTTCGGCCAGACTTTTTCTGTAATTCCCAACTCTTTCCAAGGCTCTCCTTCCGGTAGGCCTAGATGTGGTGGGTATGGCTTATCCCACTTGTTGTACCCGGAGCCTCTTCCTCTACCCCAAGTGGAGTAAGAACCACGACCACCGTATGAGGGACCATTTCCCCTTCCCCCCACGTAGTGGCTTCCTTCACCACCACCCCTCTGGGTGCCGAATCCTCGTCCACCACGGCCGCGACCTCTTCCTCGGCCACGCCCTCTTCCTTGACGCCCTCCCCCGCGGGCTGCAGCAGCCGCGTAACTTCCCTCCTGAGCTACCGGTCTGTTGGGTTCATCGAGACCATAGTCTACCTGATCCCAGGAGATGGTCTCGGCACCTCCTTCTTCAAAGGTTAGAAGGAGACTGTCTTTCCCAGGTATAGACCTTGAGATGGTGCGGTTTTGCCATCTCTTACCCGCTTGCAGATCCTTCCAGTAATGGCAATAATTTGCTTCAACAAGAAAGCCAACATGATCTATGGCGATCTTGACGAACTTCTCATATGTCATCCCCTCTTCCTTGGTACGGGGATAGAGTTGTGTTCTTAAGGGATCCGGGAGTGCTCGTGCAAAGCTGTTTAAGATTTGGGTCGACATCAACCCGTGATCAGGGCATTGCAATAGTTCATCCATAGTTGCCTTTAGTGCAGAGGTACTCTTCCATTTCCTGTCAGGAAGGCTGAGGATCAACATTTATGTATGTCTTGCCAAGTTTTTGTCCTCAAATCTTTCTCTTATTAACTTAAGGAAATCTTCGATTCGTGTTTGCTGCGAATACTCTACCATAGAGCTGCATCCCGCTTCCTTTTGCAGCGAGATGGCGAAACTCATGGCATCACCTCCCATGCACAAAGTTGCCATCAACACCCTGTCCTAGTATGGGATACGTTGTCCGTACACATAGGTTTCAATTGCCGCCGCCCAGTGCAATACACTCTCGTTTTTTTTTCCATTGTAGGTCCATGGCAGTTTAAGTTTTATCTTGTTAACCTGCCCGGTTTCCTGAGGAAGTTTTTCCTTTGGATCCCCATTTTCTTCTTCCCCTTTTTGTCACCATCGCCATCGCCATCTCCATCTCCTCCGTCGACTCCAGCTCCCTTTACAATCTTTTCTATAACTTCGGGGGTGAATGTCTTACTGGCGTGGTCATCCAAAGCCTGGATATATGTCTGAACATGATGGTCCACATCCTTGGCTGACTTTTCCAAGAAGTTGTTCCAGAGTGTTTCAAATTCCACTCGATGTGTTTCTACACGTTGCAAAGTCTGACGCATTAAGTCCATATCTTGCCTCGTGTTGAGGACGGCCTCCTTGAGGAGTGCAAGCTCTGCTTCAGTTTCAGAGGGGTTTTCCTTTTACGCTTCTAGCGCTTTCTGCAATTTCTCCCCTTCTGCCTGCAACCTTTTCTTTTCGTTCACTTCTTGCCTTCTGGCTGCTAACAACTTGCTGTTCAACTCAGCCCTTTTCTCTGCCATCATCAGATTGCGTTCAACCGTATCTGTCACCGTGGCTAATTTGGCAATGAACACATCACGTTCTTCTTCAGATTCTTTTAGGACTTCGCTGGAGTAATAATACTGATCAGCCCAATTTAGCGGTTCAACCGGAAGCCTCTGTGTTGTACTACTCTCTGGGATGTCAATGGGACAACGTCTTACTAAAGTCTCCACTTCCTTTTGCTCTTCTTCTTCTTCTTCTTGTATACTTTTCAATTCTTCTTCTTGTTCCCTGTCCATTTTTTCTTTCATTTTCTTTCTTGCTTCTTCTTCTTTCTGTTTTTTCTTGGCTTCTCTCTCCTTTTTCTTCTCGGTCAACTTACGATCTATCTCTGCCTGTTCCGCAGGTGTAGGGCCAGGCTTCACTGATCCAGACCGCATCAGCATGCGGGACGTGCACACACGCCCGAACCCCAGTGGGAACATAAGCCGGAACAGCGGCCCCAACAAGACAGAAAGGGCCAACAGGCCCTGGATGGGATAGTCATCCATGATGACTACCGGCACAGGAAACCCTCCGCCGGGTCACCAAGGTACTATCCCACTTACAGACTTGGTCTTATCTTGCGGTAATGGAGTACTATACTTTCTTTTTTTCTGTTTGACGGTAGAAGGTGCTGCATACAATCAACAATAGATCGAACTAAAACGAACTGAAATAGATATATATATATTTTTTTTTGTTGTGCTGTCTGGCCTCCTGGATCGAACTTTGGTAATGTGTTTCTGTTGTCTTGCTTTCTCTTTTTTTTTTTTGGTACTAACTTGGCTAGTTGCTTGGTACAGATATGGAGTATAGCGCAGAGAAGTCAGATGCAATTGGTTCACTTACCCACCCAGGCAGAGATACTTCGTATACCCTTTTCTTTCTTTCGGGCTTAACAAGCCCTGTAGATGCTCAATATCATCCTTATGYTGCCTGGTACATGCTATCTGACGTGGCACATAGCCACTTCCCACATCGATTCTGGGTTCTTGATAACGATACCCAGTCTGCCTATCAAGAGGGATAGGAGAGAGACCTACTCCTATTCGCAGAATATTGGACCACCTACTCTAGTGTGACCAATTCCTTACACATCACACTTGGGTCATCAGACTCTGACGGCTCAGACCTGACAGCTATGACAACCCAGATCCAGACTTCGATTCTTGACCAGATCAGCAGCAGTCACCTTCAGAGGGTCAGAGAGAGAGAAGGTAGGGGACACACACATACATGCAGGTTCAGGGAAAGGAGGTGCTTCTCTCTTTTTGAAGATACCGCCGATGATGTTCCACGACGCTCCGCACGCTCCAGGTAAGTAGACTTTGCCACTTCTTCTTCGGCCTGCTTCCCCCACTATCAACACTCTTCTTCTCCTCCTCCCTCCTTCGCTATTCCTCCATCACCACTTCTTCTCGCCGGCCTTGATCAGACCAGCGCTATGAGAGTAGCGAGCATCTGCTCCGATACCAAATTTTGCATGGGTCCTGGGGACCATCTCACGCAGATGTGTACATGTCATGCATCATCTTCACACGCAGTGATCAATAGTCTCAACCATAGACAAAGGTAGAGAAGAAGAGGACCGAGTTTCACAGCTTATATTATCAGAAATATGATTACAAATTGTTTCAAAGTTCCCTAGAGTCCAACGCTCATCAGCGCAACACAAATCTTTGTTCAACTCGTCAATATGACTTCCAAGGCATCAGCGCTACTTCTGCAGATTGTCTCCAAGTCATCAATGCGGTCACATCTCTTCAGTGCCACCTCTGCAGTTCACATCCAACTCAGGTAAGTATCTCCCATAGCCAAACCTTGAATGAACACTCTATAGCTCAGTCCCTTCCTCCTACGATGCATACACACTCTCTACTCATGAGGATCTACTTTGAATACTACTCATAGCTGTCACTACTAACCCTCTACTACTAGTACTAACTCGTTGGGCAGCTATGGCTGCATCACTTCCAGCGTACAGGCTTCTTCCCTCACTTAGCGCATCTTCATCCTCCAGCGTTGCTCCTCCTGACTTCGCACTTCCACGCAGAAGTAGCCAGTGGAGATCTGGCGAGGAATGAGGCTGGCAACTTCCTTTATAGTGTTGGCCACCCCTCGTTGGGTCTGCATTGGCTCAATTCAGCCTCTCCATTTGTCCCAGACCCTGCATTGCATGTGTCCCAGTATAGTCCCAATGAGGTTCAACTGCTGCTGAGGCACTTCGGCCGGGATTTTGGACTTGAAAGTCTGGATCTGGACTGACCCCTTGACTTAGACCAGAACTGGGGCTGTGCCTACTGACTTAACTTTCGGACAGGCACAACTCTAAACGAACAGACACATTTACGACTTGAGCAAACACTTTCCTTTGCACGAACAGGTACACTGCCTGCACGTACAGACACACTCTTACCCGAACAGACATGACATACACATCTCCTGGTGAACAGGTAAGTCTTTTGATAATACCCTTTGCCTTAGATTTAGATGTGCCTGTNCACACTCTTACCCGAACAGACATGACATACACATCTCCTGGTGAACAGGTAAGTCTTTTGATAATACCCTTTGCCTTAGATTTAGATGTGCCTGTTGATAGAGAACTTTACCTTTGACCTGCTTTCACGTTTCTGAGCCCTGGCGAGATACCCTTTCACAATGTTTTACTTTTACAAGGCTCATGCTGCTTTACCTTTGCAAGGCCTTGGCCTATATCAGATAAAGGCCCTTTTATATCTGATTGTGCCGGTTGTAGTGGGAGTCGAGGATTTGGTAAACGTTGAATCGATGCTCATTAAACCTTTTTCTCCAGCGCTCAATAGTATTGGGAAAGGACAAGGGAGTGCGAAGAGGAAGAAGAGGAGTGGAAAGAGGGAGAGAGGGAAAAGAATCATGAATGGTTCGCAAGGACAGGTAGTTTGGTTTGCATACAAAAGTATGAAATCTTCATCCCTTATTGAGGTTTTGAAAAAGGTACATGCAGAGGGTGGGAAGGGTGTCGTCACTTCTCATGGAGGGGTGTTGTGGTCGGACAGGTGGTCGAAGGTGAGAGAACCAAGCTGGGGGAATCAGAGATTGAATGTGGTGGGAAGAAAGTAAGGCTGAAAGAGGCGAGAGCATGGTTGGAGAAAGGGGGTCCTTGCAGGGTGCTTCAGGTTAAGGTGGTTTCTTCAGCAGTCGTGCAGCGGAAGAATTTTCTCAAGGATATGTTGAGTCGTCCTTGTCGGATCAAGTGCGCTTATCGTTTTGCTTCCGCGAAGCTGTTGGCTTTGTACAGGACAGCTGGTTTGTTTTCGAAGAAGAAGACTAGTGTGGTGCGTAAGATAACGATTGATTCTCTATGTGGTGTGATTCCTGACGCTGCCTATATAGGAGAGAGAGTCCGGGTGGTTGTGATGAAACGGAGGACCGTGGGTGATCTGATTCACAATCATCGATTGTGGGTGAAGAAGGATGAAATGGGGTGCACTTGCCAAAATATGGAGTTGCCTCGTTCCCAAGGGCATGTCATGACCAGGTTGAGTGAGGTAGAGGCTGTACCAGGCTTTCTGGGCAACTCAAAGAACATTACAAGAAGGAAGGATAGGCCGATCGAGGGATTGGTGAGAGGGATAATAGGTGTTGTTAGGCCTTGGGCAAAGGGAAGGGTTATTAGTGTTGATAGGACTGAGGTAGCAGCGGTTGTTGAAGGGAAGGTACGCCAACAGTCAGGAATGTCTGAGGAGGAGGTTTTGAGATGGGTAGCTCCTTTTCGCGATCTTATTGTTGTTCCTATTGATAGAAACCCAGGGGGCACTTTGCTGATTTGTCCTGTGGTGTATTCTCACTCTTACAAATTGACCTTCTTGTGGAATGGCAGTTTCGTTCCTTAGGAAGGTTCGGATGCTGAGGTACTGAGTGCAGCCAGGGAGGACTACAAGCGGGATGGGCTGGTGAAGATTGCGGAATGGGGAAAAGCAGGGAGGATTAGTAATGCGTATATTATACCGAAGGACAAGGATTTGACTAGATGGAGGCCGATATCCCTTGCCACTACGGACCCTGCGAGGTTGGCTAGTTCACGAGTGGGGAAAACAGTAAGGTTCATGCTTCTTTGTATCCAAAGAAGCGCCCACTTTGATCTGAGATCGATGGATGAGCTACGTGAGGTTATGTAGCAGCATCAAAGCTATTTTCGAAAAAAGTGTGATACAGTACTAGCTCGCAGCTATGATATAAAGGATATGTTTGCTAAATTGACACACGACAATGTGATGGAGGCTGTTGAATGGGTCGTGCGTATCCATGAGGCGAAGGGTTTGAAATCAGTTGGTGAGCTGGAGAGGTAAGGAATGTGGAATGTCGAAAGATATGAGAAATGAGTGTGGTTTCGTTACAATTAGTTTCCATCAGATCAGGAGGATGGTGAAGTATGATCTAGATCATGCCTATGTGAAGGGCAGATCACAAGTTCTAAGGCCAACAGGGATTCCGATGGGAAGGAATTCAAGCCCAGCCCTTGCATGCCTGGTGTGCGCAAAGGCAAAATGTGCTTTCATATCGTCTCTCGGTTCTGACAGGTGGATGATAAAAGGGGTGCGGATGATTGATGATGTGGCGGTTTTGGTAGGGGTGAAATATGAGAATCTCATTTCCTAGGAGAAAGCAGGAAGGATCTTATCAAGGTTTGAGGGTTGTTATGACAATTCTCTGAAATTGGTACGAAGCGATGAGGGATCTAATACGTTTGATTTTTTGGGAACAGTGTTTCAGGTAAACATATGTCCAGTGGAGGTAAAAATCATTCAAAAAACCAGAAATCAGGCGTCTTTGCTGCACCAAGGAAAGCTGAAGGTTCAATCGATGCAGGATTTTGGCTCTATCTCTTTCAAGAAGATGAAGAGGGCAGTACTGACCGCCAGCATGCTGAGGATTAGCAGACTGGCGACTGATGAGGAAGACGCGATTGCCGCCATTACTGCGTTGGTGATGGAATCCAACCTCCGGGGGTATCCTCCGGAGGTCTCTCTTGGTTCTCTGGCGAGGTTTGCTAGAGTAGCCGGAGGTAACTGGGGGGCTTTGCTCCTCGAAGTTTACCCCGACTTGCGTAGCTACTTGAGGTAGGCGGATGGGTGTGCTCAAGTGTTAATTTTTGCTTTGTTCTTCTTTTTAATTTGGCTATTTTTTCCTCCTTTGAAAGAAGGCGGGAGTTTTTCTAGAACGATTTTTTGTAATTGTCCCGTTTATGGGCTACGATATGCATTTTAGACAGATGTGGTTTTTTAATGTTTTGAAAAAATAGTCTGCGGAGGTTTTTTGAAACCAAGGTGTTAGGCCCCTGGGTGCTTCTATCAGGATCGTTCCCAATAGTTGGCAGGGTTGGTTAATGCTTCGTACGAATGGCGATTCTAATCAGACGGTGCTACGGTGGGACTTGGAAGAGGCCGGGGGTTGGGGCCTCTGACTTGGAAGTGATGCGCAGGTACTAAACTTGGTGACGGGAGAAATTAGTATGGCCGGTGATGGTGGTCGATGGGAAGGGAAGCTTTGTGGGGGGGTGGTGTCGGTTCACGCACTTTCGAGTAGTAAAGTGAAGTGAAGGAGTAAGGCGGGATGTTGTGGGTGGCGGGAGAACGGGCGCGGGCGGTATTCAGCGGAGCGGGTGAGGTTTGCGGAGCTGGGAGGATTGCGGAAGGTGCCTGTTGAAGGTAAGGGATACAGAGTAGTTCGGTTGAGTACTCAGTATGGGAGGATCGAGGGCAAAGCTATTACGAAGGAGATGGAGGGAGTATGGGTGGGAAAAGTGGGTAGTAAGAGAGTCGTCGGAGGAAAGGAGTGTCGACTGCGGAAAAAGAAAAAGAAAAAGAAAAAGAAAAAGAAAAAGGAAAAAGAAAACGTACATGAGTATGGAGCACAGGAAATGGGATGGGCAGTGTGAGCCGGGTGTTGGTTGGCCCTGGTAGGAGGCGAGATAGGTCTGTTTTTGTGTATTTAAGGAGTGAGAGGGATGGCCATAACCCTCTCACCAAGCATAGTTGCTTGCTCAAGGTACACTCTCCCTGATGAGTCTATGGTCGTATGCACACAGACGAAACGCGTCGGAGATCGCGTATTGTGCTTCATGGTTGTGATCTATCAGTTCTTATGGTATCTTGGTATTTTCATGCTGGTATTTGATTGTATATGGTATGGTCTTCCAGCGTCGGAATCAGTGTGGCCGTTGTTCCTCCTATTAACTCTCTCTCTCTCTCTCTCTCTCTCTCTCTCTCTCTCTCTCTCTCTCTCTCTCTCT
>BFEA01000114.1:1317586-1331208 GCA_003427395.1 Chara braunii | reverse complement strand
TCTCTCTCTCTCTCTCTCTCTCTCTCTCTCTCTCTCTCTCTCTCTCTCTCTCTCTCTCTCTCTCTCTCTCTCTTACACACACACACACACGCACAAAGACACAGAAACAAGGTAGTTTGATCCTATTCCACGGCAAAAAAACTAGAGAGCCCTACGCCCTATATGCTTGACTCATATCTATGCTACCCATTTCTCCATAACCAGTATGAAACCGTTTCTCTCTCTCTCTCTCTCTCTCTCTCTCTCTCTCTCTCTCTCTCTCTCTCTCTCTCTCTCTCTGAAAGATTCTCCCCATAAGGTTGCCACGACATTGTTTTTCGCTGACCCTTTCTCGATGCTCCGCCTTCCGCAGCTCCATATCCGCTGTGCGCTGTTCGCTGCTGTGCTCTCCATACACACCGGGCCTTCCGTTCGAAGACGCATCGTGCACTCCGTCGTTTGGCGCTTCTTCGGAGATTCCGCCCCCGCCAACTGGGCCCACTCCCTGGGATTGGCCCAGGGAACTTCTTAGCTTGCTACTCCAGTGACGTGACGTATGTAGACTTCACCGCCCTTCCTCCTGTATTGCTAGATTCGGTAGGACTCCGTCCTCCGCCCGGGCACTAGATCTCCACTACACGACAAAACACCGCTGGCCAGGCTGACTCACCACGCCCGCCCAATTGAGGTTCCATAGGAAGCTCGCCTCTTCGGCGGTCTTCGTTTCACAAGTTCGAATAGTTCATTGGTTTCCCGACAGATACTCCTCCGCCCGATACCGCACCACCCCTTCTCCCCAAACCCCAGAACAAGTTCACGCCACCTTTGCTCGGACTCACCACGAAGCCCGACAGCTACATGACACATCTCCCTCGTGCTAAGTGATCGGGGTATGGCGAGCGAACTCCGCGTACTAAATAGGAAACCCTAACGTTAGCGCTCACGCGTCGCAGGAATAGAGCGCTCCGGCGCCGCCTCCCACTTCGTCCTCCGCCCGGCGCGTGTTTTTTTTGCCTTTAGGGTTTCAAGACATGCTGCGTCCGCCATTATTTCTATTTTAAACCAACAGTTCACACACCCTAGGCTGAAAAGGCCACCCACTGTCAGATTAGACACCAGATTGAATTTATCTGGGCTGGTTAGTCCAATGATAATACCTCAAGGCCATCCCCCTTTAAAAAAAAAAAACAAAAAAAAAAACAAGTTTATTTATTTATTTATTTATTTATTTATTTATTTATTTATTTATTAAGACAGTAAACCAGCACGTGCTGGGAACCGGGCCCAGTGTCCCACATCAACTTTACTGATGATGCTACTGATACTGCTAATGAGACAATAATGATGATGAAAATAGTTCAAAATACTGATGACGATAATATTGATGACGACGATGATGATGATGATGATGATGATGATGATGATGATACTGATGACGATAATATTGATGATGATGATGATGATGATGTTAATCTATGATAATCTAGAGAAAGCTATAAACTACATCAACGAAACTACCCTCACAATTCATGAGTAACGTTTCCCAAGGTTCACGAGCCTTTTTTTTTTTTTTTTAACCCTTGCCTCGATAGATAGGAGTGATGGTAAGAGCATGCACTCCTATCTATCTTGCTGGGGGCTCCAGTCTATTGGTGGGGAGCATCACCTGATGGAAAGCAGGTCCAGCGTCCCTTGAGATACAAGATGAAACAGCAACACAAGCTGGGAACCGGGCCCAGCGTCCCTTTAGAAGCCTTCTAATCCATTGAACCAGTCAACTCCTAGAAGAAAATTTGAGTAAGGGGGCTGTGTGTGCCTCTTCACCTTGTGTAGGCGCCAGAAAGGCGTGACACCCTAGCACTACCACTAGTCCCTCTTCTTTCATTTAGGTTGATCAGTTTAATATCTAGCATTCCTGTTCTCATTCAATCATAACCATACCATGCCCTAGGGACTAAACAAGGATGGTTTGAAGGAAAGAGATCCGGGAAGTCTGTCAAAGGCGCCTTTCCAAAGTGGCATGCCGCTTTCGCTACCAGCCCAGCCCTGAGTAGACATGGTCTTACCACGTAAACCGGTGGGAGCAGTACTCTGCTTCGGGTGAGCTGGCAGTTAAACCACCAGTACTTTTCTCAGCTATCGATGCCGAGCCTAAAACTGCCCTGTGTGCCAAAAAAAAAGAACCGACGCGGGCCTCGTTTTGGCTGGCGCCACCAGCCATTTCGTGTCGGTAGTCCCGAGCCTGCCTGCCTCCCGTGTTAACCGGCGGGTATTTGTTTTTCAAGCAGAGAAGGTACTGGCTTCAAAGACACTTTTCTCCGGGGCTGGAAATGGCCTGCACCCCAAAAAGAAAGCGAACCGGCACGGGCCTCCTTTTGGCTGGCACGACCATTTTGCTCTGGAGGCCGAGCCCCAAAAGTTGCAGCTGCACGCAAGCCACATATATTTTATTCTTTGGCTGGGAAACGTATTGGCGGTTCAACCACCAGTGCATGGGGCTCTAATTTGGCAAACTGAAGATCCTGAATTTCCTCTAGGGAACAAATCCGACAGAACAGGTCGTCACTAGGGTCTCCGCCCTTAAGCGGGACCCCGGCTGTGTGAGTGGCAGGGTAGTTTCACAGGATAAAAGGTGGAATGTCCTTAATGATGAAGCCGGAGTGCTAAGATGGATGGAGCAGGTGGTGCGCCAGCCGCCAGGAAGAAATGTCAAAGTGGGAATGGGAGGAGGCCCACGAGCAGGAGAAAAAAAAAAAAAAAAGAACATAAAAGAAGGGGTTGGAGTCCCAGGTCGGAACTGAGATCTGTGTCGGGTTCCGTCAGACGGTTATGGGTGATCAGCCCAATCAATCATTAAACACGAAGGAGGGACAAAAATGCAAGTTTCACGGGGGACTCGACAGAAATTACTCGTGAAAGAGAGAAAAAAAGGGGAAAAGAGGTTGGAGGGTCATATTCTACTGCCACAGAGCCCGGGGTTCAAGTAAGTACCGTGCACACCTTTTGCCACAGCCGAAGGGGTTGGGGCTGTACATGGGGCTGTACAGGGGACCGCGCTGCGCTTCCACATGACTGCAGGGCTTGCAGAGCTTGGAGTCTGAGGTCGATCCCCTCAA
This sequence comes from Chara braunii, assembly GCA_003427395.1. Classification (NCBI taxonomy): domain Eukaryota; kingdom Viridiplantae; phylum Streptophyta; class Charophyceae; order Charales; family Characeae; genus Chara; species Chara braunii. The sequence continues at coordinate 1,328,113 of BFEA01000114.1, read as the reverse complement.
TAAAGTCCGTCCACTGTGGTAACCCGCATCGCTGCACACCTCGTAGGCAAACCCAAGCCGCCAAAAGTATTCCTTCCGCCTGCACTCCAAAAGTATTCCTCCCGCCTGCACTCCTAACACATGGTCTGGGGACAAGAAGGGACGATGGCGGTCCAGGAGCCCCCTGGGGCCATATCCCACTTTTTGTTTTTCTTTGGGGGGGAGGGGGGGGGGCAGGGGGGGCGGCAGGGGGCCATGCCCCACTTGTTGATGTTTAGTTCTGATTTCCAGTATACACGGCTCCCTGCCAACCGATCTGAAAATCCCACCGATTCTCACGACCACAGTGTGACCACGGCTGAAAAAATACACAAAACATAAGCTAAACCCCCACTACCGTCTTCACCCGAATAGAATGCCCGGTCATTATCGCTGCATCTGGACTGCAAGTTGGGCCAAATGCAGCTACAATGACCGGGCGTTCTATTCGGGTGAAGACGGTAGTGGGACATGGCCCCTGAGGTGTTACATGCGCAGTAGCCAAAACGCATCCGGATTCGCCCTGCAAGACTGGTGAAAAGGCTTTGACCTGGCATGCGGTTGGACTTACCTTTTTTTTCGTTTTTCCTTTTTCCGCTTCTTTTGGGTTCCAGTTAAGGAGGTGATAAGAGCTCCCTAATCCTCCCCCCCCCAAAAAAAAAGAGCTCCCTCTGTAAGCGGCTTCCTGTGCTCTATTGGTGGGGAGCTGTGGTTGGACTGGTAATGGTGTACTTCTGAGAATGTTCGCTGAAGTTGTTGTTCGTTTATTGCATGCCTAATGGAGTGTTTCTATCAGTGCATCCTTTTGTCAATTCTCCTGCGCTGACTGTACTATGTGCCGTGCAGACTCATCAGTGCCATTGGCTAGGTTGATCAACCACACAGGTCCACATGAGGTAGGACTTTCCGAAGTGAGCAGGTTAACGGAGACCCTCATTTTCAGACCACTTGCAATGCCATTTATAAGAAAACCAAAGGGTCATTTTAATCAAACTTGCCACCAATTTGTAGAGTGGAGACCATACTAACTGCAAAAATAAATCCAAAAAAATATAATAAAATATTAAAAAACATATAAAACAGCAAGGCAAAAGTGCACTTTCATGAAATTTCACCAACATCTAAATTTCAGAAATCTTGAGAAATTTCAGAAATCTTAACAGAGGAAATTCCAATTCTCCAAATGAGGCGCGGGGCCGACAAGTGGAGCATAAGTGAGCTGGATGGCCCAAGCAGTGTTGAAAGCCTCAAGTAAGGTGTGGATAGAATATGTCATCATGTGCCACTAAAACGACTGAGGTAGGCCCGCGCAAAATCACTGGATCATGGTGTTCTCTTGTATGGCGGGGACCGGGATCTGAGCGCGTAGGCGGTGGCATTGTTGCCACCAAGCCATCTGATCTCAGCCACATGGGTAATTGGGTCGCTGGATGACGCAGGGCGGGAAAAGTACTGCTGAAGGAAGTCGCAAAACTCAGGATAAGACATGCCCTCATGTACACTGCGCTGTGAGCGAATGGCGAGGAAGTCGCGCCAGGTGGAGGTTGCGAGACCAGTAAAGCGAGCGGACATCTCGACAGTCCATAGTTCCATGAAACACCATGGTAGTGAAGCTGCTCCTCGGCAGTAGTGATCCATTCCTGGAGCTTTGAGGCCTTTCAATCAAATTGTGGGAGTCGGTCCGGTCAAAACTGGGGGACACAAGTTGGAGGCCGATAGTGAGGAGAAAGAGGGAGGGTAGACTGGGATAAAAGGACAGAGGAAGTGGTGACACCAATGGGAGCGCTAGAGAGAGCAGGAAGCTAGGGAAAAGGTCCGTGACAGGTTGACACACTGTGGTGGTCAGTGGGGGGAGCGAAGTGCATCACAAACGCCTGTGTCTGATGCTATCGATAAATGAAAGGAGTGACCGGTTGGGCCGCCATGTGTGGGCGAGGAGGCTGGATTCCCTGGAGCTGGCGAATGTGATCTTGAGCCTCCACAAGCTGCTGCTGAAGATCAGCAATTTGTGTCCTAGGTGTAGGGGCAAGGGAGGGGAAGGGGGCGGAAGAGGAGGGGGTGCCAGGGGTGTCGTGGAGACGAGTGTTGAGGAGGTGGTGGGACAAGATGCCATGGCTCTTGTGGAGGGAAGTGCGGGTGTAGGAACCTGGGAGGAGGATGTAGCTGCAGGGGAAGGGTGAGCCTGAGGAGTGGCCATGCCACCCGTGGTGGAGACAAGCGTGTAAATAACACCAGCCGAGGCAGAAGAGGAAGATGGTATAGATCCTGATGACCGGGCTGGGAGGGTGGAATGTGAGACCCAAAACTGGGGAGAGGAAGGATGTGATCCACTAACAGCATGTGTTTGGGAAGGGGAAGGAGAGGGAGGAGAGGACTGGAACGGGACTCCAGATGTGCCATGCGGTCAGAAAGAATAGCAAATTGAGAGTCGAAGCGGTCTTGCGTACTCTGTAGGAGTATGGCGATCGCGTCCGTTGAGGTAGTGGCTGCAGAACCAAAGTCTACTGCGGTAGCGGTGGCAATGGAGTCGGGTGTCATCTCGTGAGCAAGAAATGCAAGGCCGTCAGTGGTGGAGCGAGCCGGGCTCAGGGACTCCGCCCTCTGCATGGATCAAAAGATGAAGAAAATGAAGATGATGTAAAGGGGGAATTGTGACGAGAGGGACAGTCAGTGGTCGCGATTGGCGCGTAAAAACGAAGGAGTTGGTTGGCGTCGGGGAGTCTCAAGCGCGATTTTGGAGTGCGCGTTATGGGTTGTCACGAGAAGCCAGGGTGGACTAAGGGACGAAGGCGGGTAGAAATGAAGTCTAACGAAATTTCGAAAGTAAATCAATTTTTTTTTAAGTCGGATGGAAGGAGAGAGTAAACTTTCCGATTTCGGCAAGAAGAGATGAAATTTTCAGAAGAGGAGGCGAAATATAGAGTAAAGCATACAAAAGAAATTCGGGAAGTCAGTAAAATTCCAAAATTATTTGGACGTAAATTCATAATTTAGAAGGAATCAAAGCAAAATTCAACGAAGTTCAAAACTATGCGTAAAAATTTTCGAAAGTTGGGGGAGATGAGATAAGAAATAGAGACGAGTTCAAAAGGAAATTTTGAAAGAAAATGAAAAATTCCTTGAAATTTCCAGACTTAAAGAAAATTCAAAGGCAATTTGAAAAACAATTAGAAAGTTAATTCTTGAATTAAGAGTTTACGATGAAATGACATAAGGAATTAATAATAGCCAAATAAGATAAATTATGAGAAATTTTAAAATTATTTAGATGAATTAAGAAAATTTATCAACATGTTGTCACGCGCGTTAGGAATTTTAGATGATGTGACCAATTAGGTGGGATGGTAGAGGCAGAAAGGAGAGATGGAGGGGAGATAGAAGAAGAAGAAAAAGATAAGATCTTTGAGAAAGATCGACGAGATGAAGGAAGAGGATTAGTAAAGGGGGAAGAGATCGAAGATACCGCGCTCCCGGTCGACCGAGAGCAATCAAGGTCCTTCCTCCTAATCGAGGAAGGTCTTCGATCAACCCCTAAAGGGTCTTCTTGATCGTTCACCTGGTGGAATGACGAGGTCGCCAGATCAATCGCGCGCACTAATGATGAAGATCCATGATGATGATGATATCCGACGCCTGATGATTTCACTCTTCAATGATGATGACGACACACAAGCATGAGGACAATTACAAGATTCCCGAAGGGAAGACGAATCTCCTTGATCGAAGCACGCGTGTCAGAAGAATGCTGACAGACTGTGATGATGATAATGGCCGATTGTGGTAGTGACGCTGCGATGATAGAGATCGTTAATCAATATTGACGATGGGCAAAAACACGAATACTCCAGCGCAGTAATAGGAAGAGTTGTTGTCGAAGGATCGCACATCACCGTCGTTAGGAAAGCTTGACGACTGTAAGCAAGTTATCCCTGTGGTAACTTTTTTTTTTTTTTTTTTTGACACCTCTAGCTTCAAGTGTTGAAACACTAAAGGATAGATAGGCCACACTCTCACAGTTTGTATTCCTAATGGAAATCGAAGCCAAATGAGTTTTTGTCCTTGTGCTCTACGTGAGATTTTTGTTCTCGCAGAGCTCATCTTAGGACACATGCGTTATCTTCTAGCAGATGTGTCGCTCGCGCCGACGGCCCAGCGTGTGATGCGCAACCTCACGCCCCGCGCAACGTTTCGTACTTCGGGCGCCGATCAGAGTAGTTAGGGGCGTGGCCAAGGATTTTTTGCCATGGGGATGGAGCCACCCGATCGAAATGGGGGACTCCTGCTTCAGGCCGAGGTGCCCAGGATGGGGCTTGAGCTGTCGTTGGGTGAACGGCGGCGTCCTATGGCCCGACCGCCGTTCACCCCACAGGAAAGGGAATAAAACAAAACGATAGGGGAAGGGAGCTTTGTTCCCTGAGGTGCGTGGTTCGTGCAACCCTTGGGGGCGGGGACCCCAGAGACCGGTTTAGGCTTCGTTATCTGACTCGTCGAGTCCGTGCGGACGGCGCAACACGAGCTCACCCGGGGTTGGGCAGGTCGATGGGACCTAGGTTCGGAAATAGGCGGCGGAAATAGGCGGCGGAAATAGGCGGGGAGCGCGCCCGCATTGCAGGAGAGTTCTGGGAATCGAGTTGCCCCTTCATACCCCAAGACTAACCGTCGCCACGAGCATGACTCTCCCTGGCGACACTAGTGATAATTAAACCGCGCTCGCCAGGTGGCATGCACGGCGGACCAGGGCAACACCGTGAGGTCTGTGTACGGCAAAATTAAAGGCGGGGAAGCAAATCTGTCAATCAGCACAAACCCACTCCCGCCTATGTGGCACGCCTGGGTCGGGTTATAAAGCTGGATTGACTTTGTGCGCTGCAGCAAGCTCGACACGTCCGCATCACAGTATATGCCATCGTCATCTGCGATCGGGAAGGGCAGAAGCGTGCTGCGGCGCTCTAAGACAAGGCCCGAGCTCGGGCCGCGGCCCTCGCGTCTGTTCGTCGGGACGAAACCTGACTCCATGCAAAGATCAACGGATGCTGCAGAAGAAGGTCGCGACCAGCTTTCTTTCTCCGTCTCTTCACCGTATCATCAACCTCAACGCGGTGTCGGGCACCCATTGGGAATATAGAGAGACGGTGAAAGGAGGTTGACGCGCACCACACGCACTAGCGCAATTAATCAAAAAGAAAGGGGGACGGGGAGGACTGGTGCATTCATGCCCTCGTGCAAGCAATCAACACTCCATACTTTCGCTCATCAGGCCCAGAGGGGCGCACACACACACGCATACCCATAGAGCCTTCAATGAAACATTCTACGTCCATAGACTTTATACCGCACATGCATAACAGATTACCCAACCTTTGGAGTCGTGCACACATCACACGGGGACAAAGCAGCAATGGAGAAAAGCTTCTTCTTCAAAATACAGAAGTCTCTCAACTGGCCGCTCCGGGCTCAGTTCCCAATCCGTAAAAAACACCGGCAACCATAGCCCCCAGGCCCTGCCGCTGTTGGCGTCTGATCCTCCACCACCGCTCAGTCCCTCCGACTCCCTTACCCCAAGTCTACCGCTAACTCTGCCACCCGCCGTCACTCCGCCCACCACGGGGCTCGTCGAGCCTTTTCGACGCCTTGCAGCCGAGATCAAACAGAGTGAGAGGAAGGGGTTGCGGGAATTTATAGCGTGGAAGGTGGCAGAGAGGCTGCGCCAAGCACGGGGTGTAGAGGGTCAGGACAGAAGAAGGGCAGACGTTTCAGAAGGGTCGAAGAAGGCGAATCGAATGTTCCGCGTGATTGGGGTTGTCGTCCAAGTGGGGTGCGCTTTCCGCGGCCACCATATTGCCTCGACCATCCCAATCAGACAGCCAATCATTTGCAGGGAAAGGAGAAGGAGGGGATCGAACTCCGCTGGGAGGGAAGACGAAGAGACATGTAGGAGGGAGATGCACAGCAAAAAGGGAAGATGACGCGGGGATGCAGAGCGGGAGAACAGGTTTACGCGGCGCGCAAAAATTCAAAAACCGCCGCGCTCTAAAAAATTCAAAATTCCTACTCCCGCTAAGTCCCAACTGTTTCTTGAATTTCTTCACGTGGCTGCTAACCGGCTACGCCAAACCCGAATTACATTGTCTATTCCGCCCCCACTCCCCTTAAACAAAAAGGAAAAAGAAAAAGAAAAATGAAACACCGCTTTCCCTTATTATCTTGAATCCGTACTTCGGGGCTCTTTGTGGGATTTTCCCTTAGGGGTACGGGAAACCGCGGAGTGCTGATCCTGGCTCATCACAAGCGTGCACGTGCGCACGGACAAGGCATAGATGGGGGGGGGGGGGGGGGGGGGGTCGCACGCATGTGTCTCAGGGTCCCGACAGACACACACACACACACACACACACACACACACACACGCTAGCGCACATGTTTTTTTTTCAATTGATTGATTGATCCGCAGCGCTCCGCAACACGGCCAAGATCTCGGCGGCCGGCCGGGATAGACACCACGGCCGAGGCCGCAGGTGATACATAGCATATATGGGCTTCATGCAAAAATGCCAGGGATGTTTGGGCACATCTTAACGTGCACTTGGTCAACTGCATCTATCTTACTAGGCACAGTATTGAGGCTCTCGAAGCCGTGGGCGTATGTCACTCAGAGAAATGAAGTGATGCTGTCCAATGAATTGCCCTCGTCACAGCAAGTGCTCAACAGGATTCAAAAGGACTTGCGCGCTATCGTCTATCTAGACTAGAAACAGTGGCTCGGAAAGCAGCGACTCGAAAAGCCGATGAGCCTGCGAGCTGGCGTGTTATGGTTTCAGAAGCATTGGGAGTCTCGGGTGTATCCTTCTTCGGTATACTTTCCCGTGCGCTTCGCGCCTAACCCAAGAGACTTGATTTTGTGCCTTCCATTTCACGGCATGAATTTGGGTGCTTAGGAGAGATATCCCATTATGACTTTTTGTGCTTCGCACTTGCTGATTAAGCTCCAGTTTAAGCTCTTCAGATAAGAATTGAGTCACCAACCTTTTGATCTCAACAGCATCTGCTCTGGATCCTGCTGTTATGATAATAAAAAAATCATCAGCATATCTTACATAGAAGAGTCTTTTGAGACCCGGATCCATTGGATCTGATGAAGTCTTCCATAGGGTTCGCCGCCCCTCGTTGGTCACTATTGATACCAGTGATACGTGCACTGGAGACTTCCGGTTTGGACCTTTCTTGCAGACATCTGCATAATGGGGATAACTCACAGGGGACTCAGCAGCGGATCATCATTCACGCTCTCTGTGTTGTACTTTGTCAGTGTTCATTTTTAGTGACCTCTTTTCTAATCTTTTTTTTTTTTTTTTGGTAGATAGTCTCCCTGTATTAATAGTATTGACGTAGGCATTATATTGCTGTCGGTATTACTTTAGACTTTTACCACTTGCAGTTGAATTTGGAAGTTTCACATTTATTTTCTTGACTACCTTACGTTTGAGCCTGTAGAGGCCCTTTGGCTACAGGGGAGGGGCTCCACCTCACAGAGAAGGATTGGAGACCTTGCGGCCTGAGAATCTGGAATTATTTTCACTTTATGATTGCCTTGAGCACTGGGCCCTAATAGATGGAGAAAGATTTGGAGGAAAAAAAAGAGAAAAGAAAAGAAAGTCAAAGACAACACAACAAGTCGACACAGTCGCACTGAGCTAATTGTTTTTTTTTTTTTTTTTTTTTCACACTGAGCTAATTGTAGCTGGCTGTGCAAATCATCAGTCAGTTGAAGATGTTCACAACATATACGAAGACATATGTATAGGTCCTCTTTCGGGACATCTGTTAAAATTGGAACGATAGTTACGATACAGAGAAGATTGATTAGCAAGGGGACCCAAGAGCCTAGCTCAGTGGGTACACCCATGAGCTGTTGAAATAAAGGCCCCAGTTCCAATCCAGGGGCGAGGTCCCATTAGCAGTTGGACAAGAGTGTGGCCGATCCAGTGTGACACTCAGTGGCAGCGGGGTGACAGGTTCATTACGAATGTCTGGGCTGAGAAAACAGGAGAAAGGCAAAAAAAAAAAAAGAAACAGAGACCTCCCACCSGAAATCACGGCAGAGTGCTTCCCAGCCATCAGATCACAAATGATCTGATGGTGGTGGTTGCAACAACAGTGAACAAAGTAACCGCCACATTTTCTGGAATAAACTTGACTTTTGTCAGCACTGATCCTGACACCCTCCATATACTCCGTGATTGAAGGAGGGCTCCACCCAATGAGATAATTGCACAACAGCAAGTAAAATACTGAAAATCTTCTATCCAGAGGGCCTAAGGCCGACCCCACCCTCCTTTGGGGTTGGCCACACCCCCAACTGATTGAAAAGATTCTGGCGGGAAGCTTTCTTTGCACGGGCATGCCCAGTGTTAAGGAGAGGAGGAGGGGAACAAAGAAAGTAGTACATGTAAAATACTGACCGTGGGATCACGAGTACCGCACGGCAGGATCTGGGTCACTCAACTGCCCCACAAACTCGTTTCTATCCTATCCCGTTGCTAGTGGGTTTGTGGGGCAGTTGAGTGACCCAGATCCTGCCGTGCAGTACTCGTGATCCCACGGTCAGTATTTTACATGTATTACCCGAAAAAGTAAGGAGATCTTCGTTCCCCTCCTCCTCTCCTTAACACTGGCATGCCCATGCAAAGAAAGCTTCCCGCCAGAATCTTTTCAATCTTTTCAATCCGTTGGGGGTGTGGCCGACCCCACCAGCCCCAAAAGAGGGTGGGGTCGGCCATAGGCCCACTGGATAGAAGGTTTTCATTATTTTGCTTGCTGTTGTGCAATTATCTCATTGGGTGGAGCCCTCCTTCAATCAAGGAGTATATGGAGGGTGTCAGGATCACTGCTGACAGAAGTAGAGTTGATTCTAGAAAATGTGGCGGTTACTTTGTTCACTGTTGTTGCAACCACCACCATCAGATCATTTGTGATCTGATGGCTGGGAAGCACTCTGCCGTGATTTCCGGTGAGAGGTCTCTGTTTCTTTTTTTTTTTTGCATTTCTCCCGTTTTCTCAGCCCTGAAATTCGTAATGAACCTGTCAGCCCTCTGCCACTCAGTGTCACACTGGATCCGCTACACTCCTATCCGACTGCTAATGGGACCTCGCCCCAGATGATGGATGGTAGATGATGGATGGTAGATGATGGGTAAGACCAAATATATCGGAATTGCCTGGGACCGGTCAGCTCAATGATGATATCTCAAGGCCGTCTCCCTTCTGAAAAAAAGGGAAGAAGAGAAAACGAGAGAAGAGTTGAAAATAAAAAATTAAAATAATAATACTAATAATTAGCAAGGAGAAAAAAAAAGGCAAAATTTGTCTGGGGCCCCTGTATTTTCCATTATTTTGTGTCGCGCCCCTCCAATGGCCCACTTACCTTGTCGTGCCCCTCTGACCACGATTCAAATTTCCCATAAAACCCCCACATCGGCTGGGCCTGAAATATTTTTGTTATGCCCCTACCAGTACCCGTTCCAAATTTGCAGTATGCCCCTACTGGATAGCTGCTGAGTACCATATGCCCCTCCCCATAGGGTGCATGTTTTCAGCGCACCTCTATGCCTAGGCGCATGGCAGCCACTTCATTCTCTCTCTCTACAGAAACAAGGTGCTTTAAATCCGGATTCCTGGCGCCAGAGCATGATGGAAACATGTATTCCGCTCATGAGGGCATATCGGGCCCTTCCAGTAAGGGCACCGTGGAAAGTTGCGCCCCTTGCTGACAGGCACATGCATGAAAGTTCAGAGGCCCCAAGGGCACAACAGGGTAAGTGGGCCGTCGGAGGGACACCACTCAAAATAATGGAAATTACAGGGGCGCCAGGCAAATTTCCGCAAAACAAAAACATATGCAGAGCAACAGCGTGAAATGAAAAAAGAAAGAAAGAAAGAAACGAACAGGATCGTGGACGCGTCCCACCGGGATTGCCGAAGCAATCCACTTTCCCTTTCCCGAAAGCCCTTCGGACATGACGGTAGCCCGCCGCGTCAGTCCCTTAGGACATGACGGGATCCCGCCGCGTCAGTCCCTTAGGACATAGCCACGATGAACCATCGCACAGCATACATCTTTCTGTTCGCTTACCTACGGTGAGGGATCTGATCTTGATTTTCTCCGAGGGCATCCCGAAACGTATTCCGTATTGATCCCATCCACTCTTAATGCTGATGGCATCGTCGCCGGTGCTGATGTGGCAATCCTCCACAATGACACGTCGGCAAGAATCTGACAAGATCCGGACGCATATCACCACAAGAAAAAAAAGAAAAGAAAAAGAAGAACAAAAAGAACTCACTGTCAGTGATAAACCCGGGGACAGAAAGCAGGAATTATTTTCTTCACTCTGAATTATAACCTCGTATTGCAAGTTGCCAACCATCATCACACACACACACACACAGAGAGAGAGAGAGAGAGAGAGAGAGAGAGAGAGAGAGAGAGAGAGAGAGAGAGAGAGAGAGAGA
>BFEA01000114.1:1243421-1255807 GCA_003427395.1 Chara braunii | reverse complement strand
GGGGGGGGGGGGGGGGGGGAGATAAGATGGAGATCTTCTCCCCCCCACCCCACCTCATGGTTTCGCCATGCGTGAAGCAGCTTATATGATATGATTAACAATTTTCTGACTAAAAATTGTCTTGCGGATCACATCTATGTATCAATTTTTAAGTTAGTTGTTCCATTTGCAACGTGCGTTGGATCTTATAATGTAATTTTTAACTACGTGCACTTGAAAATAGGCTTTATATATATTGAAATGAAAAAACACATGAAATATACTGAAATCAGGAAGAAAGTTGTATGGAAATTTGACAAATCCTGCATATACTATAAAAAATTGTTCGAAAATTACAAAGTTTGTAATGAAGTATAACAATAGTCGCCGATAACAGGCGGTTCCCTCGAATAATCGAACGAAAACTAGTGGCTTATTGACCAGAAAATTTCATGGTATCCCTGAATTTGAATGTTTTTAAATATGAAAAACGCGATAAATCGCTTCAAAAATGGACTTTCAATTTCGCGCAAAAAATAAAAAATGAACGTTTTGACGAAATCGCAATTATATGTGTTATATATGTTAGTCAGTTACAGGAACTCACTTCCAAGGCATATGGGTGGGGGGGAAACGGGTCTGGGAATTCTTCGGCCGGGCGCATAGGGATATTGGGATCCACAGTCAGTCATTCCTTAAATTTAAGGTGGTAGTCCCTAGGCAATTGTTCTTGGGGGTCATCCTCCCCCCCCCCCTCTCCCTCCCACGACCCTGACCAGTGTACCTCCGCTACCCAGCCCCCCCGGTCCCCTCCCAACCATTCTCTTGAGAACTGTAGTAGCCGTTCCCTGACGTCAGAGATTCTATGGAGGTTGTCTAGCGTTTATTTCAGAGATTTTCATCTATAGGAAAGCTCAAATTGGAAGTGCATTTTAACATGGTCTAGAGTTAGGACACATCATTGCCACCACAGGATCCACAGAATCGTTTGTCTGGCCAGATGGAACATATTCCTTAGGAAGATATCATCCTGGAAGGGTGGGTAATGTCCCAATAAAATAGTCCTCCAATCCCACGACCACGATCGCCCGGGGACAATCTGTTGCCACACCCTGTCCCACCACCTCCAGGTTAGAACAGTCGCAGGGCATTGTAGAAATATATGTTCGATTGTTTCAATTCTCTTTCTACCCGGAAAACCTTGCTGGCATCGAGCGCACCAAGGGAGTGCTCGGCCCTGTTGTTCTAACTGCGAATGATCGATTAGCCAATTATTGGTGGGAAGGCACCGATGCAGGATCTGCCACTGCGGCGATGTGATTTTCGCAAGTTTACCCTTAGTGTCGCCAAACCATCTTATGGGAGTTAGAAGGTGACGATCTACGTTGAGGTGCCTTTGCCATCGATCGACCACTGTGTCTTTTAGGCAGCGTTTAGTCCTCAGCATACGATATGCTGATTTGACTGTGAGACCAGACAAGGTTTTAATCTTAGATTGTTTCGGATGGAAACGTGGATCCGGGTTCCACACCCATTCCAAGGGATCAATGGGGAGGGCGTCTATAGCTATTTCTGCAAAGAACGCCCGCCTTTGATCACCGTCCTCTAGCACCCAGATTCTATGAATTCGTTCTTCTGAATCCACTGGAAGGGGTCGCTGCTCCCTACCAATTTTCCGTTCCCTTCTACGCTGTACCATTCTATCAGCGCCTCCTCCGGTCGGGTCGTGTAAGTAAGCCCAACCTTGTTCCCCTGCCCTTTCTTGGCAACCCAGTCCCCTTCCTTCAGCACCCTTCTTTTGCGTAAGATGAGCCTCCACCGCATCGGGAGGGCCTCCGTTATTTCCTCCAGGGCAGTCTCTACATTATGGCAAAATCTTAATTCCTCCCTCAACCTTTTCGGGGTCTTCCAATCCTTCTTTCCCTCATCCCAGAGGTCTCCTATTTTCAACACAACATTCTTCACCCATCCTTTCCATGGGGTATCAGAACTGCAGAAAATCTGACCGTGTTCATTGGAAATCCACCGGTTCCCGAAAAGGGGTTGTCTTGCCACTTCTTCCCACCGAACAGGAGGGGGGCGATTTGTGGGTGGGAGCTTCCTCCAGATTTTTAACAAGGGGGGCCAGAAATCGTCTCGTCGTCCCTCCATGCCCCGCGAGTGTCGTGGAATCCTCCAATAACGGTCGTCTAGCCAACAGAGTGGTGGATGGTCCGGGGGGCCTCAGGGGCTAGTCGTGCAATTTGTTCTAATGCGAATGGCCTCCACACCGAGGGGTTTTCAAAGATTAGTCGTAACACCCACTATAGACTGAGGGTTTGGGATTGACCTAAAGGGTCTAAAATACCAAGGCCGCCCTTCGCCTTAGGTTGTATGACTGAGTCCCACGCCACCCTACTTATGGCGTTGGGGTTTTCGCTGTCTCCTCTCCATAAGTAGGCTGCCACCTTTTTCTTCAGGGTTTTTTGGGCGTCTGGACTCAGCGGCCAAAGAACTGATTTATACCACAAGGTGGCTAAAACTACATTGTTAATAATCAAGGTCCGGCCGAAGAGGGATGTGTGTTGATGGTTCCATTGTGATAGCTTGGCAAATACCGGGCTTGATAGCCATCCGTCGTTCTCAAAGGGTTTACCTAAGGCTGTCATCTTAACTCCCAGGATTCGTATTGGGGTTTCCTGGGCTGCCCAGGAGACTCGGTGTCCTTCTGCCGGGCAGCCTCCTTGGTGATGGAGCCACCATCCTAGTGTTTTATGTCCCCAATTGATGGCCATGTCAGAGGGGGTGCCGAAAAGATCCATCAATCTCTGAATCGCCTCCATATTTTGGTGCGTGGCATCAACCAAGATTGTAAGGTCATCCGCGAACAGTGAGCAAATCGGAACTGCTTCCTCCGGGATGCCGAAAATCTGGATTTTCTTTATGTCCTTGCTCTGACGGAGGTTTGCTGCTAGCGCTTCCATAATGATAATGAATAAGAAGGGGGCAATGGGATCCCCTTGTCTTACTGAGTGTTGTAATTTTATCACCGGGGCAAGCAACCCGTTGATTTGCACACTCGTGGTAGCGCTCTGGTGTAGAATACTCACCCACCGTCGAAAGTTAATTCCAAAGTTCAGACGATCCAGGCATCTGTGCAATAAAAACCAATCTACATGGTCGTATGCTTTTTCAAAATCTATAAAGATGAAAGCGGCATTACTTTTGGACTGATGTGGCAGGCTGATCATCTCATTGATCAAGAATATGTTTTCCTGAATATTACGGTTACGCATGAAGCCGGTCTGTGTCGGGTGGATGATATCTTCCATTACCTCTATCATTCGGTTGGCCAGCGCCTTTGATAACATCTTGTAAACCACTGTCAAAAGTGTAATAAGACAGTAGTTCTTGATGTTCATTTTATCACTTTTTTTGTGAAGCAGAGAAAGCATCCCTTGCCCTACCAGCTCCCCCAACTCGCTCGAATCCCATACTGCCCTATAGAAGTGCATCAGGTCTTCGCTCAGGAGGGGCCACATGGCTTCCTGGAATTCCTTGGGAAAACCATCTAGGCCTGGGTTTTTTTCTTCCTCCATTTGCATGAGTGCCGTCCAGATCTCCTCTTTGGAGATCTGCCTTTCCAAATGAACTATGTGAGAGGAAAATAGGTCTTTGTAAAACGTTCTGGCGATTTTCACACAATGAGCTGTGGTGGTGGCTAAGTCGTCAGAAACTGGGTCCAACAGGGCTTCGATAGTGGTACCGTGTGATCTCACAGAGGCTAGACTGAAGAAGTGAGAGTCCATGGTCCCTTCAATAGACCATTTCGCTAGTTTACCTCGTATTCTAATTCCTTGCCAACGGTGTTGTGCTAATGCGAGTAATTGGTCCTGCAATCTTTGAATCTCCGGGATGTGATCGTTTGAGTTGTCCTGGTTAACCAGGTTATGAAGCCTTTTATGAACATCCATTTCTTGTGCTTGTCGTCTATTTGCTAATAATTTCGCGTAGTCCTTGTATTTTCTGGCTAGAAAGAAGAGGTCGTTGGTGAACCAACGCACTTTTGAGTCAAAAACTACTTTCTGGTCCCTACAGAAAGCCCAAACGTCGCGAACATAAGTGAGGAATGAATCTTCTCTGAGAAGGGAAGTGTTGAGTTTGTAGTAACCGGGGCCTTGGTCTGGTTGTTTACGGAAGGAGAAGTCGGCCCCACATGTACAGTGGTCCAGACCCGGGTGGGGGCTTCGTGGGAGGATAGTGGAGAGTTGCAAGGCATTCTGGATTTCCTGCGAGATCAAGATCAAGTCGATGCGCGATTTCGAATGTCTAAACTGGACGTTGGTCCGGTGGCAAGTGTACGTCTTGACCGTCGGGTGTAAAAGTCTAAAAGTGTCCACCAGGCTCAGGGACTCGCAAAGGTCTGCCAATAATCACTCTGGGTCTGGAGGCGGGTAAAAAAGGATGCCCTTTCTGTAATGGAGTTAGGGGCGTAGACACACATGATGCTGAGTAGTTCTCATTCTAACATCCCGAGGATCGATACCCATCTCCCCTGCTCCTCATCTGCTACCCAGTTAACCACCTCTAAACGTGACCCGGGCAGGACCCTGATGGCTACACCTGCCGAACCTGGTGTTTTGGCGTGAGCTCTAAAGGCCTGATGAGGCCAGATTAATTTGTGAGTCCGTTGGTGTTCTGGTTTATCCATCAGATGAGTTTCCTGAATGCAGATTACATCCGGCCATGTCCTGCCTCCAACTCCTTTCAGTTGATCCCATATTGCTTACCTTTTCGTGGGGTTGTAGGAGGCCAGTCCATTCACGTTTAGGGTTCTAAGATCAAGATCCGCATTTCGGAGGCAGTGCTTCCATTGTGGATTTCTACAATATGGGGTGTTTATTTCATTCATCCGGGACCGCTTTCCTCTCCCTAACTAGACGCGAGACCATGGCTTGGTGGACCAATCAGTTGTACACAGCAGACTGTACCGTAGGACCTTCGACAGGCAGGTGAGGAGGTCCTCTTGTGTCCAGAAGGCATTGGCAATCACTTGTTGGAGGGGAACAGATCGTTTTCTACAGTCACTGTTTTCTTTGCCTTTGCGAACTCAAAACCTGTCGGGATGGTACTTGTTTCCCTTTTTTAATCCACAGGACCACAGGCCTGATTTTTTTTTTTGGGAAAAGTAGGGCGCATTCACGGTTTCAGTTTCAAAATGCAGTCCAGGCAAAACGCTGCAAATGTTGAATGAAGAAAAAGTTAAAAAAAAAAAAAAAAAAAAAAAAAAAAAAAAAAAAAAAAACGCTGCAAATGTTGAATGTATATAAGCTAGCTTTACCCTGGGCTTTCTTAAAAAAAAAAAAAAAAAGCTTTAGGGTCACATGGGGGTGTGTTATGCTCGAGGGATGCTTGGAATGCCTGAAATGCATTTCGAAACTGTTTTCCGGACTGCGCAAAAGTTGCCCCTTTTTTTCGTAACTACATGGTTTGATGAACTTTGATCCGTTACTTTTTTTTTTTTTTTTTTTTTTTTAATAAAATGCCCCCCTCAGTGCTGA
Organism: Chara braunii; assembly: GCA_003427395.1. NCBI lineage: Eukaryota > Viridiplantae > Streptophyta > Charophyceae > Charales > Characeae > Chara > Chara braunii. The sequence continues at coordinate 1,250,288 of BFEA01000114.1, read as the reverse complement.
AGGCGGTGTAGACAGGAGACCTCACTCTGACTTCGCGCCTGAGTTACCGCCACGGGCTTGCGGAGCACAGGGCGCGGTTGATTAGATCTGGTCCATATGGACTAATCTGCAACACCCATAAAATCTACGTGGTCTATCGCCACGTGGCGTGGAGGGAGAGCGTTCAACAGAGTCGGCGGGAGAGCGGCGCAGCATCATCAGCAGCGAGAGAAATGCGCGGAGCAGTACGCTCGAAGGAGGCGAAGTAGGGGAATGGTAACAGGAACAACATGTTTACATGAGATAGGAGCAGAGAAACCCTGCCACTAAGGGTGATCTCTCTTCGGTGGGAGGAACGGAGGAGTGCGTGGGTTATTGAGAAACATTCAACGAAGGTAAGGAAGGGGTTCGGGATCATCCACAAGCGACGAGAGGCCCGGGATCATCCACAGGCGAAGACGAACGAAGATCGACGAGGTCGCGAGGGGCGAACGAGGATCGACGAGGTTGGGAGGGTGCTAGAGGGGAGGCAAGAACAGTCGTGGAATGAGGAAGCACGCTTGTCTAAAGTGAAGGAAAGAATCAGATACATCAATAACGCAGTGTATCGGGAGGGAGGAGCTAAGGGGACATACGTGGTAATTTGTGGATCGTCATTAGGGAGGATTGTTGAGGATAAGGGGGGCAAGGGAGAGGATCGGATACACCAACAGTATCGTGGATCGGTAGGCAAGATCAGCGGGAGTATTGTCATCAAGAGCAAGGATCAGGGTAACACCGTGGTGGCTCAGGTGGAGGTGTGAACGGAAGCGACGAAGAGCAAGGACCATCGAGGCAAGGGAAAAGTTTTGAAGCCATCAATAGGGTCGTCGATCGGGAGGGAGGAGGGGAGACGAGGGTAGTGGTGATGAAGAGAGAGCGCTCACAGATGGCAGGAGAGATCGGGTACGTCAGTACTGTCGTAGATCGGTGGATGGACGAAGGTATACGAGGGCCGTGCGGATCGTTTTCAAGAACAAGGAAAAGTAACACCGCCATGACGCTCCGCCACGTACCAGTGAGAGAGTACGCTTATCGAGCGTAAAGGGGGAAATTCGGGAGCATTATCAACTGGAAGGGGCTTGGGAGGGAGGAACAGCGGCGAGGGAGGGGCGACAAGGGGCATTTGAGGTCCGCCGATTGTCTTCTGGGGAAGAGAGAAATGACAAGTAGACAGGAGGGCCTCGACAGGGGAGCAAAACGTGATGGTATAACGGAAAGGGGGGTGAAAATCACGTGGCCAAGACACAAAGGGAGCAAGTGACAGGGTGAACAAGGGAAAGGATACGGAGGGCAAGACACAAGATTTTGATAACAGGTTTGAAGGAGGAGAGTTAGGCGGAGTAAGGGAGGAACGTGTCACATAGCATGGAAAGGGCGAAAAGCGATGGACATCAGAGATAAGGAAGGAACGCCAGAAACAGAGACAAGCGTGAGGAGCGCACCGGGAGGGCTCAGGTCTTTCATCGCTTCTCTTCCCCCTCCATCGTCGCAACCCACCCCCCCTGCCCCCTTGGCTCGCTGACCCCCTCGTGGCCATCTGGCAAAAAAACAAGAGAAATAAAAGAAAAAACAAATTGCACAGATTAAAAGTCAAAAATGAATTGGGAAAGAAAGGAGAGATAAAACAGTCTCACATGTCCAGTTGATGTGGCTCTGTGGTTAGAGCACCGATTGGAAATGCGCATTGTGGTATAAGGTTGTGGGTTCAAAACTCAATTGCAACCTTGCGCATGGACACCGGCAGGGCGTTAGATTGACGCACGGCTGGACACACACTCCCTTGGGCTGACGCATGGTACTATTACAGACACTGCCTGCGCACCACCCAAGGGTTGTTCTTGGTGTTGTATGTGGGTTCTGGGTTTCACATGGGTAACGATGGGTTGCTTGGGAGGGTCGGTCTTGGGTGTTCTGTTGATCTCCCCAGTCTAGCATATCATCCGTTCGTTCCATTTCCGCTGGTCGTTCACATGGCAGAGTCATTCGATTATATGTTACAAGGTCACGGACTCGAGCTTGGCTCGGTCCTTGGGGAGGGTCCTTGTCCAGCTCGTTGCCATTACATTTCCATACATCGATTCACAGAGCACACACATCCTTCGGGCATACATACTTAGCTTGCGAACTATACATGGCCTACGGGCTACATACACAAGTTTCCACACATGGTGCTAACTGTACATCTAGCCTTCGGATATGTACACATAGATTGCGAACTATACAACTATCAGACTGGGGGGGTCTATCACTGGGTAGGGTCTAGTATCGTAGTAGGTACAAGGCTGGTCACCGGAGTTCCTACTGATATTGGGATAGAACCGTCTAGTGGCTTAGGCTTAGACCCTAGGCTAAGGGTAGGGTATAAGTCGCTTAGGCTAGTCCGAGTTCCACCTGGCCTTGGGTAAGCTAGGAAAGGACAGTAAGACTGCTTCAATGAGTGCTGCCCTATCTGAACCTAGGGCCTAGAGTCTCTTGAGACCTGTAGTACATTGTCTGGGCCTGGCGTCCGAAGTCCTCGTTCGACAAGGCTCGTCCGACTCTGCTTCCGCCAGGGCTGGGTAACCAGCTCCGGTGCCTATCACTGCTGTTCGGTCCAAGTCACCTGCCCATTGGTAGGGTGATGGTCCTGAGTGTTCGTCACACTGAGGTAGGATAGTGGGATAGGGGGTGCGTTAGGAGTATTGATGTGAGGATGGGATGGGAAGGTGGTCTCATATTCCAGGACACCCACGGCCTACCACTCTAGGTGATCACTGTGCAGTCAGTGACCGGGAGCCTCCACGGCCTCTACCGATCACTGTGCAGTCAGGGACGGGTCAACTTGACTCCTTGACCAGGAGCCTCCACGGCGTCTACCGGTCGCTTTGCCTTTCTGAGCTACGGCAGCGACAACTTCACCCCCTGAAGCTTCAACGTTGCCAGCCTCTGATCCTACTCCCTCCTCAAAGTTGTCGTCTAACTCGATGGTTGAACCATCATTATCGACAAACATAATGCGACCCTTCGCCTTCCAGTTCGGAGGCAGCGACTTTCTCCTACCATCCGTAGCGGGTGCCTGCCCATACCCTATCTTCGCCTCAAGGTCTAGGGCCTTATTGCTAAGCGAGGGGAATTTGTGAACATTGATGTTGGCCTCACCTGCCAACTGATTTCTGAGAGGCATAGGAAAGCATCTCTGGTAGAAGGTGAGTAAAACATGGGGGTCATAGCGCACCCCAGGGACACATATCAGACGCTCTACAGCGTCAGTGGCCTCCCTCAGTGACTTGAACTGCCTTGTGTGCAGTGTCAGGATCGCATCAGTGGCCTTTTGGGCCTCCTGAGGATCATGCCACCCTTCTTCCACCAACTTGAGGAAGTCATCCAATTGCTGAGTGACCGCCGAAGCGCGAAAGTCATGACTGTATCCCTATAGCTGTACTAAACCACTCAACCATCTTGCTGCACTACCCTCTAGGTAAGATGCAGCCACAAACACTTCCTCGTGCAGCAAGGTGAGTTTGCACTTGACATAGACCGGCACTGCCCTCAACCAAGTGTCGAGGTCTTCGCCCCTCTTATCCCCTGTGAAGGGTTTAGGAGCGGCAATGGTCGTCTTTGGTACCCACTGAGTTTGTCCCGGTCCCTGCATCCCACTGGGCCCCTTCCGGTGTTTGTTTAAAGACACCCGGTCTCGTCTCCCACTTAGGGCTGGCCTGCCCTTCAGTACCCATCTAACAACGCAGCAAGTCGAACAAAGGACAAGCAGCAAAGCATGCGTGCTCTACTCCTGGTGGGTTGGCATGGTGACCGTGACCCAGTGCTTCGTCCTAGGCCCTTCAGAAAGCTCCGCCAATCTTCTCCTAGATGCTCCACGTGAACATTGCCGACTTGTTTCTTCTTGAGAGTCCTCTCATTGTGAGGTGTCGAGTGCGCTCAACCTTGAGAGTCGACAATATTCACGTGGAGCATATGGGAGAAGATGGGCGGAGCTTTCTGAAGGGTCTAGGACGAAGCACTGGGTCACGGTCACCATGCCAACCCACCGGGAGTAGAGCACGCATGCTTTGCTGCTTGTCAGAGATGATCTCACTAGATGACTTGACGTCGATTGTGATTACCAAGCATTGCTTCAACACAACCAGTATTGCATGGCAATGCACGCCGTCCCACCTCAGCACCAATCGCACATCAGATAGTTCTCATCACAGTGTCCATAACCCACATTACACCACGTAGCCTTCCTGGCGATTCCCTCACCTCTTGGGTCGCCACTTACTTGTCTCCGCCCTCCTCACAACACACCACTTACGGCCCAACTCACTAAGCAGACCGCATGTATGTACCGCATTAGGCAGAAGACAAGGCTTAGCGCCAGATGAGCGCAATCGTACCACAACTCCGATACCAAATTGCAAGGAAGATGAGCAATAGCGAACTTCAACAATCAAACAGCATCATACACATAAGACCAGATAGTCGTGACCTCGAACCAATAGCAGAATTGCATCACGAGTTTCACCAAATAAGAGTACACCAAAAGCTCATAATTGACAATGTTGGAATAGTCTCATCATCATCATCAACGAAGAACCAATGTTGATATCCTATCCGGCGCTCGGCGCCCAGACTACAGATGGCAGATCCTATCTAGCCTATACTACAATGCCGAAGATGACGACAACAACTCTCCCGAAGTACGAGCAGATAGCGGTCAGTGCCGCACGCTTCCAGCACCAGGTATGTCTCTCGCATCACTCACCACCTCGTTCCTCAACACACAGATGCCACATCCACCCAATGACCACCCTGCGCCACACCCAGCTCACAGCAGCGCAGCTCGGCTATGACTGCCTGCTCCTTCCTGCTTGCCCGTGAGCGCGTGAGCACCAGCCAGCTTCAGCGCAGCAGCGCTTGCGCAGCATGCAGCCAGCACCCGAATACCAAATGTGGAGGTAGGCCCTTTGCTATATGGAAGTGGCCTGCCTGCGTTCTGTCCCAGGCTGCGCTGGGCCTTCACAAGAAGCTTCCGGTAGGCCCCGGTAGGCTGAGGCCAGTAGGACTGGAAAGGACCCGAGAAGCTGAGAGGTGAACTGAGATATTGCCACAATATTGAGGCAGCATTGGAAGAAATCATGGAGACATTCCCAATAGGATGGCGGCCCATTCTTCACAAAGGGCCATAATTAAAAGAAGGGGACTGGGTGGCCAGAAAAGAAAAATTTGCTAAGGTCGGACCGGTTCATATAGCACGATCGGAGGAGGCATTGATTGAATGGTACACCGTGGAAGAGAACGGAAGCCTGGAAGGAGGACCGAAGCCCTTTCAATGGATATCAAAAGGGGACTTATACAGAACTAAGATAATCGGGGACGGTGATAGACAACGGGCCTTCCTCCCTGAGATCACCCTAGAAAACCTCCCGATAGATCCGCTGGAGTGGACCTGGGGCCACGGATCAAGTCAGAACAGGCAGCCCAAACCTAGAACATTGTTAGGGCTCTCGGTAAAAGCAACGTATAGAATGCTTAGAGTAAAGAGATGCCTAAAAGACACAGTGATTGATAATGGCAGAAACATCTCACTGTGGACAGACACCTCCTCACACCAATCCGATGGTTTCACGACACTAAACACAGACCCGCAAAAATTACCTCATTACAATGGCAGATCTTACATCGTTGTCTGCCCATGAATAACTGGCTTATTGATCATTCACGATTGGAACAACAAGGCCGTGCGCTCCCTTGGTGCTCCCGCTGTCTGTTGTGATTCCCATCTAGGAAAAGAGCAGAAACAATCGAACACATTTTTTTGCAATGCCCAATGGCGGTCTTGACCTGGAGATGGTGGGATAGGGTGTGACGGCAAATGGTTCCCGGATGTCCATGGCCGTGGGATTGGCAGGCCAATGGGCCATCCTGTTGGGACATTACCCACCCTTCCAAGGTGATATTTTTGCGTCCAACATGTTTCACCTATCCCGCAGAACGGTTTTGTGGGTATTGTGGTGGCAGCGCTGTGCCCTGGCCGTGGACCTGGTACGGGTGGAAAGGAAAGAGAGGGTGGAACAGTTCAAAATGCACTTCCAACTGGAAATCTCGTACAGATGGAAAGCAACCAAGCAAATGCTCGACAATCTCCACAGCACTAAAGACATTAAATACAAGGTACTTCATTTTTCCAGGGAGTGGCTGGGCGGAGACCGGGAGGGATGGGTAGCGGAAGTGTGTTGGTCAGGGAATTGGGGAGATCAGGAAAGAAGGGAGGGCTGCCAGAAGGAAGAGATCCCAAGGGATTACCATCTGAAATTCAAGGATTGGCTACAGATAGCTTCGGGCATCCCCATGAGGTCGGCAGAAGAATTCCCGGATCCCTTTCCCCCCCACCCATGGTCCTTGGAAATGTCTGTAACATCCTCTGTATTATTTCTGATCATTCTCTGTTTCCAAATTTCGTGGAGCCCAGCTGTACATGGCGAAGGATGGGCAGGGGAGCAGAAGGAGACCCACTGGTGCCCCCCAGTGGCTCCTCCTGAGACCCTGTCTTTGTTGGAGGAACGGGGGAGGAGAAGTGGTAGGGCTCTAGAGAATCCAACATTCTCATTTGCTAGTGTTAGACTCCTTTTTTCAGTATCCTGGTTTTTCCAAAGACCTGCTCAGTCAATCCCCTGGAATCCAGGGTAATCAATGCTGGCAGGATTTCTCCTTTTAATTTTCTCTGACGATTTCTCCCTGTATATGGGACGTTGGACCCGTTTTCCAGCAGGTGATGCTCCCCACCAATAGATGGAGCCTCTCCACGGGTGGTAGTGGTGTCTGCTCTTATCAGCACCACTATCACCCGTAGGGGGATTTAAAAAAAAA
>BFEA01000114.1:1137039-1152378 GCA_003427395.1 Chara braunii | reverse complement strand
GATAGGGTGTCAGAAGGGCTACCGGTAGTAGAAAAAACAAAATTGCCCCATGCCATCGGGTGGCACTAGGCCCAGCCCTTCAAAAAAAAAAAAAAAAAAAAAAAGTCCGCCCCCAGGCAGGCCCTGTCCTGAGTGCCCTAACTTTTCCGAGAGGCTCATTCGAATTCTCCAGGTGTTCTCCAGGTGTACCACCAGTAAACGGCCCCAGCCTTGCTGAAAAAGAAACTCTTCTTATTCCACCGCCCGCATCCAAGCGCCAGGTAATGGCCCTAGCACCTTGGCTTTCCGGGTTTGTTTGTGGAGGGATTCCCGGCCTCCCCTTTGTGAGATAATAAATGACCATAGTCTTTTTGTCTATTTAAAAAAAAAAAAAAAACAGAAAAAACTCTGCACCTACGAAACTTTCGGAGGCTCAGTTGTAAGAAGATAGCTTGGAAGCAGGGTAGGGGGTGATAAGTAGGTGGTGGGACAGGGTCTATAGTGTGCAAGGAAGGAAGAATTCTTGAGTGGTGTAATACTTGTGAGAATTCCAGCCATTTCGGCTGTAAGCTAAACTGGCTGATGCTGCCAGGATAACTCTGGGTCGATTTGTGAGGTCCCCGGGCCATGTCCCACTAGCGGGGGTTTAGTTTATGTTTCCTGTATTTTTCACCGTGGCCGTGGAATTTTCAGATTGGATGGCAGGGAGACCTGCATACTTGAAACCAGAACTAAACCTCGACAAGTGGGGCATGGCCCCCGGCTTCCATCAGATTGTTGTAATGAATTGTTGAGTTTTTCTTTGAAAATGAAATAAATAAATAAAATTCGGAGGCTCAGCCTACAGGGACCACAATGACTGGCGGGGACCTTGTCCCACTTGCACCGTTTAGTTGAGGCAGGTCAACAGTGCGACAGCTAAAAAAAATCATTCTAATTCAAATTCAAATGAGAAATGCATTTATAAATGGCACGAATACAATTGTTCTGGTTTTTCTTTTTTCACAATTGGAGTGACATACGGGCACTTCCACAGCAGCAAATGAAGCCAGGCCGGCATAGAGCCACAACACGTGCATAGAAGCACCAAGGCCAAGGCCGCCGCTCGCGCGCGCCACATGCCCACGCTGCCCCGCCCCCAAGATCCGGGATGCACGCTGCTGCCAAGGTTTGAACCTGGGCAGCTGCTGGCTATGCGCGTGCATAGCCACCTCTATAACACACTGGCCACAGTGTGTGCATGGCCTGGTAGGGCGGCACGCTACTGTTGAAGACGTGCTGTGCCAGCTATTTACCCCCCGCCCACGTTGAGCACCGGTCAGCACAACAGCAGCGGGCAGGCAACTATTTGCCCCCCCCCCCCCCCCAGCGGTGGGGAGACACCATGGCTGCTGCTGCCTGTGCCCGTGGCCATATGCAGTGCCACGTGGCAGCCTGCTGTGGACCGTGAAGACCCCCTGATCAGGGGCTGTTCTACAGTGGTGAGGGTCTACTCACACAGCACACCCTGGATCTGCAGTGCGGCTGCTATGGGCTGATCAAGATCTCAGCCCCCTCCCTCCTGCAGTGAAGGCCAAGACCCTCCTGGTTTTGGTATACCTTGTGCCCTTGGAGACACCAAGGGCCAGGTATCACCTCTCTCTTCCCTCTCCCTACTAATCCACTTTATCTACCTTTTCTCTCTCCTCTTACTCACCCTCTCTACTTCTTCCCTTTCTACCTCACTCACTTCCTTCTAATCACTCTCACTAATCATACCCCTCTACCCACCCCACCTTTTCTCCGACCACCCACTATTTTACTCTATTTTATTCATTTATTTTCTTTTATCTCCTCCTCTTTTCTCTTTGTTTCTTGATCCCTCTCCATCTTTCCCGTCCCTTTCTCTCCCATTCTATCACCCTCCTCTCCCCTAACTACAACCCCATCACTTCCCTCATCTCCCCCTTCAATCTTTTTCTCTCTCTCACCTATTTCTCTCTTTTTTTTCATCCCCCTCCCCCCCCAACTTTGAAATTTTTCTGTTTTTTTTTCTTTTTATCTTTCATTTATATTTCCTATGTTTTCCAAAAATTCCAACTATCTTATTCCCCACCTTCTTTTCTCATTTTCTGATTTATTTTATTTTATTTTTATTTATTTTGAAAATTCGAATTTCTTTGCGGCACCATTAAATCTGATTATGAGTTAGTCTTTCAGCACACATTTTGACCCCGTGGGGGTAACAAAGTGCCGCCGAAATTTTCTCATTTTACTTAATCTTTCTTCTTGACGGCACACTTCGACCCCATGGGGGTAACAAAATGCTGCCTAAATTTTTGAAAAATCCAACACTTAATTTCCCTTCACCTCCTCATCTACTTATTTCTTTATTTAATTTCTGAATTTTTTAATTTGCGGCATTTTGAAACTTAGTGTGCTTATCTTGGTCTCTCCATTCCCTTGGCACATTCTTGACCCTATGGGGTGTAGGAAAATGCTACCGAAAATTCCAAAAAAATAAATCTTATTTTTCTCTTCACATTTTGTTTCCCTATTTCTTTAATTATTTTTATTATTTATTTATTTATTTATTTATTTTTTTCTCTCGAAATATCACTGTTTATTTATTTTTCCTTCCGCCTCCTCCCCATGCTTGCTATTTTATTTTCTTGATTAGGTCACCGGTACCCTACCCTAACCACTCAAACTCCGGTTAGGGTTTTCTTAGGGTTCTTCTAGGGTTTAGGGTTCTCCAAGCCCCTCCAACTTCCCCTTTCCATTTGGGCACCCTGGACCCGAGCCACCCTTCCCCCTTTGCGGGCGCCCGCGCTCGACTCACTAGCGCCGCCCGTCGCTTTTTACCGCGGGCCCCCCCGACGCACTGCGTTCATGCAGACCTCCTTTGCCTCTCTCCAGTTCGGCCCGTCACCTTCCCATAGCCGACGGCGTGTCACAAGCCGCCGACGTGGCGACGACCTCGGCACCAGGCTCCATACCCGTGCCGGCGGACCAGGGTCATCAGCCCCAGGGGGATCTGCACACCCTCCTCGCCTCCCTCCTTGCGCCCTTACAGGCGCAAGTGGCGACTCTTGCCGCTGGCCTGCGGCAACTCCAAGACGCTGGTCGTCCTTCCTCTCCCCACTCTCTCTCTTCCCCTGGCTCCCAGTCCGGGTCCCCCGTCCTTGGACATGGTGGTCACGGCAGAGCTTCCTCGTCTGCTGCCCCCAACCCGGCCATCCTGGTGACCGTCCACGCTCCTAGCGCGACGACTGTCACGGGTCAGGCCTTCCCTCACCCTACGGGGGCACCCGCCCAGATTCTGGTCACTACGGCCACGGGACCACAACCCGCTGCCGTGGTCTCAGCTTTTCCGCGTGCCCCACTTCTCCCTCCCCTTCGCACAACCACATTGCCACTTGGCTCTCCCCCTTATGGAATGCCCCGCGCCACTCGTGCGTCTACTTCCTCCACTCCTCCTCCTGCTACTCCTCGCTTGGTCTATGTTCGACGTCTCGAGGACGAGCTTGCCCAGACCCGGGCTGACCTCGCCCTCTTACGCCTTCAACCACCCCTACCCTCACAGGTGGTCACTCCTTCGGGCGCACCCCCTTCTTCCTTTACTCTTCCTTCCATGCAGGCTCGCTTCCCCCGCCCTGCACCCCGTCCACCCCCATTCTACCTCCTTCCTACTCCCACGGTTGTTGCGACCTCTTCTACCGCAACGCCCTCTTAGCCTGTCGTTGTTGCCCCCGCCGCTCCCCTATGCGGCCCGGGCGTACAGTCGGTTGCGCCCCCTTCTCCAAGACCTGCGCCGACTTACTCAGTCGTAGCGCAGGCCTCTGCTCCTCGATCTCCTCGCCGCCAAAACGGTGGCGCACCTCTCATCCGCTTGACAGACATTGCCTTGTATGACGGTACAGGGATACACGTGTCTGGGTGGCTACAATCTGCCACCCACATGCTCCAGCTCATGGGCGTCCCACTCGACACATGGGTGACTCACCTCTCCACGCTCCTGCGTGGCGGTCCTTTCGACGTCTGGGAGGATTTCTACACCCACTCCCTTTGTGAGGGTCGTACCCCGACCTTCATGGATTTTCAGGCGTTCCTCGAGGATTGCTTCGGAGCTCGACATGATGTGACTGACGCCTTCGAGCGTGTCATCGGCACACATTGGTCTAGCTCTGGTGGCGCTGCCGGCCTGGACCGCCACATCCAGGTCTTTCAGGACGCCCGCCTCATTTATGATGTGGTGTTCCTTCCCGAGGCTGCCCTCATCGATCGTTTTTTGGCCAGCCTTCCCCTTGAGTACCGCTCCGAGTTATGGCGGTATGACTTCACATCAGCCCCGCAGGCTTACAAGGCCGTATGGGCCCGTCAGCGGATGCGGGGCAGTCTTCAACACACTTCCTCCTCCCAGCCTCAGCGTACTGGTTACGCTCCCTCCTCTCACGACACTTCCCAACGTCGTTCCCCTTTTCACAGTCGCCCCCGTCGTTCCATGCAACACGGCCGCCACTTCTCGCGCCGCTTCAACACGCTCGAGTATGGTGAGCAGGACGTTGTTGCCCCGTTGTCGCCTGCGGGTGACCATAGCGACGACCTCGACCTCAGCGAGGCCGTCCACTATCACCTGGAGGACTCTACCCTCCATATAGTCAATCGTCTCCAACTCGCCCTTTCCACCCTCTCTCGGGCACGCAGCCGCTCTGGTCACGCTGGCGCGTCGGCCCCCCAGGTCCCTCAGCAGGACCTCCCTCAAGGCTTTGTCCCTCCTCGCGGTGCCCTTTCCGCTAAGGAGTGTGCGGCCATTGTGCGTGTTTGCGCTGCCGCCAGGACGGTCATACCTCCTCGCAGTGCCCTTACACCGTCACCCTCGACCGCCACTACGCTGAGCTCTCTCACTAGCGTCGTGCTTAGTCCCATCTCGACGCCTCACATCCCTGCTGCGCCTCCTAGCCACGATCCAATGTACACCTGCGCCCTCCTCGATAGTCGGCTTCCCGACATCTCCGTCGCAGTTTGCCCCTCTCGCTACTGGAGTTGAGGTATTGCAGGACCCGACAGAGTGTACTCAGCCCTCTGTCGCAGTACCGTCCGCGCCTCCGAAGACCACCATCTCCTCTCCTACCTCTCCACGACTACCGACGCATCGAGCCATTCGCTCAACCCGTTGCATCGAGCAGCTTGCGACTCGCGAGGACGTTGTGTCCTCTCTTCTGGACTTGAGCATACTTCAGGCTCGTTAGGAGCGACTCACCCTACATGTCGTTGCACTGCGTGGCCTTCTCACCATCCTCTCTGACCCTGATCGCACCCTCATGATCATTCCAGTACGACTGGGGACCTCCACAAGGGTGTACTCAGCGTTGTGGGATTCCGGTTCTCAGGGCGACTTCATTCACCCACGTGTGGTGAAAGAAGCCCGCTTACCCACTAGAGGGTCTCCAACTCCTATCTCCGTCACCCTAGGGGGTGACAAGACCCAACGCTTCTTCGATCAGACGGTCACCAACCTCCCTTTCTTCCTTACTCTCAAGCCGACTGATCGTCCCTCGGCGTCTCGTCTCCACCGCTCCTCTGCACATTTCGATGTGATAAAGATGGGGCATGATTTCATTCTTCGTACTCCGTGGTCTCGTCGGTTCCGCAGCACCAAGGCCGATTGGGCGACCAACACTCTCGTTCTCAGAACAAAGAGTGGACAGACGTATCTCATACCTTTTATAGGTACCACTGCGACATCATGCCCCGATCCTCCTCCCCTGGATCCTTCAGTGCCCACGCCATCTCCTACTATCACCGTCACCTCGCCTTGGCAGTTCGCCAACTTCATCCGACAGGACGACATCACCTTCTTTACGGTGAACGTTACGGATCTCGTGCACTATGATCCACCCTGTCCCGACGCCGAGCTCATCTCTCTAGAGCCAGATCCTTCTCCTATCTCTATGGCTCCCATCTCTACTTCCCTCCCTCCGCCGTTCGTCGAATCCACCCTGTCGTCTCGCGCTGACGCTGACGCTGCGGAACTCGCCCGCTATACGGCCGACCGGGAGCCCGCTGTTCGTGACCTCATTCGAGAGCACCACGACGTTTTCCCATCATCGTTCTCATACACCGGCATCCCACTGATGCGCGACGTCGAGAATTTCATCCAGTTTGTGTCTGACTATCATGTTCACTACCAGGCACCCTAAATACTCTCGATCCCCGAGGCCACCGAACTCGAGCATCAGCTTGAGGATCTCCTGATAATGGGTTTCATTAAACCCAACAACTCCCCGTGGGTTGCACCTGTCCTCTTTGCTCGCAAATCGGATGAAACTCTCCGTCTTTGCATCGATTATCGCGGCCTCCACCGCTACACGGTTAAGAACACCTACCCCATGCCTCGTTTCGACGAGCTCTTCGATCGCCTAGTAGACAACCGCTTCCTTACAAAGATTGATCTCCGTAGCGGTTACCATCAGATCCGCGCCGCTATAGCGGACCAGCCGAAGACAACGTTCTGATCGCGCTTCGGCTACTATGAGTTTACGTGATGCCATTCCGCCTCACCAACGCACCCGCTACCTTCCAAAGGGCGATGAACGACATCTTCAGAGACATCCCGAAATTGTACGTTCTCGTCTACCTCGACGATATCCTGATCTACAGTCGTACCCTTGAGGAGCATCTAAGACACACTCGCGACGTCCTTGACCGCTTGCGCAAACATGACTTCTACGCCAAGCTGAGCAAGTGGCGCTTTGCCCAACACAAAGTGGATTTCTTTGGACACTACGTGTCTGACAAGGGTCTCCACATGGACGACGCGAAGATCACTGCTATCGCGGAGTGGCCTGCCCCCACATCCGCCAAGCAACTTCGCAGCTTCCTAGGCCTCACTAGCTACTATAGTAATTTCATCCAGGGATACTCTAGGTATTCCTACATTCTTACCTCCACTCTCCTCCGGAAGAACCCGCCATGGGCTTGGACACCCCTCCACGAGGATGCCTTCCACGCCCTCAAAAAGGCGATGACTACCCGATTTTGATCGCCTTTTTATCCTTACCACCAATGCGTCAAACTTTTGTTGTAGGAGCAGTGCTTTCTCATATTTTCCCCTCCTTTCTGATTCCTCTCATCCTCACATCCCTCGCTTCCCACCTCCTACCCCTACCATTGCTTCCGGCTTGACGCCTACTCGTCTAGCTACTGACGAGACTTCTATTAACTATTCTCCTACCATCGCCGAGGACGGCACTGTCGAGTCTCGCTCAGGTGATTGTCTAATGGCCTTCTACTCTCGTCATCTCCTACCCACCGAGATAAACTACAATGCTGATGAACGTGAGGTTCTCGCAGTAGTTTATGCCGCTCGGCACTGGCGTCACTACCTGCACGGGGCACCATTCACGGTGCGCACAGACAACTCTGTTGTCCAGGTTGTTCTAACAGAGACGAAGCTCACTCCTCGGCAGACTCGCTGGTGGCGCGACCTATTCGAGTTTAGTTTCACCACTGAGCACATCAAGGGTGAGACTAATCGGATCGCAGATGCCTTATGTGGACGCCCTGACCATGATTTGGAGCAGATCCAGCATGCTGCCATCTCGATCACCACCGTCCACCACTCGGTGATCGACAAGTTTCGCACTCAGTACCACCACTGCCTCAACTATTGCAACATTCATGCGACCCTTCAGAGTGGCAAGACCATCCCGAACTACTCTCTCGAGGACAACGGCCTTGTGTTGGTCGCCGAGTCACCGACGACAACCGTCCCCATGTCGAGTATCTCGTACGTTGGAAGGGTTACCCTGATGAGGAGGCTACTTGGGAGCCCCTCGAGCACTTGCAGCATGCTCGCATGTTGGCGCGTGCCTATGACCGTGCTCGTCGTGCTGGGTTGACTGCTCCTCAGCCCACTGACCTTCCTCCTTCTCCCTCGGTTGAGGAGACCGCTGAAGTGGAACCTGCTCCATCTGAGGCAGACCTTCTGCAGCAGCCGGATGCTTTCCACAGTGCACTCGTCGTCGTCCCGCTCGATACGACGATTGACTCTGACTGATCTTCCCACGTCTTTGACTTCTCAGTACTCCATCCACTTCAGTTTTGCCACTTCAGCTCGTTGACGTTGCGGCTCTTCCTCAACGTCATTCCGGACTTCTCATCACGGACGTCATCGGCAACTTCACGGCCTTCGTCATGATCAGCTCTACCTACTTCAAACGTCGTCACTCTCTTACCACCTTACCCTGTACAGTACCCTGGTCGTGTCGCCTGATGGTCTCCTCTAGTCGGGTTCCTCTGAGTTGGGCTCTCCCTTGGTATACGCATAGGCATCGAGACCGTAGCGTTGCCCTGACTTCCCATCTTACGGATCCAGCTCCGACTTCCCCCACCTTAGGAGTCGTTTGCATGATTCCCTTACCCATCACTTTTTCTACCCTCTGCCGGCCCTCACGCCGTAGTTAGGCAGCCTTGGATGCTTCATCTAGGTGCACCCAGTATACCAGGCTCCCTTATTCCCTTGCATGGTCGACCCTCCATAGCGGTTACCCCCTTTAGTCGAGCATTACCCGCCTTGATGGTCTATCTTTTAGGGTCATTGGTTCTGTTCGCTCCAAGTGTCCTACCTCATTGAGCCTGATGACATGTGTCCCCCTGTCATTATGCGGGGATGCCCTTAGGAGTTTATCGACCCCTAGGTTGCATTCGCCACCCTCAGAGACCATCCCACCTTGTGGTTTGCGACACACTTCTCCTGTGACATATGGTTGGCTTGTTGTTGCTTTGTTGCTCTCAGACTGAGGCTACTGCCTCTAACATTTTTAGGATTTAGTTGTTTCTGCTTTTGCTGTTCTTAGGACTTATACACTAGTGAGTTGTTTCTAGAATTTCTAAACTGAGGCTATTGCCTCCAACATTCTAGGATTTAGTTGTCATTACTTTCTGCTTTCCTAGGACATGTATACTAGTTAGTTGCTTCTACTTTCACTTAGGCTGTTAGCTGTGACATTACTGTTTTTTTTTTGTGTCATTTTCTATCCTAGGTTGCATCGCATGAACTCAGCATGGAGCTTGCTCCGCATCTGAGACTACTCAGGTTTTCTTTTTCTTTGATAAAGTTCTGCTTCTTGGCGGAAGCGTGCTTGTATCTAGGCGATCCATCACAGGCCGAGGATCCTGTAGCAGACCTCTGGTTGGCCTGTGAGACCAGCCCCTTGGCCTGTCCTCACAGGCCTGTGTTGTATTCGGGGTAGTCCAGTCCAGGCCGGTACCTCTGTCGGTACCAGCCAGTCCAGTCCAGTCAGTCCGCTGGGGTATACCCCAGCCAGAGTCTGTATTTCGGATCATTCTGCATTCGCACAGTTTGGAGTACGTGCGTTGGAGTCTCGCGTGGGAGCTGCGTTGTGCCATCTTGCTCCACTCTCATCCCTCTATCTCCATCTTTATCCCAGGTGGAGCACCACACCTGGTGTGAGGTCCCCGGGGCCATGTCCCACTAGCGGGGGTTTAGTTTATGTTTCCTGTATTTTTCAACGTGTTCACACCGTGGACGTGGAATTTTCAGATCGGATGGTAGGGAGACCTGCATACTTGAAACCAGAACTAAACCTCGACAAGTGGGGCATGGCCCCCGGCCTCCATCAGATTGTTGTTAACGAATTGTTGAGTTTTTCTTTGAAAGTGAAAAAAATAAATAAAGTTTGAAGGCTCGGCCTACAGGGACCACAATGACTGGCGGGGACCTTGTCCCACTTGCACCGTTTAGTTGAGGCAGCTCAACGGTGCGACAGCTCAAAAAAAATCATTCTAGTTCAAATTCAAATGAGAAATGCATTATAAATGGCACGAATACAATTGTTCTGGTTTTTCTTTTTTCACAATTGGACTGGCATACGGGCCCTTCCACAGCAGCAAATGAAGAGTTGCCAGAATTCTGTACAAAAATGACAAACGGAAGGAGGCTCGTACTGTTTCTCTAAAAAAATGACTTTTGGTGGAACAAGAGGGTCGTTGAGCTAGCTGTCTCGAAAAAAGGGGAACGGAAAGTGGCGAGTGTAGGGGTAGTAGTATTCGAGAGAAAGGATTTACTACTGCTTTTTGTTGTAAGAAAAAGCAAAGATAGTCTCTTTTGCCATTTTTTATTAAAAACGGACCACTAGATGACTTGGACCACATGCATCTCCGTTGTAGCGTACAGTCACACAGCGTCGAAAACCCAACCGTTACATTGACCTAGCTCAACGGAGCTGGTGGGACAAGGTCCCGGGGCAGCCCAAAAAGACAAAAAGTGCGCTGCTGGCGGTTCGAAAAAGCTTGGCGCGCGCAGTAGGGCACCAGCAGGCCCGGGTGTACTGGTGGTTCAAGGCCCCGGGTAGTTGCACCACTCGCCATTGGCGACCTTCGTGAATGCATCTGGACATCAAGTGAATTCGCAACCTTGGGGAATGCCATACAATTAGGCCCTAATGCAGGAGTGCAACTCTGGCTTAGGGCCAGATCCCACTGGCAAACAGGATTGGAATAAGTGGCTGAATCTGGATTTCCGCACAGAGATGGAGAAAAGCAGAACAGTCACAATTTTTTGCACATCTCCACAAGCACGTCCAGATTCAGACTCTTTTTCCCATCCTCTTTGCCAGTGGGATCTGGTCCTTAACCCCGAGAGCTGCCCCAAAAGAAAGCAGATAATGTTTCTTGGTGATGGCATCTCAGATTGTGAACAGACAAAAGAAGGGGGGGGGGGGGGGGGGGGCGTAGGGGGGGCGGGTGATAACAGATGAGGTATATTAGGCGCTTCATCGCAAGGAAAAATAAATAAAAAGTTTGCTCGTCCTTAATTAGTAAATTAGAAAGTTACAATATGGCGGCGGACTCCACTTGAGGGGCGTGCTCTTATCACGTCCTCTAGTGGGCTGACGCTGACTTCAAAAAAAAAAAACGCTTCTTACCTACGATGAGAGATCTGATCTTGATTTTTTCCGAGGGCATCCCGAAACGAATTCCGTATTGATCCCATCCACTCTTAATACTGATGGCATCACCGGCGGTGCTGATGTGGCAATCCTCCACAATGACACGTCGGCAAGAATCTGACAAGATCCGGATGCATATCACCACAAGAGAAAAAAGAAAAAAGAAGAAAAAAAGAAAAAGAACTCACTGTCAGTGATAACGCCCGGGACAGAAAGCAGGATTTTTTTTCTTCGCTCTGAATAATAACCTCGTATTGCAAGTTGCCAACCATCATCACACACACACACACACACACGCACACACACACACACACACACACACAGTCTCCTACACACACACACACACACACACACACACAAACACACACACACACACACACACACAAACACAAACACACACACACACACACACAGACGTGCACACACACAAAGTCCGACGAAACAGTCTGTTCCGACCATCATCACACACACACACACACACACACAGAGTCTCCTACACACACACACACAACACACACACACACACACACACACACAAACACACACACACAGAGTCTCCTGACGATACGGTGAAACTGCGATGAAACTGCGGCACCAATGAGCCTGGCCCAGTTGGTACACCCATGAATTGTTGAAATGCAGACCCAAGTTCGAATCCAGATGCCAACAGATGAACAAAATAATTCTGAATTACCTGGGGCCAGTCAGTTCAACAACGATAAACTGCCACGAAACCGTCTGTCACACAGCCCCTCGTTTGTTGTCCTCTCTCTCTCTCTCTCTCTCTCTCTCTCTCTCTCTCTCTCTCTCTCTCTCTCTCTCTCTCTTATATAGTCAAACAGAGCTGACCGGTAAACCGTAGGCAGAGAGGGAGAAGGGGACAACAAACGAGGGGCTGTGAATATATCATCAAACAGAACTGCCTACGGTAAACACCGTAGGCAGAGAGGGATGGAGAAGAGGACAACAAACGAGGGGCTGTCACAAACTGTTTCCTCGGAACCCTCAAAAACAGTCTGCAGCAGAATCCCCTAACTGATTACACTGTAAGTGATAATCCACCTTCACCCCGGTTGTGTTTAAGCATCACCAACTGCCCGACAACTGATACCCCTCTGAGGTGGTGGGGACCGCCAACCACTGCCCTCAAGGTACCTGTGACGAAAATCAAAGCAGACTATCACTCACCCACAGGTCCCACACGAGATGGAAAACTCTACACACTGTCGGTTCACATCCCATCACCAGGCACCAAAACGCCCACGAAACCAAGAAAGGTTTATCACAGCCAAACAATACACACTCCAGACACACTCCGCTCGCACTAGAGCCACAGCATGGCCACTTAGTCCCGACCCCGACCACAGATGCTCAACCTGACCGGAGAAGACCGTAGCAGGCTGTGATATCGAAGTCGTGTTGTATATCGTCAAATAGAACTACTCCCCGGTAAACCGTCAGCAGAGAGGGAGAAGAGGACGGAGAAGAGGACAACAAACGAGGGGCTGTGATAAATGTTCGTCGGCAAAGAGGGAGAAGAGGACAACAAACCAGGGGCTGTGATAAATGTCCTTCTTCATCGCCGTTCTCTCTATCTCACTCCTGGCGTTCGCCTGAGTTTGGCAATGCCTTGCCTACAATATAACGATTGTTGTGAGTCAATGGCTGACGACAAAAAAAAAAAAAGAAAAAAAAAAAAAGGGGAAAAAAGAAAAATTGTTAGAAAAGAAAAGAAAAGAAAAAAATGGATTGATGGGTCAATAGTGGTTACCTAGACCCCTTGAATGCCACCATGATGATGATGCACAGACAGCTCTGCCCTTTTGGGCGAAAATAGCGGAGTGTAAGGGGGGAGGCTGGGAAGAGAGAGGGAGGTCGTTTGGAATTGCCACACTCAACTTTTTTTTTTTTTTTTTTTTTTTTTTGCCACACTCACTTATAACGACGCCATCGGTATCTTCCGAGTCTTCAGGTGCGGTGATGTGCAGACCGTGGATATAGACTCGGTTGCAGTAAATCGGATGGACGGCCCACATTGTCGAATTAACCAGCATTAAGTCCGAGATGATGACCTTCTGGGACCACATGAGCTCTATCATGCACGCAGGAGTATTGTTGAATCTCTTCTGGGCAATCTGCGGCCATACCCAATCGCCCTGTCCGTTAATCGTGCCTGGTCCTGCAGACACGTGTGAAAAAAACAACGCGTATAAGATCGCCATCATCATTCTATTCTCATCATCACAATCCTTCTTCCATCCCCATCCATGATTCATCTCCATCATCATCACACCATGATCTTCTTCCTCCTTTTCATTTTTTTCTTTTTTTTTTTTGGGGGGGGGGGGGGGGGGCCGCGCCGGGGGAGTGGACCGTTTCGTGATTTGTACTTGTCAACCATCCTTGTCGTCGCGGATAAGTCATCATCATAAACTTCTTCTTCCTTCTTCTTCTTCTTTTGCACGTTTCTACTGAGAACTGCGCATGCTGAGTTCTAGTGCTCTTTTCTGTCGAGGCATGTGCGAAGAAGCCGGCTATGGCCGCTGTTTTCACTCTTCTTTCTTCTTCTTCTTCTTCTTCTTCTTCTTCTTCTTCTTCTTCTTCTTCTTCTTCTTTCTTCTTCTTCTTTCTTCTTCTTCTTCTTCGGAATGTTGGGTGGTGCCGTAAGGCGGATCTGGGGAGAAGCCCCATGAGGAGAGTGCCAGGTGCGCAGCCTGATTAGCCGAAACGCGCCGGGGAAATTGCGCGTTTTCAACTGAGAACTGTAGTACATGCGAGCGGAGAAGTATTGAAATATCTTGTCGATGCGTGTGCAAGAAGCAGTCTATGGCCACTGTTTTTCAACTATTCTTCTTCTTCTTCTTCTTCTTCTTCTTCGTCGTCGTCGTCGTCGTCGATGCGTGAGTGTGGTTCGCCCCTTGAGAAGTCCTGGAACACAACCAGCCGAAACGCGTCGGGGAATGTGCCCGTTTACTTGGTGAAATGGTTTTCTTTTCTTTCTTTCTTTCTTTTTTTTTTTTTTTTTTCTTTTTTGGATGGAGACGACGGGCACATGTTTGCTCGTGATCGCAATGAAAGTCTTTATTTCGTCCATGAGCGCCTAGCGTTAGCCTCGCTATCTTCTTCTTCGTCCTCTTCTTCTTCGTCCTCTTCTTCTTCTTCTTCTTATTATTATTATTATTATTATTATTATTATTACGAGCTTGTTATGTCTGTGGAGGCGCTGTGATGCCCATTTCGGAAGCATAGACGCTGAGCGATTGGCCTCGCGTTTCAGATCCAAATGCTTCTTCTTCTCCTCCTCCTCCTCCTCCTCTTCCGTCAACAGCTCAGTATCGACTTTTTCACCATATCCGCCTCATTACCATCATCATCAGCAGCAGCAGCAGCGTACGCCATGGCCATCGCCATCGCCATCATCATCATCATCATCATCATCATCATCATCAACAGCATCATCATCATCAACGGAAGCATCACGGAAGGTTCATCACAATCGATTGTCATCACCATTATTGTTAACAAGACTCCAGACTGCTCCGAAATCTGAGTTATCGTAGGGGATGAAAAAAAAAAAAAAAAAAAAAAAAAAGACGGCTGCAAATTTTTGATGGACAGAGTGTCGTGGTGTACATAGTTTAAACTTCGAGAAATCGTTTATATTTTCTGTATATAGATTTTCTTGTAGTACATGGTTGGGGGAAATGGGAATGGGTTGAGACACGCCCCTAGAAAAGGAAAAGGAAATGTACGTAGCTTTAGGAAAGTGACGTTTGAAAACTGAAGGATTTTTTTATTTTTTTTTTCACAAGAACATCATCCCCCTGGATGCCCCTGCTGCAGGCGCGGATGAAAGCCCACGCCTGTTGCAGGGGCATCGGTGTGCGATGACTCCGATCTTATTCGTGGGGAGCAGAACGTGTGCCGCGAAACGGGCCCAAGCGTCCCACATGAAAACAACATTTCTGTCAACACGAAAAAAAAAAGAAAGTAAAATAAAATTAAAAAAAAAATCAGGAAGCTTGTCACATGAAAAAAACAGACAACAATAAAATAAAAAATAAATACTCACCTGTCAGAACAACATCAGTCAGGTACTCTCCATAGATAAGACCACGGTATCGGGGTCCCGGCATATTGCGACCTTGTCCGAAGGACGGCCATGGCGGTAGAAGGGGGTAATGAGAAGGATCCTGCACCGTACAGAAAAAAGAAATTAAGGACACAGAAAGGGAAAAAGAAAAAAAAAAACACGATAGCTGAAGGACTTTCTGTTTTTTTTTTTTTTTTTTTTTTTTGAGGGAAGGACATTTCAGAATCTGTCCTTTTTTCAGTTCCCCATTCACAGGAATAACAGGAATAACCCGCGAGTAACGTAGTTCACAGGTCCATACAACGTCTGGGC
>BFEA01000114.1:1004207-1017513 GCA_003427395.1 Chara braunii | reverse complement strand
AAGAAACGATTCATCCCTTCCATCGTAACCGAGAGCTCCTCATATCGGATGATTCGGTGAAAATGATCACCACTTCGAGGGAGGGAAGCGAGGTAATCACGATAGAAAGAGGAGAGGGTGTGGAAAAGCGCCGCTCAAAAGATCTCGAAGTGGCGACAGGCGGGGATAGTCCCCGTGGCAACCCAGTAGACTTCTACGACGTTGCTTTGCTCCCATGCAGCGCTGAACAGCAGGAGATGCCAGTAGAACGTGAGGGCAGCGGATTGGAGGGAGGCGTGGGGGTGGACGGTGGCGAGTAGACGGGTAGAGTAGAAGTCGCGGAAGAGATGGGGATGGAAAGGATGGGAAGGGAAGGTGACGGGGGTACGGATCTGCTCGAGGGTGAGAAAATCAAGGGGTCAGTGAGGCAGCGTCCGAGGTCGAAGGCCTATCACCCGCATTGGTACGTGGGCGAACTGGGGGACGGGTGGGGCTGGAGGAGGACGGGGATCGGCGTCGTCTCCGTCGCGCGGTACTTGAGGTGGCGGCTGCAGGGTCGCCATCTTCGGGCCTCGGCGGCTCTGGATCCCTGGTCGGACCGCTATCGATGCGCAGGCTAGCCTTGCTAGCGAACTCCAGCTGGCGTGTTCTGGAGGCAATCTCTTCGCGCCTTCGCGCCGCTTCCGGATCTTCCGCTTCCTCCGGTGGGGCTTCACACTCGGATCCGGTTCCTTCTTCTTCCTGTTCCTCCTCACTCAGCTCGCCCTCGCTATGTTCACTATAGCTTCCCTCCTCCGATGTTTCCTCGTCGTTGTCTTCTTCTTCATCGTCGTCGTTGATCACCACTTCCTCTGCCCTCGGATAGAAGGCGTAAGGGATGATCTCGTACGACTTCAGATACTCCTGCCGCGATGGTAGGGTATCCTCGTCCCTAGGTTCCTCCAAGCACGAAGTCCACTGAAGGTACGGATCCAAGGATCGCTCGAAATGTACGGAGCAGGACTGTTGTCGCTCTGAAAGTAGATGTCGGGCGAGAGATCGTCCGCCAATTGCACAATCGGTGCGATAAGCTCCTGTGCAATCAACTGACGGCGACCCGGTCGTACCAATCCAAAGAGGAACCCAATAAGATCTCCTTCCGCGTTAGTCCTCCAACCCTGTATGATCAACAGCTCCGGATTCTCGATCCACGTGGGATGCTCGCTAGTGCCCGTCCACGTCACCTGTACTCTGGCCAAGCAAAAGGACAACTCCTCAAAAGTTTCGCGCCACAATCGCCAATATCCAGGAATGATAAGAGGGACTGAAAGAGGCTCGAACGAGAAGGAAAGAGAAGGGTGAAGATCGGATTGCCAGAAGGTGGGGAAGAGAGAGGGGAGACCAAAGGTAGAGAGAGGAGCGAGACGAGCAGCGTGGTTCATTGGGGACGGGGGAAGGGGACGATGGTCAGGATCGCAACTGGCCGCTCGCGCAGTGATCGGCGAATACCATCAAGATCCGATGCAAAGATCGGGATGATGTTATACCCCTCCCGGGTGAGGACGTGCTGCCACACGTTGGACACTTGCTCCGTCCACTCGAGCAGCGAGGCCAAGATCGAGGTATGCCGCAGCGGATTGACCGAGCTGAGGTCGCCGGTGAATCCCGCCACTGTGGTCACGTGGCTCGTTCTGGGACCCGCTCGCCGATGAACTGCAGTAACCTCCGCGAACACTATTGCGTGAGGGCTTCTTTCTATCCGAAACGCGGCGGCAGCACAGATACCTTCGTCGCAGAAGAATCACATCAAACAGCGAAGATCCGTATTGAGCCGAGGGTGACAAACTTGCCGGATCTCGGAGATGTGGCCACGTGGCTGCCGCAGCTGTGCCTCGAGAACCCGCTCCGTGATAAAACTCATGGCGAGGTCGGAGAGGAGGACGAAGGACAAGAGGAAGAAAGACGGGAGAAAGTTAGATCGTCGTCGTTCTCCTCGCTTTCCGAAGAAGAAGAGGGAGGACGATCGGAAGGAGGAAGAAAACGGAGGTAGGAGGTATGCCGGACGATGGGGACAGAGCTATGGCTGGCACTAGCCTCAGGCGCGATGCGCACTGTGTTGGCGCTGTTGGGTCCGAGTTCGACAACGTGAAAACAACCCAAGAACTTGGGAGCGAGTTTTCGGTCGCGTGCACATTTACGTACCTGCACTAGGTCCCCCAATTTATATTGGTATTGGGGCCCAGCATTTCCGTTCCGAGCCTCGTAGCTACGAACCTGTCTACCATGGACCAGTTCGGTCATCGTTTGCCTTTTTCGGGCTAGCTTCGGAATGGCCCGTTCCATTAAATCGGCGTACCTTTTGGCCTTGGCCTTGAGAGCCGCACGCGTGTTTCTACCCCCTGCTTCGGCAATTTCCGAGTTGCCCCGATAATCGACATAGGGGAGGCTATTAGTTCGAAGCTGAAAGGGGGTAAACCCCGTAGACTCGTGAGGGGTGGCCCGATGGATCCTGACGATCAGATACACGATTTCGGGCCAAGGACGCGTGTCTTGTGCCGCTAAGTTCCGGCGAAGGGCGGTTTTAATCATACGGTTGGCATTCTCGGCCAACCCGTTCGACTGGGACACGTGGGGTGCCGTATGTCGGAGCGTGACGCCCCTTCGCGCAAGTAGTTCTTCTACCTCACCTTAAAATTCAGATCCATTGTCGGTTAGAATTTCTTCCGTATCTAGACGGGTATAGAGGAACCGTTCGATGTACGTGGCTATTTCTGCGGCTTTTCGGGTCTTACAGGGATAAACCTCGATGTACTTGGAAAAGTGGTCAATTAATACTAATAAAATAAAATATTCACAGCGGTTTGGGCCAGGTGGCACGTCAATATCTGTCGTGTCCATACTGATTCGCTGAAAATGACGCTCTACTTCCGTTGGTACGATTGTATTTGGTCCCCGTATAGGGGCGCGATCAGCGGCACAGACCAGACAATTAGCGACAATGTATTTGACATCATCTCGTATATTGGACCAGAACCATCGGTTCTGGTTTACAGTTGCCTCCGTGACACGTATCGCAAAATGAGCGGCCTGTTCCTCGTGAGCAGATCGGATCCAATCGTATCTCTGGAAGGGATGGGGAATTGTCAGCCACGAACCCGATCCGTCAGTTTTACGCTTTTCCAAATGACCATTGATCCATCGATAGTCCCGAGATCTCTCGGTCGCCCTACGTTTGTCGTGTTTGGTGAGGTGACCCAATGATAATCCCGCTAATTTCGCCAATAAAATTTTATCCGTCCAGACTTCCACTCGTCGATATTTTTCGTCGTATTCGGGACCGTCCGTACGGGCGGCCTCGAATCGAACCTCCGTGGGGAGCTGTTCGTTCTACACAGGGGGCACCTCCATTCCTTGCTACTTGTCCGATATCGAACGCAGGCCCCGTGCGCACGGTTGACACACGTGGCACATTCTACCCAATCGACAAATCCGGTCTCAAAGGGATGACAGTCGACCCCATAAACCCGTGCAATACACGTGCAAAAATAACAAAATTTATCGTGGAGGGTGGCAAAGAAAGCGGAGGACGTGAGAGGGGAAGAATTAGTAGGAGATGAAGGGGTTGCGGAGGCGAGTGGAGTAGCCATGATGTTAGAGGAGGAGAGGATGCAGGGAGGGTAAAACAGAACAATTAGTCCTCGTGCCACTTACTGCTTCGATAAGATCTCCACTTGGCCGTACCGAGGTCCAATTTCCTGTTCGGGTTCGTTCCACGGAATTACCTCCTCATTCTTCGGAACTTTCTCAGGCCGGTGTAGTCGTGTCAGTCCGTCCGCATTCCCGTGTCTCTCGTGCTTCCGATGGCGGATGTCAAAGTCCATGCTCTGCAACACGGTTGCCCATCGCCCGATCATGCCCAAGTAATCCTTCGACTTCTTCAGAGCCAACAGAGGCTCATGATCAGTCACCAGGGTGAATTTTCGCCCGTACAGGTAAGCACGAAAGTGATTGATCCCCCAGAGAGCTGCATAGCATTCACCCGTTGGAGCGGCGTAATTGCGCTTGCAGGCGGGCATTGATTTGGACGCATACTCCACTACACTCTCGAGTCCGCTTGGTCCCACCTGGACAAGAATTGTCGAAATCGCCTCTGGCTGCCAGTCAGTGAGAACAAAAGGTTTTCGGGATCCGGTCTTATAAGGACCGGAGCCGAAATGAGAGCAGCCTTGAGTGTGGAAAACGCTTGATCGCATTCCGACGTCCAGATCAACGGCTGATCCTTGCGCAACAAATTTGTGAGAGGTCCCGCAATCGCCGCGAAGCCCTTGATAAATCTTCGGTAATACGAGGCTAGGCGCAGAAAGGCGCGAACTTGCGTGATAGTGGTAGGTACTGGCGTGTCCCTGACAACTGCCACCTTCTGCGGCTCCGGTTGGAGTCCCTTGTCTGTCACCACGTGCCCCAAGAAAGAAATGGTGGTGAGAAAAAACTGACACTTCTCAAGCGCCACCTTGAAACATGCATCTCGTAGCGCATGCAGTGCCCATTCGATGTGCTGCACGTGTCCCTCGTATGAGCTCGAATACACCAAGATGTCATCCGTGTACACAATCACGCAGTAGTTGATGATGCTTTGCGCCAGGCGAGCCTTCCTCACAAAATTCTGAAAAGCCATGTTCATGGCCCGCTGAAAAGTCGCAGGGGCGTCGCAGATACCCATCGGGCATCGAATCCATTGCCACGTACTTTCGAAAAGCACAAACGCGTTTTTCGGACGATCTTCCTCACGAACAAGGAGATGATGAAACCCTTGGCGAACATCAAACTTCCTGAAAAATCGAGCACTCCTAATCACATCTAACAACTCATCAATCCGGGGGAGGGGATACACATCTTTGATCGTGATATCATTTAACTTTCGATAATCAATGCAAATGCGAATCCCTCCAGCCTTCTTAGGTACGATCACTACAGGGAAAGACCATGGACCTATAGCAGGTTCGATCCATCCATTAACTTCGAACTCCTTAATCCGCTGAAAAGCGGCCGCTTTTTGAGCTGGCGAGTATCGATAGGGAGTGCAGCTAATAGGTGGATGATCTCCTGTGAGGATGGCATGCTCAATTACATTAGTTAAGCCGATATCATTGTCATGCACGCTCAACACTTATGAGTAACCATTTAACACACAAATTAATGACTTTCGGAGTTCCGCGGGAACGTGACTCGGGAGCGTGATCATCGATTCCCTGGACATCTTAAGGGGGATATCGATCCAATCAACCGGCCGCTCCCGCCGCTCATTGACACTAGAAAAAACGGAACTACTGGTGCGAACAGAGAAGACAGTTGCTATCATCTGGGACTCAGCGGGGCTGATCATCTCCGTTTCTTTAGTTTCAGCGTCGGTCTCTGAACCAGCCGAAG
Organism: Chara braunii; assembly: GCA_003427395.1. Taxonomy (NCBI): domain Eukaryota; kingdom Viridiplantae; phylum Streptophyta; class Charophyceae; order Charales; family Characeae; genus Chara; species Chara braunii. Next base: position 1,012,128 of record BFEA01000114.1, on the reverse strand, counting down.
TCGGTTCCGCAGTTAGCCCTATTAGATCCGTCATATCTTGCATCAGATTAGGTACGTCACTTACCGGTGCTTCCGCCTCTTGTTTAATCAAGGCGATGGTGGCTCCTGTCGTTAGTAATGGTTTGGGCGAAAAAACAGAGACATCCAAATACTGTTTCGTTTGTTGATAACGCGTTCGTAAGAAAAGAGCTCCCTCGTACAATGTGCGAAGGGGTTCCAAATCATCAGCCAGGTCGGAAACTTGCAATATGGGTTCCCCGAGGAGGACTGAAGGACTGACCTGGGTTGTTAGAGGTGTGAATGCACTGTCTTCAAAATCCACGTGGAAGCTTCGAGCGGTGTCGGGGTACACTCAAAATTCTTCAGGGGTTTCGTATTCGAAAAGTTCAACCTGACGTTTCCATTCCTCTTCACTGGGCATCTCTTCTTCGTATTCTCGCTCCCCGATTCCATCCCCGAGGTTCGAGGGGGAGCACTCCTCGGGATCAATGTATCGAATCATCCCGATGGGAGCCGAGTTAGGGACCCGTTTTATCGTTCGGGTGGAAACTTGCAAAGGAACAGTCTAAGGCTTTCCCCCAGTTTGTGTAAGCACCAATTGTTTCGAATCGAAATGCAGACGTGCGCCCACCGCCATCGCCCAGGGTAATCCCAACAATACAGAGTAGGAACGTACATCTATTACGAGTGCGTTAACAAGGACGTGTACTCGTCTCACTTTTACGGCTACGTTCTCGATAATACCTACGATGTTCATTGCTTCCTCGTCGGCAGAGACATAGTTATCTTTGCCAGATTGAGGAAGAATGGATCCAAGTCGTCCCGTCTTTTTGACAGTTTTATGGCCACTGCAGAAGATCCTGTGTCGATAAGGGCGTTAAACGGCTTACCCCAAACTTCACAGTCATATTCCGCGCTTTTCCATAGTACCGGTCGAGCTCGTACGAAGTGATCCTTTTCTGCTAAAGAGATCGCTGCCATACGTGCGGCTTCGGGTTCAGTTTCTTTTGTATCTGGCTCGAGAGGTGCAACCTCCTCACCTTCTTCCTTCTTCTTCAACATCCGTTGTATGCGCTGATAGGTGAAGCGCTTTTGATTTTTCCGACAATGGTGTAAAAGTTTATCGTTCGCTGCTTCAGATATGGTAAGCAGATGTCCTACTGGGATAGGAACGCGATTATCTAATAGCTTGAGCGTTTTCAGTACATCAATATCCCCTGTCCGAAACAGTGGTCCAGGATTCGACTCGCGATCGACCCATTCGAGATCATCTTGGGCCGATCGGATCGCTCCGATCATTCCAGCAAGATAGAGATACTCGAGGGGATCGACCACGTCAGCAGCGTCAGAGGAAGAAGCTCCTGATGTCGACGCCATTGTCGTCGAAGGGGAAGGCTTCTCCTGGGCGTATGCCACGAGTTCTCTTCCCAGGTCCGTGTCCATCAGAGCAGCCACTCGTCCTTGATTAAGGGCGACGGGGGCCGCAGCAGGGGGAGACTGATTACGTTTCGGCTGCGAACAGTCTCGGGCGAAATGCCCGGGCTGTTTGCAGTTGAAACACTCGATCTTTCCTGCCGGATTAGCTAGATGGGGAAACTGAGGGGCGAATCTTGGAGCAGGTGGAGCAGGTAAGAACGGAAACGATGCAGGGGTAGGTCAGGCAGGAGCCGGGTTAGGCTTAATGAGCCGAGTCATTATCTGTTCCATTCGTTCCATTTGAGCCGCCTGCATTTGGATCAGGTTACTTATCCATTCGGACTGCTTAGTAGTGGTCGTATGGATCATCTGGGCAAGATGCAAATTGGTTATGGCTGGCGAGGGGGGTTCGGATGGAGTTCCGCTTCTAACGGTTGCAATTGATTGATTCCCCGGGGGAGAGGGAGGAGAAGCAGCCGGGATATCGGAGACGATTCCGCCGGGAAGGTCATGGTCAGGGCGGGGATAGAACCGTTCGACCGCCTGTAGCCATGATCGCCTTTTGGCCGTTACATTCCATATGGTATCGATAATATCCTCGTCTCCCTGGCTGATATCTTTTTTTGTATCAGCCAAGTCTAGCTCCAACGCTTTAGTGATGATAGTCGATAACTGGGTTGTTTTCGACGGAACCTTTTTCTGCAGTTTCCCTTTCAAGGTCGAACTTCGAAGGTGATCAATAAACAAATCTCGAGCAGATTTCTCGTCTCGCCCGAATTTATCCAATGTGGTTTGAAATCGATCAACGAAATTGGGTAACAGTTCCCCTTGTCTTTGGGGTCGATTTTTTAGCACGTACCAGGCGACATCTTCGCTAACCGTGTCGAATCGAGCCAAGAATGCATGCTTAAAAGTCTCCCAATCTACCCATGTATGCTTTCTGAACCAGTCGTGCGATGTATTGCGGAGTAGCAATGTCAGAACATGGGGAAGATCGGCTGCGTTGTAGTTTTGAGCTTCGACAGCTTCCAGCCAAGCCTCAAGATGGGTATGGTTAGGGAAGAAGGGAAAGGGGGCAGGGATGCTAACGATCACCCTAGTACCGTCCACCATTGGTATTGCTGGTGCAGCTGCACTAGACTGAGACCGGGTTACAGGGCGATCCCGACGAGTTAGTTGAGGGTCTCTCCTACCTCTCGCCAGTTCGACTTACTATCATAAGAACCGACACGTGTCGGCTCCGATACCAACCTCACGCCCGATGCTGTCTTTCGTTCGGAGTGTTAGCTGTGAGGAAAAGAGGCCCAGAAAAACAGCAAGATGGGGTGTGCCAAGGATTTTTGGAAATTGAGTGTGGGGACACAAATGAAACTGAAATCCCCCGTGATGGTCCGATGGAGCAAGTCGATCGTTTCGCGCGTCGCGGAATGCATGTGCGGGCAAGGCGGGAAAGAGAGAGAAGGATCCAAATTCAATCCAAAAAGTATTGTCGTGCCTCCCACCGGGCTACAGCCCGTCGTTTAGAACAGAAAGGCTTGGGCACGCTTCGCGTGTCCCGTTTTCGTATCAAATCCCGTCGTCGTTCGCTGGTTAGTTCCGAGTCTGACGTGGAGGGTCTCAGTCGCGTGGCTCTTTCTTTATGCTCGTCTTCACTCCGCACACGGTAGTGGAAACCCCTGGACTCGTAGCGCTCAAAACGCTGACATTCGGTGCACAGAGTGCGCGGCCAGTGGGGTTCTACTGCCGTCCACGGAATGACGATTAACTCGTTAAATGGCAACAATACCGAGTAAGGTGGGAAGTGCGTATCGATAATAACAAACCCGACTTCTATGAACCCAGAACAACGGTTGGCTGGAGGGAAGTAATACTGCCCGCCAATTTGTGCAACGGCTTCTCGTATGTCCCACTCACATACACGTGTCCTTTCCTCACTGTAAGTAAAAGGTCGTGTTGGGATGAGAGATATGGGAGGCTGACGCCCAATCGAAGGGTACTTGTTAGTCCACATGTCAATCAATCACAAAATATCCTGAGACGTCATTAAGAACAAAAGCGATTCGCGCATCCCCCAATCAATCTTTTTAACACAAGAGAGAGAAAGCAATCACAGATCAGTATGGCTACGGGTCCGATCAGTTCAACCCAACGTTGGTCCCTGGGCGCCTTGTTTCTCAGGGCCGCCTCGTGGCTCGGCTGCTGATGTCGTGCATCATAAGGCAGATGGCATGCGCAGTGCAAACAGAGCTGCAAATCTAAAAACTCTTGCATTCTCGAACAAACCCCGACGACACTCGTCTAATCAAATCGAAAAAGTCACGTATCTCTATACATGCATTCACCGTGGAAGGTGCGAAAATGAGACATGCAAAGGAAAAGATGGATCGCATTGCACAATACACACGCATCCACCRTTCACAAGACAAGTAGACGGGGTSCTTGCGTAGGRGGATTACCCAGGAAACTAATGGAAGAGTTCCGGAAGAAGTTCTCTCACACAGAAGCAGGATGCCAACTCATTCCTACTCAAGAGAGGGACAATCATTCAAACGCATCATCATTCAAAAAGAGAGAGAGGGAGAGAGAGAATGAAAGTCAAAATAGGAGATGACAAGGTCCGAAAAGAGAAAAGTTCGGCGTCCCCGCCGTACGCTCACGCCAAGGATAACAATCCGCAGCAAAGGCGCATTCGCCGTTAATTCCACTATGGCCCCGGGCCAATCACTCACTCAACTCCAATCATCAAACCTCATACCCGCACCGACGATCCCGGCCGTCGCGTGCTAACTCCCACCACTGCGATCGTCACCCCGCTGTCGTAAACTCGACACGATTCGCCCGGATCCCACACTCCGTCGGTGCGATCCAGCGCGCAACCGGCCAGCCTATCGTCAGCCCGACAGGACTTTCCGACTCGCATTAATCCACTCTGCCTAGCCACTGCTTCCCGGAAGATGGCTTAGGAGTCGAGAATGTAAGAGAGCTTTGCGAACGCGCTTGCGGGTTTTATAGTTGCGACAGGGGAGATAGAAGGGGGAAAAGGCGACAGGAAAGCTGAGGTGTAAGAGGAGAAGCAGGAGGAGAAGACTTGGAGAAAAGTGCTCTACGAATGCCATACTGATCCCTCGGAACTCAAGGTTCAACCAATCAGATATGTCGCGCGATAGGAAGGTCCTATCGATCCACGCACCTGATTGGCGAGCGGGAGTTATCGGGGGATCGACCGGGCGTCGTACGCCAGACTCAGAGGGTGAGAAGAGAAAAGGCATGAGAGGTGGCGCAAGACGGGTCCAAGATTCAGACGATCAAGAAAGGGAAATGGGTGCGCAGACAGCAAGACGGGGGAGGGGGAGGAGAGAGAAACAGTTACAGGGAGAGAGAAAGAGGAGGGAGAAGAAAAGGGAGCGCGGGAGGGAGCGATACAGGGGACAGAGGGGAGAATGCTTCTACATACGCGGCGCCGTCAACAAAAAAAAGAAAAAGGCACTGAAACAGTTACAACTTGCTTCTATCCTAATTCAAAAATTGAAATCACCATATCCGCGCGTGAAAGAGCGACGCGGAAAAAGAAAAATCCTACACTTATTCGTATCCGAACGAAATTCCAAAAGTTTTCTCCGACGCGACCAAGAACATTCACACACTCGGAAAGGACACGTCGAAGTTCCGCTTATCCCGGAATTCCCAACCGCTGAGCCCAGTTCCCAGTGCGCTCGCTAAGGCGCACGCAAATTCCCATGTATTTCCCGACTTTGCAAAAAGAAAAACAGAACTCAGCAGCCGAAAAAGCTCTTCAAAAAGGAAAAATGCAGCACCCGAAAGCAAGAAATCAAATACGGGGTTTTCCTGGGGTTGGTATGATATAGGCAAAAGAAAGGGTACGAAAGGTGGCACGGGGTCGTGAACTGGTTCGTCACATGTTCACCAAACCTGAGAATTGTGTCCAATGTGAACAAAAATTATTCATCGGTTTGGTTCTATACCCTTTGTTCACAACTTTATGTCTCAATCCGTAGCAATGGCTTTTTTTATATTGAACTTGACTTCCGCTCTAATCATAGGAGGGGTAAGATGTTCCCTTCTTCTAACTGCCGAGTTTATGAGGGTCTACATCGTCCAGAGGATCGTTCCCCTCAATGATTCTTCAGCATAGCCTAAAGCTGCAAGAGATGATATTCTGCGAGACGCATTTCCCAAAAGGACAAAATCATCAGTCCGTCTTGAAGAGTTTTGTGGGATCGGGGGGACTCCCCCCTCCACTATTTCCAAAATGTTGTAGACAACTGGCAGCGAAGCAGCATATGTTGCAAATCTTCGATTCTAGTTCTTGAACATATGACACATAAGCCTTAGGGCGTAGCTTTGGTCGTTCTTTTAGCACACCAACTGGCCGTTGGCAATGCTTGATGCATGATGAGCCACAGTAAACTGGCTTGTTTAACAACCTACAGATCGAGCAACAATTTCCAAAAGAGCGGCAGTGCCGTCAGTTTAATAAATAAAAAAAACCGTTGATACATAGGTCATGTGTTCGAATCCATACTGCCAATTCATAGTTAGGGGCTGCTACCTGCGGCCATATCCCACTAACAGTTAGCAAGGGTTTAGGTCATGTTTCGCATTTTTCTTCTTTTTTTTTCGTGTTTTTTTTTTCAACGTCACACTGTAGCCATGAGATGTCAGATCTTTCCTAAAAAAAATAAAAGAATTTTCAGATCGGGGACCAAGTCCCATAAGCAGCATTGAGATTTCTCAATGCCCGTATCTGGACGCTTTTTCTGGAGACGTGCAGTTGATGAAACTCAACTCGATTTTCTGCACGTCCAGATTCGGGTGCTAAGGAAACTCGACGCTGCTACAGTCTTTCCCCGAATACACTGTACGGTCTTTATAACTGACTTTGGTGTATCTTTCAGCCTAAATTCAGCTATAGTGACGTACATTATATTCGGGGGAAGACTGTAGCGTGACTTGGGAGGAACGGACGCCTACTCGAAACGAAGTCTAAGGGCCAAACCCCACTAGCCCCTATTGTTCATTTCTGACCTTTGATCTGTGTAATCGAGGGTAAAAAATGAATAATCCAGGGTAGTGGGATCTGACCCTAACCCCCTTGTTGCACTGCTCACCATCCGCCAAAATTTCGAATGCATCTCGACAAAATAATGTCTACGTGCAATCAAAATGTTGGCGGATGGTCAGTAGTGCGACGAGGCCTAAGGGCAACGCCCCACAATTCACCAACTGTGCAAAATGAGAATGTACCTCCCCCTTAGGAAATGGAAATGCAAATATACACCCACCATATTTTTTGTCTTTTTCACGTTTCGTGAGTGGTGTGGTGAGGCACCAAACCGCCTCTACCGGAAGTGGGACTTCGCCCCCCTTTCGCGGGCTGGTACTGGGACGTCCCCCCCCTTTCGAGGGCTTTCCGAGCTACTTCCTGCTTCGAGGGCTTTCCAGGGTTTCACACTGCACTCGCTCGGACTTGTTTCAGCGGAAGAGGGTGAGGAGAAGAGGGAAGGGGAAGAAAAAAAGGTTGCAGGGACAAAGAGTCACCTGGCTGCCACGTGGGGTAGCTTGCTTGAATTCTTTTGTCTTTTTGTATTTTACCTGAATTCTTAGTTCTTGACCGTTGATTACCAGCGGCCTAACTCGGTTGGTAAGGCATGCAAGTGGCATTCAGGAGGTCGTGGGTTCAATCCCGTTCTTATGTACCTTCCTGGGCATGCTTGGCGCCCGCCACCTAGAGATAGACCACTGGATCCCCCGCTCGGCATTGAGCAGAGTCTGCTGATGTTCGTAGGGGAGGGGATCTGAGGGGAGGCACAGGGATTAAACCTGTTGGCATGGTTCCTGATGCTACCGGCTGTCTCGTAGCCGGTATCGCCCACCTGAAGGTTGGGAGCAGCCCCCACATGTTCTCTCGTGAACGCGGTTTTGACTGCTACGGGGTTCCCCATATGCCTACAATTAGGAGTAGTGGTAGGACCCAGACTACTACAGAACGACGCTGGTCGGTGCTGGGGCTTGGTCGCGCTGCCCTGTTCGCAGCCCGTCAGGGGTGTGTTTTTCCCCCTTTTGGAGACATTTTTTCGTCGTCCTTCATTATACCGGTCGTTCATTACGGGTCGTTTGGTCGTTGGAAGGCTCGAAAAATGCAGGAAGGTGCAGGTATGGCACTTTGGGGGGGGGGGTGGCAGTTTGTTTGAAAAATGCGGGACCGGTAGCTGCCGGTGGGACCGTACTTTGGGTTTTGGTCGGAACGGGTTTGGCCGAAATCGAAACGGTGGCAAAGCAAGGGTAAATGGAAAGGGGGCGCGGGGCCGGGGGCAGGGGCTGAAAAGTCCGACGAAAGTGCGCAGGCTTTGGCAGTGGTTGAAACGACACTTCCGTCCGACGAAAGTGCTCAGGCTTGGGCAGTGGTTGAAACGACACTTCGGACTTGCGCTGACTCCTCTCTCTCTCTCTCTCTCTCTCTCTCTCTCTCTCTCTCTCTCTCTCT
>BFEA01000114.1:977783-993339 GCA_003427395.1 Chara braunii | reverse complement strand
TCTCTCTCTCTTTTTTTTTTTTGCATGCACAACACTTATTAGATGATGATGTATTTGGATACCTGAATCATAGTTACTCCCGCCGTTTATCCTGCTCAGTTGATAGCTTTGACGTTCAGAGCACTAGACATATATCACATCGTGACAATGTCCACTGGGACCACCGCAATGCTTTGTTTTAATTAAACCGCCAGTACCTTTCCTAGGCAAAAAAAAAATTCCCTCCGGTTAACACGGAGGCTGGCCCCGGGCACGCCCTCCGCCCAGATGCATCCCAAATGCTCGACGCCCAGGGCCCGTGGCTGACATACGGGAAAGGTAATGGTGGTTTAAACAGTCAGATTCCCCTTGTCCGCACTATTCCTCCTTTCCACCAACCCCGGCCTGTCCGTACTATTCCTCCCCTCCAACCCACCAACCTGCATGAGAGAGGGAGAGAGGGTGTTACATGCTGCACCTGCAACAGGCTGCACAGGCCCCCTTTCAGGCCCCTGACGTTTTCAGGCCAAAAGCCTGGAGACAAGGGACTACAGGCCCCGTGTCGTTTCAGCTTGAAAGCCTGAAAACAAGGGCCTACAGGCCCTGTGTCGTTTCAGGCTAAATCAGGGCCTTTTCGGCCCTGAGTGTTTTCAGCCTGAAACAGAGGGCCATTTTCAGGCCCTCATCAGTTCGACCCGCCCTGAAACTCAGGCAACAAACCAGGGTTTTAGCAGAGGCCATTTCGGGCCTGTTTTCACGACAACCCCTGGTTGAGCTTCAACGCCAGGGTCTGGCACGTTTCGGCATTGGCAAGAGCAGCATCCTGGACGGGCCAGCACTATATAGGACTGGCCTGCCCTGCAGGCAGTTCCTAGGTACTTCCCAGGCACTTCACGTGCAGTTCAGGAGGCAGGAGGTAGTCTTCAGGATTCGGCAGCAGCACTCTGGAGGAGCACTGCAGGAGTATTGTAGCGCTAGCAGTAGTCTTCAGCGCTGGGCGCTAGTAGCATTAGCAGTAGTCTTCAGCACTGGGCGCCATAGGAGCTAGAGCAGTACGAGAGAGAGAGAGAGATTGGGCGGAGGCCAGGGAAACTTACCTGCAGCGCCATAGCTCCAGCTTCGAATTTGAGGTACCTGCAGTGCAGCGCCAGCTTCACAGGTTAGTACCTGGCACGTGAGAGAGAGAGAGAGAGTTCTTCTTCTTCCTCTTCTCAGTCCACCACCTCCCTCTCACCCTCTCACGATCTGACTTCACTGCATCAGCAGACTACGAGAGAGAGAGAGAGAGAGAGAGAGAGAGAGAGAGAGAGAGAGAGAGAGAGAGAGAGAGAGAGAGCACATTCTTCCTGTGTGTGGCGCCAGGCCTCACTTGACACCTTGTGATGAGGATGATGTATGTTTGGTCTGCGTTGCAACATTGATTGGGCTAGTCATTGGTATTCTAGCATTCTGCTGCGCTGTCTTACACTACGTGATAAAGGTCAGTCCCGGTCAGGTCAGGACTTGTATCTAAGTCTTCCACTGCGCTATAGAGCACCATTTTTGTATGTATCAGAATGTACACTGCTCGTTGAGATTTCACTTGCACTGCATTGTCCATTCAAGTCCTTTTTATCACATTGCGGATCCTCGGTCTTATATGTACATCGCCCAACTTGGCATCTAACAGTTGGTATCGGAACACCACATGTGAATCAGGACAACCTGATCTGACACGTGTGCGGGGACTAAGTAGCTGATTAGTCTTGATTGATTGATTAGAGCACACTAGTTAGCCCCCAAAATCACGATTTTGACCTCACTGCCGAAAATCGATTTTATTTTTTTTTTCTTGGATTTTGTTTTCCCACTATTTCTGTTGTGGAACATCGAAGTAGCGCAACACCTGAAATTTCCGTTTTCGTTTTTCTTCTGAAAATTCAAAATTTCGTTGTTGGAAATCCGGAAAGGACCGGAATATCTTCTTTTCGATTTCCTTTTGCAATTTCCCGTTATTTGGAAATCCGGAATATTTTTTTCCCGAAATTCGTTTTTCTGAAACGGTACGGGAAATACCTCTTGCAGTTATCATTTTCCAAACTGCGCGTACTCTCATCTGAGTAATTCCGAATATTTGTTTGTAGTTTCTTTTCGGAATTCTTATCGGACACTCATCTCCAGTCTGAAGGTTCAAATTTTTTTTCTCATTCATAATTTCGCACTTCAGGGGGAATTGGGAGGCCTACTGAACTTGGCGAACGAGTATTTTTTTTTCTTTTGCTCGAAATTTTTGCAAAGCTCAAACTTTTCTTTTTGATTGGTGGCTTCTTATCTGAGCGATTTATCCCACCCAGCCCTCCCCACCTACGTTGTTGCCCCCTCTGGTCTTATCTTCTCTATCGGTCTGCGGGTACCTACTGCAGCGGCATTGGTAAGTTGCCACGTCAGCAGACCACGTCGGCAGGCCACGTTGGCAGCAGGCAGTGCCACGTCAGCAGGTCCCGGCCTGGTCAATGCTCACGCGCTAACAAACAGCCCGCATGGATCAGAAGTCCGAGGAAACGGATGAGGCCTATCAGGCCCGGATGCTGCTTCTGATTACCGAAGCCAAACAATGGTCGGATGCAGTAGCAGCTGCAGCAAAGAAGAAGGCAGAGGACGCCGAGAAGGCACGTCCGTTGGCAATTGAACAGCAGCGCCAGCAAGACGAGGCAGCAGCAAAGGTTGCCGATGAAGAACGACTTCAACGACGCGAGAAGATATTAAGCGGAGAGCGAGCCTTGCTCGCAATGGCAGCGGACTGGCGGGCCGAGGCCGAGAATGGGAAGATGGAACAGAGCGAAAACAAGATCGCTCTACTCCTCTCCTATCTCACGGAACTCCTGGCCACGTGCATTGCACAGCAGGAGGACATCCACAACCTCGACGACGCGGTTTAGACGCACAATCACATGTTTGACCAAGTCAACAACCGCCTCCAGCAGTTGGAAGATATCGTCGCCGCCCCCGTTGCCAACTCTTCCAACACCTCCGATCACCTCGAGGCATTGGAGATTGACGTCAGATTCCTCAAGGACGGCGTGCAGTTACAGCAAAACGCAACGCAACAGTTGGAGCAGCGGATCTGTACTGCCACCACTCACTCGAGATCGGAACCGCGCAAGACAACTCCAAAGTTCGATGATCAGGAAATCTTCTGCGATTCGATGAAGACGGACCCGATTCCGTGGTTCCGCAAGTTCGAACTCAAGTTGCAGCTACACTACCTCAACGAACACAAGCACCACACGTACTTATACTCCCGGTCAGGAGGCGCGTGCCAAACATGGTTGGACAATCTCTTGTCCAAGTACGGAGTGGTGGCTACCGACTTGCATACCAAGATCAGCTGGGATGATCTAACGGCGGTGTAGCATAAGCGGTTCCAAGTAGAGCCGCCAGAGATTAAGTCAATGGACAAGCTGATGGTATTCGAACAAGGCACGCTGCCGAGTGTTGACTGGATTGTCGAGTACCAACACTTGACATCCGTCCCAGACACTCAAATGGGCTTCAAAGCCATCAAACACTACTTCATCTCGAGGTCGTGTTCGGCGTTGGCCCGTTAGGCAATGCCTTGACTCACGTCGAGGACACCCTGACGACACTGGCGGAGCTTTTCGACAAGGCCGCGCAAATTATTGTCACGAACAAGGAGGCTAAGAGCCTCCACCGTTCGTCTACGACAGGCCCGAGCAAAGATCAGCATTGGCCAAAAGTGGTCGTGGTCGCGGCAGCAACGCCAAACGACCAAACTAGTGAGGCCGTGTCTGCCAATGAAGGGGACAGACTCGCAGCCGCCCGGGATGGTGGCCGCCCCGGCAAAGGCCGAGGACGCGGCAAGGCAAAGACAAACACCGCATCTAGTCCGGGGCCCGACGAAGCAGCTCCAGCCCCATGGTCCCACTACGGTCTCTCCGAGCAAGCATACAAGGCACGCAAGAGATTCCACTATTGTCTGTGGTGCAACAACGATCTCCACAAGACAGTGGGCTGCCTGTCGAAAGGCAAGGGCAAATCGGGAAACTGAGCACCGCCGGGAGTGAGTCGACGACACTCTTGACGCCTTTGGAACCGGTCACTTCGCGGGTCACCGCCCTTCGTTCTGAGGCACATGTGGAAGTCGATAGTCCTCCTCTTCTATTTTCTTACGAGGACTATGTTGTGATGCCCAACCTCACGCCCAACGCGACTTCCTGCTTTCGGAGTGTTGATGGGCTTGGAAGTGCGAAAAGGGGTGTGCCAAGGATTTTAGGAAAGTGGGGGTGGAATTTCAGGTCGGAACTGAAATCTCCTGTGTCAAGTTCCAGGGATAGACGTGCAAGCGTCTCTTTCGGCTCAGAGTTGGGGTGATGGCCAATCTCGCGGCCTGATCCGCGTATGGTGTTCGGCTGGGGCGCCGCGGGCTTCCCAGTGGGAATGCTCGTACCGCTGTCGGCCGACGCAGGTCTCCGGGGCAGAGGAGGATGAGTTGTGCTTCCGTTGATCCGTTTCGGGACGGGTTCGTCGAGTGATCCCCACCGGACAGTGCCCTGCTGACACTCTGAGCACCGCGGTCGGGGCCAGAACCGGGCTATGGACTCCCAAGGGACGACGAGTAGTTGGTGATACGGGAGGACGACGTAATAGGGAGGGAAACTAGTGATGGCCATGAAGCCTGGTGTTAGAAGGTAATGCTGGCTTCGGCTATCGGGATAATTCGGGATCCGCGAGTCTCGATTAATGGCCAACTGGAAATCGCCTCTGCACAGTTGCTCGTTTCCAGTTCTGCAGGGGTACTCAGGATTCCGTGAGTTTCGTTGTCGTCTGGCTTGTTGCCGTCTGACTTGTTCCCTTTCCCAATACGCTCGATATTCCGGATCTCTCAGGCTCTCACGGTCGGTAGTCCAAAAGGGAGTTTCGATCGCCATATCCTATTTAGCGGAATTTGGCGCAGGCATCTTCGAGCAGTTTGATCGGGTCGGCTCTTGCACGCGCATGCGTAGGCTGCAGGTCACCTATGTGGGCGGTTGCCTGACGCATGCGTGCGCATGCGCCGGTCGATTGGATCGAAGACCGCGTGTGAGTGGGTTACCGATGATTTACTTGCGTGTCGGTTTGTCCTATATGCTTGCAGACCTTCTGTGCAACTGTTATCCAAATCTCAGACCGAACCAATCGGTACATTCATGCTCACACCAAAAAGAGGGTAGAGTTAGTTTTGGGCATCCAAAAACCAGTGCACCCTGACTCAAAACAAGTGGTTGGACAGAAGATTGGAGATTGGAGGCAACAAAAAGGAAAAAGGGGCGCGCGTTCATTCATCCTTATGCATACATACACCCAAAGCAGATAGTCCGAGATGATTTACACAAGAAATCCGAAGGTGCAACAACAACATCGACCAACGTTGCAATCAAAACTTTACATAGAACTTCATAGGAGGTAGGGTGAAGAAGACACTTTTCCACCATATCCCCGTCTCGCTTTCTCTCTCACTCTCTCTCTTTCTTCTCTCCATGCGGGCAATTCGTCGCCCCGCATCTCCCAAGCCACACAGAGTCATCACCCCGCTTAGCCTGAGTGTGCAAGTCAGGTTCGCCCACGCGCCGCAGTCCGTCGCAACCACGCGTCAACCCCGCGCACTTAGCACCAGCTCGTCGGATCGCCCAACTCTCATGCTTACTCACCTTCCAAAACTTGCTCGTTAGCCAACCCTCACTGATCGCGCTAACCTCAAGGTTCTTAGAGAGGGAACTAATCACGCTTGCGAAATTTATAGCATGCATGCTTGCGCGAGGGATACAGGATTAGCACCAAGTGACGAGAAAGAGAAAAGAGGGAGTGCCTATGTCTGCATGTCCAGGCCACGGCGCGGGGGACGAAGCCGCTCTCCGCGCATCGATTCGGGCATGCAACCGTGGGAACCACTTAGAACAGAGGAAGACCGCGTATGTGAAGACAAGGCGGGAAAGAAAAAAAAAATACGAAAGTCATCAAGAACAAGAAGATTACAGTTGCGATTGCGCCCGCCAAAAACTACAGTTACACACAAGATTAAAGCGCGGACGGAATCAGAGCCCAGACCCTGTCGGGGCACGGTGCGTGCGAGCAAGAAGTGTCGTGCCGCCAAATTGCAAGGTGCCTAAATTCCTAGTCTAAATCCTAATTGCAAGAGAAAATTCCAAAAACAATTCCGAGAGTCTGCGGGGGCTCGACATTAGTTCGAATTTCAAAATCGAAAACTCCCGCGCGCTAATCGCACCAAAATTCCTAGTGCGCATAGCAGAACAAGAAAGAAGCTATGGCAACAATTATTTCTCGCGCTTGCTAGGGCGTGGTCACTTACTCGTTGGCGCAGGCCTTTCCCGGCACCGGCCCGACGAACTCCAACGAAAACGAAAAAGAAGCGAGGGCGTCCAGGCAACTTGCCCCACCGATCCCGTTTGCGCCCCGTCACCCATCAAGGCCCTCCTGTTTCCCCTCAACAGCCTCGCGCGGGAAGTCGCGCGATTACAGAAGATAGTTCATCACATATGTGACGCCCAGGGGGTTCCAATCTTGTGCAAGCTCCCGCTTGCACTCATATCTCTCCAAGGTGCATGTGTCATAACCGTATGATAAGAGTGTGGAAGTCATCTTGTTGACACGTCCTGATCCTTGCACCCATTTTAGTGTTCCAAGGGGGGGGGTAGGGGAGTTGGGATGGGGGGCCAGGGGGTGGGGGATGTTCTATCGGGAGTGCGGGTAAGAAATTGGCCATCCCTGCTACTGTTGCAGGAAGTTCAAGGTATCGGACGGTGCGGTGTATGCGCGGGAAATGACGGCTGCCATAGGGAAGGGAAGCGAGGTAATCAGGATAGAGAGTGGAAAGGGTACGAAGCACAGCCGCGCGGAACTGCCCGTGGTCTGTACACACAGGGATAGTCCCCATGATTGTGCAGTAAACTTCGATCACATTGTGATCCCGCCATGCGGCGCTGAAAAGAAGGATGTGAAGGCAAAAGGAGGAAAAAACGCACTGAATGGTGGGGTGTGGGTATATCGTGGCGGCGAGGCGGGTGGTGTAGAACTGGTAGAAGAGGGAGGAGGGGAAAGGATTCTGGCGAAAGACAAGTGGGGTGTCTATTTGCCAGAGCGTAAGGTAATCAAGGGAATGACAGGATAATGACCGGGGACGTAGCTTAATGCCCCGCATCAGCACGTGCTCGAACTGAGGGACGGGGGGAGGGGGAGGGAGATCGGCTTCGTTGCCTCCGTGTCGGCGCGCTCGAAGCCTCTGCGGCGCAACGCTCATCTTCCTCCATTGGCGGCTTCGGATCTCTGGTCGGATTGTCCGGAATCGGCAAATCAGTTCCCGCTGTCTGTTCCAACGTCCGCTTTCCTTCCGCGATTTCTGTCCGGCGTCCCTCGGCTGCAGCAGGGTCCTCTTCTTGTGTTCCTACCTGTCCCGCCTCCTCTTCCTCGCTTTCGTCCTCCTCCTCCTCTTCACTTATCGCCGCCGACTCATGCTCACTGTGCTCGCTGTAATACTCGTCCTCTTCGGGGGTGCCCTCCGATTCGTCTCCCTCTTCCTCTTCTTCTTTTTTCGACGTCCGCTTCCCTCGATCCACGAAGAGAAGGTCGACTATCTCTACGGGGTTCATGTAGTTACCGTGTGACGGGTAACTATGGTTATCCCAATCGCCCTCAAGCATGCCGACCACTGTAGATATGGCATCAGAGTACGCGAGAGATTATGCGGCGCCGGGCTCTCGTCGCAGTGTGAGACGATGTCGATTGGCAAATCGTCCAGCAGCTGTGTCAAGAGGATCAAGAGTTCCCCGACGATCGGTTGTCGATGTCCCGCCTCCACCGATCCGAAGACGAATCCCAATAAATCCCCTTCCACCGCCGTTCTCCACGCCTGAATAATGAGCAATTCCACGTCTTCGTTCGCGGCGGGGTGGATGCTGTCTCTGGTCCACTTCAGCCTGATCTCGACTAAGCACAGAGATAGCGCCTCATAAGTTTACCACCACCCTTGCCACTGTTCAGACTTGATAAGAGGGACCATCAGTGGTTGTACTCGGAAAGAGAGACGAGGGAAAAGCGCTGACTGTCAGAAAACAGGGAAGGCTGAGGGGAGGCTGAAGGTGGAGAACCTGTGATGGTTCATTGAGGATGCGAGAAGACGGTAAGTGCAGGGAGAGATATCGCGGGATTCCGCCGGAGAGTGCGGATGCCGTCCAGGTCAATACTGTTAATATTAACCACGTTATCCCCCTTTTTTGCAAGCAGCTGACTCCAGGAACTTGCCAACTCCCCCCCCCCAATCTCGCAGCGAGACGAAGATGGTTGGATGCGCTCGCGGATCCACCGTAGTGATGTCTCCGCTAAAGGAGACAATCGTCGAGACGTGGCTGGTCCCAGGTGCCGAGAGTCGCAGAAAGGCCGATGCTTCGGCCAACACCTGTGCCTTGCTGTTGGGTATCACGAATGGGAACTCTGCTGCTGCATGCACGCTGGCCGTGCTGAAAAACTGGGCAAATCGGAGGACGCCCGGGCTGACACGCGGATGATGAACTTGCCTGATCGTTGAGATGTGTCCGCGTGGCGCTAACGTATGCTCATTGAGTACCTGCTCCGTGGAAAAGCTCATGGCGAAGAGGAGGGAGAAGATGGAGGGAGAGAAGAATGAGACTGGGGGGCGTCGCTTTCCCACGTGGATCCTGATTCCGAGGGCGACCCAGTTGGAGAAGGAGGGGAAGAAGCAGAGAGATGGCGGAGGTAGGACACGTGGCGAACTATAGGCCTAGCGGACCTACTGCCCACCACTTCGGGAGCGAGGCTCACGGTGTTCACTCCGTTAGGTCCGAGCTCGATCACTCGAAAGCACCCGAAGAATCGTGGCGCTAGTTTTCCTTGACGAGCACATTTCCTTACCTGCACCACGTCCCCTAATTTATACTAGGGCCGGGGGCCCGCGTTCCCATTTTGGGCCTCATAGCTGCGGACCTGTCGGCCATGGGCCATTTCCGTCATACACCGTCTTTTTCGGGATAACCGGGGGAGGGCCCTTTCCATCAAATCCAAATGACGTTGGGCCATTGCTCTAGTGGCCCTTCGGGGAAGGGTCGTTTCGTCATTTAGGCTCGGTATCGAGACACAAGCTAGGCTGTTGGTCCGTAGTTGAAATGGCGAAAGTCCCGTCGATTCATGCGGGGTCCCTCGATGTATGGCCAGGATATGGTCTACGATATCAGGCCACTGTCGCGTGTCCTTCGCTGCAATATTCCGTCGGAGTGTCGTTTTAATTACTCGGTTGGCGTTTTCTACGAGGCCGTTCGATTGAGACATATGGAGGGCAGTATTATGAATAGACACCCCATGCACGACCAGGTTCCTTAGGACTTCGCCTCGGAATTCCGCTCCATTGTCTGTAAGGATTTCCTAGGCATCCTGGTGCATCCCGAGGAAACGGTTGACATATCGCGCTATTTCTGTCGTCTGTCTTGTCCGACAGGGGTATGCCTCGATCCACTTCGAAAAGTGGTCAACGAATACCAAAAGAATTGAATACTCACAGCTATTCAGTCCAGGGGGCACGACGATATCCGTCGTGTCCATGCTAACCCTCTGGAACGACCGTTGGACTATAGTAGGCACTATCGACCTAGGCGGCTGAATCGGTGCTTTGTCGGCAGCGCATACGGGACAATTTTTAACTATAAATTTAGCGTCATCTCGGATATTGGACCAATACCACTCATTTTTATCGAACGCTGCCTCGGTAATTCTGACAGCGAAATGTGCGGCTGTCTCCTCATGCGCAGCCCATACCCAGTCATACCTCACGAATGGATGCGGTACCGCCATTTGGATTCCGCTTCCATCCGTTTTCCTTTTCTCTAACCGTCCTCCGTTCCACCTATAGTCTCGCGCCCTCTCATTGGCCCGCCTTTGATCCTCCTTAGAGAACTCTCAGAGAGAATTTCTGACAACTATGGCTATTAGAACGACATCTGTTCATACTTCCGCCCGTCTAAACCATAGTGTCTTTTCTAGACCTTCCAACGTCACTTCCAGGAATCGAGCCTCCGTCGGAATCTTATCGGTACGGCACAGATGGTAGAGCCACTGCTTCTTGGATTCCTATACTGAACACATGACCCGTGGGCTCTTGCCACGCACTTAGCACATTTTACCCATTCAACGTAACCCTCGCGTTGTGGCTCAATCAAAACGGAATGGACTCACGAGATAGATTCGTAGAGAAGACAAAAACGATCGGGTAAGGAAAATAAAGAGGATGAGGAAGGAGAGAGAAGACCCTTAACATTTTCGTTCCCTTGGGCCGCCATGGGGACACGCATCACTTCTTCGCATACGAAATGGTGGCGACTCGAGCAGTCTTGAGCGCGTCGGGCATGGTTAAGGTGGGTATCGGTTGCGATAGAGGAGAGTCTACTTCTGCCTCGTCGTCCTTCTTTTTCTTCAGCATCCTTTGAACGCGTTGGTACGTAAAGCGTTTTTTATTTTTCTGACACTTCTGAAGAAGTTTGTCATTCGCTGGTTCTGATATGGTCAGTAGATGGCCCACTGGGACAGGGAATCTGATATCCAAGTGTTTGAGTGTCTGAAGAACGTCGATCTCTCCTGTTCGAAACTGAGGACCGGGTTTTCATCCTCGTTCCACCCATTCGAGTTCGTCTTTGCCAGGTCGGATCGCTCCGATTAGTCCCGCTAGTTGGAGGTTCTCTGTCGGATCAACAACATCGGCTGCTTCGGAAGATGATCCCGAAGTGCACGCGATGGGTTCAGCCGATGGCTCTGTAAGGAGAGAGCCAGTTTCCCGTTCTCTTGTGGCTTCTAACAGTGCGGCTACCCATCCGTAATTCAAGGCAATAGGCGCGACTGCCAACGGGGGTTGGTTACGCCTTGGCATGGGGCAGTCTCGTGCAAAGTGTTCGGGTTGCTTACAGTTGTAGCATTCAACCCTTCCTGCTGGATTGACCACCTGATTCGGAGTTGTAGGCGCCTGGCCGGGGGCAGGAGGAGCAGTCAGCATGGGATACGAAGAAGGAGCGGAGCGTGGAAAACTTGAGTTAGTCTTTACTTGTTCCGTCATGATTTGTTCCAATCGATTCATCTGGGAAGTTTGCATCTGTATCAGATTGTTCATCCACTCTGATTGTTTAGTTGTGGCGGTATGAATCATCTGGGCTAGATGCAGGTTAGTGATAGGTACTGGCGCAGCCTGGGGCATGACGGTGTTCACAGGTGCTATCTTGGGAAGGAGGGGAGGGGCAGAAGACAGGAGATGAGAGGAGGGATCCGACGAGGGTCCGTCCTGATAGTCGTGATCAGGCCGAGGGTAGAATCGCCCCACCGCTCTGAGTCACGAACGCCGTTTGGCCGCGGTATCTTGTATCGTGTCCGAGATGTCTTCGTCCCCCTGACTGATGTATTTGCGCTCATCCATCAAGTCGAGTTCAAGTGCTTTAGCGATGATGACTGGTAGCTGGTTCGTTTTTGGGGGAACCTTCTTTTGCAACTTTGCTTTCAACACTGGGTTACGGAGATGATCGATGAACAAATCTCAAGCAGCGTTTTCTTCTCGCTCTGATTTGTCTAATGCGGTTTGAAACCGGTCCACAAAGCCGGGCAGCAACTCTCCAGGTTCCTACGGTCGAGTTTTCAAAACAAACCATGCAGCATCCTCACTGACACCTTCGAATCTTGCTAGGAACGCTCTCTTGAAGGTATCCCAATCTACCCACCTATGTCTTCTAAACCAATCATGAGCGGTGTTTCGGAGAAGCAGGGTGATGACATGAGGAAGATCCTCTGCACTATATCCCTGAG
This sequence comes from Chara braunii, assembly GCA_003427395.1. Lineage (NCBI taxonomy): Eukaryota > Viridiplantae > Streptophyta > Charophyceae > Charales > Characeae > Chara > Chara braunii. The sequence continues at coordinate 981,516 of BFEA01000114.1, read as the reverse complement.
CTTGCACGGCTTCGAGCCATGCCTCGGAATGGGTATGGTTGGGGTAAAATGGAAAGGTGGCGGGGACGCTTACCATCACCCGAGGAGCCGCTCCATTAGCATCAGCCATGAGCATTTCTGTTTGAGTTTTTGTGGACCTTTGTCGGGTAACTGGAGGACTCAGCCGGTTAGATCGGTTGGCTGGTCTTCCTCTCGCCAACTCGTCTTACTAACGTCAGAACCGACACGTGTCGGCTCCGATACCAACCTCACGCCCTACGATGCTTCCCGGTCGGAGGGTTTTGAATTGCGGAGGGGCCCTGGGAGGACAACGAAGATGGGGTGTGCCAAGGATTTTTGGAAAAGTTGAGTGTGGGGACAAAGACAGAACTTAAATCCCCCGTGAAGATCTGACTTTAGTAGTACGGAGGTCCGCCGCCACGCCTGTTCAAAGGAGAAAAAGGTGTGCGTGGGACTCGCGGCTATGGGGAATTCAATCCAAAAAGTATCGCTGGACTTCCCGGCGAGCCGTCGCTCTTCGTTTCACGTGAAACGGTGCGGGTACACACGTGGTATCCCGTTTTCGGATGAGGTCTCGTCGACGCTCGTTACACAACTCTGAGTTCGACGTGGAGGGTCTCAATCGAGTAGCCTTTTCCTTGTGCTCGTTCTCACCACGTGTGCAGTAGTGAAAACCCTTGGTCTGGTAACGCTCGACGCGGTGACAATCGCTGCACAGAGTGTTAGGCCAATGGGGCTCCACTATCGTCCACGGGACGATGATCTGTTTAGTGAATGGCAACAACAACGAATAGGGCAGAAAGTGCGTATCGATGATAACAAAACCCGCACCGACGAATCCAAAACATCGAGTTTCGGGAGGAAAGTAGTAACGCCCTCCGATCTTGGCGAGGGCTTCTCGTACGTCCCACTCGCATACACGTATCCTTTCCTCGTTGTACGGGAAGGGGCGTGGCGGGGACACGGGAAGTTGGTGCCCGGTCAGGTTGGGGCCGTTAGCCCACATGGCAGCAAAGGCGAGCTCAAAACAGATCTTAATCATACATCATTCGTTTGACACTCCAGACAACCAAAGCATTCAGTCGATTAGCCAATCATCCTTACAATCATGCTATAACAAACTCTCTAACATGACTCACCGCATGCACATACGGAAGTGAGAAAAGCAAGGTTACCATAATTCATCCATTACGATATAACGTGACCGGAGGAGAGAGAGAGAGAGAGAGAGAGAGAGAGAGAGAGAGAGAGAGAGAGAGAGAGAGAGAGAGAGAGAGAGAGAGAGTATGGACGTAGACCAGGAGGGAAAAACGAGTAGAAAGCAATCACAGAATTGCAGGCAATCTTGTCCAGGGAAGTTACGGCTTAAAAGTCGAGCGATCGGAATTCACACTCGAAGATACAAATTTTGGGACAAAAAAGGGAAACACTTCTGCCATAATATTCCACCATAGCCCCAGGTCATGCACTCACTCACTTCCAACTCGAACGTCTCACTTGCACTGACGATCTCGGCCATCACGTGCCAATCCACCATAGCGATCGTCACCCCGCCGACTTAGTCTCTGCACGACCCTGCTCGGATCCCACATTCCGTCGGGCGATCCAGCATGCCGAGCACTAAAACTACAGCCAGCTCGTCGGGACTTTTCGACTCGCACCTTCCTTCATACCACCTAGCCACAGCTTCCCGAAAGCGGGCTGATGAGTCGAGAGAGAGATTTTTGGGAGTGCTTGCGGAATTTATAGCTGCGGAAAAGAAGATAGACGCTAGGAAGGTAGGACGGAGCCAGGGAGGAGTAGGGAAAGGCTCAGGGATACTAGCCTGGCGAAAGCCATGTCGATCCTTTGGATCCCAATTATAATCAATCAGAATCGTCGTGTATCAGAAATTTCTTTCTTACACAGCGCGTCTCCTTGGCTACAGGGAGTGAGGAGGGGGGGGGGTCGACAGGGTATTTCAGCGCGGGGATTAGAGCGGGAAGAAGAAAAGCGCGAAGAATAGCGTGAAACGGAACCAAGATTCAGACGATCAAGAACGAGAGAAAAGGCGCGCAAGGTCGAAGGAGAGATGAAAAACGGTTACAGAGAGAGAAGGAGAGTGAGCGCGAAGAAGAAAATGTCGAAGGCAGCGTGTGAAGCGGGGAGGGGAGGCTAACATGCATGGCGCCGACGCGGAGGCAAAAGGGCACCAAAACAGTTACAGCTAATTCAAATTGAAAAGTACCATATCCGCGCGGTAGAGCGAGCATGGGAGAAAATCCTGTACCTATTCAGATTCCTACGAAAATTCCCAGAGCTTTCCAAGGCGAAGTTGAGAACATTCATGCGCAAGAAAGGACACGTCAGATTCCGGTCATTCCGGAATTCCTAACCGTCAACCCAAATTCCTAGCGCGCTCGCTAAGGCGCACGTAATTCCCATGTAATTCCCGAATTTGCAAAAGACAAATTTCCAAAAACTGATCCGAGGGTCCTGCATATTACATTCATGAAAATACAAAAAGAGGCCTCGTCGGGCTGTCACCCATATTCGACAAAGAGGGAGGGGGGGAACGGAAGATGGCGCAGGTCAGGAAGCTGGCTCGTGGGGTTCAAATCCATAGCCTTGCGCATGGACACCGGCAGGGCGTTAGAGTGACGCACGGCTGGACACACACCCCCTTGGGATGATGCAGGTTAGCTATTACAGACATTGCCTGCTCACCACCCAAGGGTTGTTCATGGTGTTGTATGTTGGTTCTGGGTTTCACATGGGTTGCTTGGGGGTGTTGGTCTTGGGTGTTCTTTTGATCTCCCCCAGTCTGGCATATCACACGTTCGTGCCATTTCCACTAGTCGTTCAGATGGTAGAGTCATTTCATTACACGTTACAAGGTCACGGGTTCGAGCTTGGTTTGGACCCTGGGGGGGTCCTTGTCCAGCTTACCCAGTTCTCTCTTCGATATACACACATGATGCTGCCTATACATCTCGATACATTGATTCACAGAGCGCACATAGCCTTCGGGCATATACATAGCTTGCGAATTGTACATGGCCTATGGGCTACATACACAAGTTTCCACACATGGTGATGTCTGTACATCTTGATACATAGATACATGGAGCATACATAGCCTTCAAGTACACACATAGATTGTGCACCACACAACTATCAGACTGGGGGGGTCTAGTCACTGGGTGGGGTCTAGTATCTGCGGTAGGGACAGGTATGGGCCACCGGAGTTCCTACTGATATTCGAATAGAACTGTCTAGTGACTATATATAAGGCTTAGACCCTGGGGTAAGGGTAGGTGTATAAGTCGCTCAGGCCAGTCCGAGTTCCGCCTGGCCTTGGGTAAGCTAGGGGAAGGCCAGCAAGACTGCTTCATTGGGCGCTACCCTGTCTAAAACCTAGGGCCCAGAGTCTCTTGGGCCCTGTAGTAGATTGTCTGGGCCTGGCGTCCGAAGCTCCCGTTCGACAAGGCTCGTCCGATTCCGCTTCCACCAGGGCTGGGCAACCTATCAGCCCTGGTGCCTATCACCGCTGTTCGGTCCACGTTACCTGCCCATTGGTAGGGTAATGGTCCTGAGTGCTGGTCACAGTGAGGGAGGATAGTGGGATAGGGGGTGCGCTTGGCATATTGACGTGAGGATGGGATGGGAGGTGGTCTCATATTCCAGGACACCCACGGCCTACTGCTCCAGGTGATCACTGTGTACTCAGTGACTGGCCTCTACAACACCATGG
>BFEA01000114.1:890346-902128 GCA_003427395.1 Chara braunii | reverse complement strand
TTTTTTTTTTTTGGAAATTGATTTTGAAGGGGCAAGGAAAAAAAATCAAATAAGTGGTCTCTCAGCAATATACAGTGTCACACTCCTTGGATCTGGTTCGGGTTGTGAGCATATTTACCGTAAGATGCGATGGAAGATCTGACAGTCGAATTCTTCTAACACTGACAGTTAAATTCTATTCATTTTGCAGTGTTGGCGCTGATTGCCCCGAATCTTGGATTGTTCCTCAGTGTGCGAATTCGTCGGACCAAGATTGATAGGGGTTCCCAGCAAATAGCCCAGTGTTTGGACGGATTGGGTCATCCGCTTCATCTTTTTCTCTAAACAAGAGAATGCAGTTTGGGGAGGGAGGGAAAAATGGTGGGGGCCGTGTGGTGGAAGGGAGAGGCTGAGGGGGGAAAGATATAATATCTGAGAACCTTGTACCCACACTTCTGCTTCTGTAGTCTCCTAATTACCCCCCTGCAGTTTGTCATAATGAGAACAAAGAGGAGGAGGAAGAGTAGGAGGAGGAAGAAGAGGAGAAGGAAGGGGATTGGCATGATGACTGCTTAATTTGGGATAGGGAGACAGAGGGCAGGAGGAGGAGGAGGAGGAGGAAGAGGAGGGGAAGGAAGGGGATTGGCGCGATGACTGCTTAATTTGGGATAGGGAGACAGAGGGGAGGAGGAGGAGGAGGAGGAGGAGGAGGAGGAGGAGGGAGAGGAGGAGCAGGAAGGGGATTGGCAGGATGAGTGCTTAATTTGGGATGGGGAGACAGAGGGAAGGAGTTTAGTGCAGGGGATTATGGTGAGTATGGAGGGAGTAGGAGGAGCGGGAGGAGGATGACAAGGATTATGGTGAGTGGGAAGGGAGGAGGAGGAGGGGGAGGAGGAGGAGGAGGAGGAGCAGGAGGAGGTGGAGGACAAGGACTATGACAACCATGTGGTCGAGAGGCAGCAGCGGCAGCAGCAGGAAGGTTAGCAGCAGCAGGAAAGGGAGTAGCTCCTACTGTGCAGTAGCAGCAGCAGTAACAGTAGCAGGAGGAGGAGGAGGAAGAGGAGGTGGAGAAGGTTTTTGAGGACGATGTGGAGTAGGATGGAGGTGGATTAGTTGAGGAGGGTGACTTATGAATCATGAAGAATGTAGTGGTTAGGGGTTGGGATTGGGGATGCATTCCATTTGTTGTCCAGTCTCCAGAGCATGACCGCCCTTGCATTGCACTCGCTGAGCTCTCTCTCCTCTACTGTTCTCCTCACTGTTCCTTTATCTGAAAAATGTGCTTGATCTGTCATATGCTTGACTTACCATCCTTCTCCACTCTTAAATGTGCCTCTTTTGGTTCTTTTAAACCTTTTTCTAATTCTCTTAAATTCTGTAGATTTCTAATCCTTCGGTTTCTAATCCACTTTTGATCGTGGTTGGCATGTCAGACAGTACCAGGATTATCTGGAGGAAGTTGTTGCCTATTTGCAGTCCTTCTACACGAGAACCCAACCACTACAGGACATCGACAAGATGATTGCTAAGGTACTCGTTCGCGCATTCATGTCATTCTTCTTCTTGTCTTCCTGCATTTGTGCTGTTCTTCGTCCTCCTCCCCCTCCTATTGCTTCATTTGTGCTATTCTTCGTCCTCCTCCCCCTCCTCCGCCTCCTTGCCCTCTGTCTTCCCCTTCTTCCTGCATTTGTGCATTCTTCTTCCTCCTCTTCCTCCTGTCCCTTAGAAGATGGGGGGATATCTTTGCTTCTTCCTCCTGTCATCCATGCCATTGTGCAAGTCTCTCAGACCTACACCTCCTCCTCATCCCCCTCCTCCTCCTCCTTTCATTCTGCCTGCATCTTTCCTACTTCACTCTGCTTTCCTAAGCTCAATATGCTCGTGCTATGAGTTGCTGGGATATCCCAGCTATATTGATTGCTATCTGTCCTCCCTGTCTAAACTGCCGTGTAACCACCACACTAACGTCTTCACTCTAGCCCAAGCGGGCTAGCTCAGTTGGTTGAGCGCGCAAGTGGCACTCAGGAGGTCACGGGTTCAATACCCAACGTCGTCCTTACGATCCCCGCGGCCTCCTAGGGTATGCTGCGGGTTCACCAGCACAGATTGTTGGCTTTCGCCTCCTGGCTGGTTGTGGAAGTGATCGGTTCTTTCCAGCCTGTGCCAGGTGTTAGGAGCTTGGGTGCTGCTCCCCGCACAGAGCAGAGATAGGTAGACGTAGACCCATAGCCTTAGGATAGCTTAGCTCTGGCTAGTAAATTCAAGGTAACTTTAGAGTTTAGACCCTAGCCCTAGATCTTGGCGGTGGACTCTAGTCTTAGATCCTAGTTCCCTTGATGTGCGAATAGGCTCTTGTATCCCTTGCTTCTTGTCTGGGGTAGTAGTTGCTATTCTGAATAGATGTGATCCCTTATCTTTAAGCCCTTGTAGCCCTTGTAGGGCTTAAAGATAGGGCATATATATGGGTAGGTACTAGGTAGTGAGAGGCGAGAGAGAAGAAAATGGGGTAGGTAAAAAATACATCTGTCCCCTGTACGAGGAGAAGAAAGCTGTATTTTTTTCTCTTGTAGGTGTCGACGGTCCTCTTTCTAGAACAGCACTGGACTAGCCTTTCCTGAAGAGGCAAGTACTACCCTCTTCTGCTGAAAAGAACGTACAGGCATTATCGCTGTACCTAGACTGAAAGTTGCTCCACATGCGACCGTACGTTCTATTCGGGGGAAGATGGTACCCGTAGTCTGCCAAGGTTTTGCTTTTCTCAGTACAGCATGGCAAATACCTGATTTGTTTTGTTGTATTTAAAATTTTAATGCTATCATTTTCTCGGTTTAGCCCACGAGCCCCCCCCCTCAACCCCCCCAACCCCCCCAACCCCACCTCAGCATTTCTCCCTACTTGCAGCCCCTCCTCCATCTCTTCAGGAACCCATCGAGGACGCCAACCCCCTCTACATTCTAGCGGAACTACCAGACCGTGGTCACAGGCACCGGTGCCGCACAGGCGACCTCCTACCCAGCCCTGGTTGAAGCGCCTACTGGATAAACCCTGCTGTATGGGCACGTCAGAAGACAGGGATGATCAGGGCTTATCGGTCCTGAAGTGCCTGTCTACTGAGGTGGCCGTACACCACGACTTCTCATTATGCAAGCGATTGAAACACACCTAGCAGAAGTGCAATGTCGGGCGAAACATGTGTACTGAATCTACCGATATACATGCAGAAGATGATAGGACTAGTTTGGGGAGAAATTCACACCACACCCGAAAGTGAGATGCACAGTGGAAGTGCAATAGCCAACAATAATTGAATATTGGCAATCCCTCATCCTTAAGCCACCAGTACACCCGGGCCTGCAGGTGCCTTACTGCGTGCCAAGCTTTTCCGAACCACCAGCAGCGCACATTTTCCTTTTTTTTAGCTGGCGCCGCCAGCCATTGTGGTCCTGTAGGCCGAGCCTCCAAACTTTTCGTAGGTTCAGCGAGGCTGGGGCCGTGTACTGGCGGTTTAAGGGTGACAACCAGTGTTGCATACCCCGATGGTTGGCGGCCATTGACTGGTCGGCTGGACGGCACCTACCGGTCGGGGGTCGTCGGCACCCTGCACCCTGCTCTCTCTGCCTACAGTTTACCGGGCAGTTCTGTTTGTGACGATATATATATTGTCACATCACTACAAAACGAAACAGTTTGTCACAGCCCCTCGTTTGTTGTCCTCTTCTCTCTCTCTGCCTACGGTTTTACCGGGCAGTTCTGTTTGTGACGATATATATATATATATATTATACAGGGTTGCCGGCGTTCGGGACGGGCCGAACGCCCGAACCCGAACGCCCGAACGTTCGGCAACCCCTCTCGTCGCGTTCGGCCGTTCGGCCGAATGCGGATCCAAAAAAAAAAAAAAAAAAAAAAAAAAAAGAATTCCAACAAATCTGAAAAAAATATATGTTATGCAGAAGAATAAACTAAACAACATTTGCCTCAACGTTATATCCAAATTCTTTACCAAATTGGAAATAAAAATCAAATACTAAAAATAAATAATAATAATGAAAATTAGAAAAAATAAAACGAGAATTAAATTATTGAGTGGGCGAGCACGTTTTTGACACCGCCATCTTTGGCGATTTTTCTTTTTTTTTTGGCTGTAAAAAATGCCATGAAAATTTATATATGTGTATCTTACATAAAAGAGAATCTACTAATAAAGTTTGAAAAAATAATAAATTGTTTTATGCCACGAAATAAAGGAAAAAACAAAAGTGAAAAGAGAGAAAAAACAAATTTGTGAGTGGGCAAGCAAGTTTTGACACCACCACCTTTGAGGATTTTTCATTTTTTTTTGGCTGAACAGAATGACTTCAAAATTAAGCGGGGGATACCTTACATCACAAAGAACTCACACAAAAAAATTCAGAAAAAAATAATACTATTTGGGTGCCAAAATAATTTTTTGCGGGGTCCGAACCCCTTCAAGTTCGGGCCCCGTACGGGGACCCGAACGCCCGAACGTTCGGGGGTCAGCTTAGGGGCCTCCGTACGTTCGGCCTGGCAACTCTGTATATATATATGTCTGTTTGTGACAATATATATTACAGTTTGCCACAGCCCCTCGTTTGTTGTCCTCTTCTCTCTCTCTGCCTACGGTTTACCGGGCAGTTCTATTTGACGATATATGCTTGTGACGATATATATATATAGTCACAGCCCCTCGTTTGTTGTCCTCTTCTCTCTCTCTGCCTACGGTTTACCGGGCAGTTCTGTTTGTGACGATACAGCCCCCAACTCAGATTTGAAAAAAATCAGTGGATGGTTGTTTTCTGACTGGTCGGCAGATCGCCGACCGGTCGGCCCTACTGGTCGGCTGCAATCCGGTCAGCGGTTGCAGTCGGCAGGTATGCAACCCTGGTGACAACTCAAAACTCAGCCAAGAAGAAATCCTCCTCCATTCCTCAAAGCTCAATAAGAGACAGAATAAGCTAAGAGTCACAACCGAGAATTTAAACGCCTTCCGCACGTGCTCGCCGTCGATGAACGATTAAAACAAAAAAAACGGAAAAAAAAAACCCAATAAAAACAAGAAAAAACCGCCTTGAACAAACTCAAAACTCAGCTCAACAAGCCTCCAGAGTCTTCCTCCTCCTGAATAACCCTGTCTGAGTCACGCCCGACCTGGTTGTCGCTCGTACTCGGCAGCGAACGGCTATGCCCAGCCTCACAGGCCTGCACGGCACCGGCACCACCTCAGAACCACCTTGGATGCACTAGCGCCACTCGCAATCCCCTCAGAAGGACTACAGGTAGTGCTGTTTGAAGTTTGAACCACCTTGGATGCACTAGCCTCGCAAGCCTGCAGGCCTGACAGGCCTTCAGACCACCAGCGCCACGTCAGAACCAGCTTGGATTGGGTTGGTCGGGTTGGGTTGGGTTGGGTTGGGTTGGATTCGATGGACTTGATTGATTGGATTGGATTGGATTGTGTTGTAGCACAGGTGTTGAACTGTTGATAGCATGTGTGCACCTGTTGGATGTGCGTCTCCTTAGGTAGAGGCAGACTTTGAGAGCCGCTGGAACGCAGGTGGTGTGCAGGGGTGGGAAGACAGAGCAGTTTTGAGAAGCAGTCAACAATCACAAAATGGGAACGCTCCTCCTCATGACATTGATCTGAACATTTACGACACAGTGGATAAACTACTTGAGATAAGGCCAGAGAGATTAAAGGAGGTGAGAACGACTGGAATTTACTTCTATACTCTGTGTGCATGTCTTTTTTTTTTTTTTTTTTTTTTTTTTTTTTTGCACGTGTGTGACTGTATTGTGTGTGCGTGTGTGTGTGTGTGTGTGTGTTGTGGATTTTCACCACTGTTCCACCCAGATGAGTAGATTATTGGTGCAGCTCTACCTCTATTGCAGACAATGAAGCACACATGAGAAGTCCCAGCTGCCCACATCCCCGGGTGTGTGTGCGCGTGTGTGTGTGTGTGTGTGTGTGTGTGTGTGTGTGTGTGTGTGTGTGTGTGCGTGTGTGTGTGTGTGTGTGTGCTCGCATGCTTGTGTCAGTTTTTTTGTTGTGTTCCAGCCTCCAGGCATGTTTTTTAGCCTTCTTTCTCATGAGCCGGTGAGAATTGATGGAGTTTGTGTCCTGTAAAGGATAAGGTGTGGAGCAAACACCCCCCCCCAAAAAAAAGAAACGATCAGATTTTGTTAAATTAATGAATTGTTACCTGGATCGTGTTTTATGTGCGACAAATCTATGGTTTGGAATCTTGGATGTTGTGGTCTTGTTATGCTCTCGAGTACGTCCAAACTGCTCCATTTGAGAGCGTGGGAGGCTTATCTGTGGGATTCTGTCGCACCAGTTGACCGAAAATAAAACAGGGCACAAACAAAAGTAAAAAAAAAAAACTGAAAAAAATTATCCCCAAATCATATGCCCTTTCCAGTGCTCGGGGTAACCAATGGGTTAAGAAGTGGGGTCCTTGTTAACCACATGTTGTGGGTAAGGTTTGTTTATCTGCCTGCTAATTTTAGTGACAACTTGGGCCCGTTATTATTATATATATGTATTTTTTGTGGTTGTTGCTAACATCTTTTCGATCCCTTCGGCACTGGAGTGATAAGAGCGCATCTGCTATCGAGGGACGGATGTCGACGCCTCCATGCTATTGGTGGGGAACTGCACCTACTGGAAAGCGGTTCCAGCGTCCCATGAACCACATATCGCGAGAGTAATGCTGCTGACCCTTCTTACCCAGATTATCTTGTGGCTCTTGCCAGTGACAGTCACTGAGGGACAGACCTCTCAGTCAAGGGGGGGCTGCCTTAAGAAGAGTGTGTCTTTAGTCCTATCTTTTATTACCTGCAGCAACTTGTTTATACTGGCATGGGATACCTGTTTTCACTTTTTACCCACCGAACATCAATCACTCTCCCTTCTGCACCTGGAGTTACTTTAAGAAAGTTTCAAAGAAACTAGAAGCTTTAATTCCAAAAATATCGCATGCAACAAATCTGATCCTCTTCCTTCGAAGTTAAGAACTGGTTCCTCTGCTTCATCCCACAGATGCCTGGTCACGACGACCGTTGTCACCCGAATAGAATGCCCGGTCATTACCGCTGTATTTGGCGCAAGTTTCAGTCCGGATACGGCGATAAGTACCGGGCGTTCTATCTGGGTGAAGACGGTAGGTGGCCAGTATCCAAGAAGTGAGAACCATTTAAAGGACTTACACCACCTTGCTAGTATCTGTAGTCTTGCTTTCCGAGGCAACGAATTAGGTTGTCTGAGTTCCCTCCATTCCGCGGCTATCAAATTTCTAACTGCCCATTTAAATCTGCGTTCAGTTCTCTCCTTGCTACCGTCTTCACCCGAATACAACGTACACTCATTATAGCTGTATTCGGGGCACCTTTGAGTCTATAGACAGCGATAATGACTGGGCGGCGGGCGTTCTATTCGGGTGAAGAAGTTAGCCACAGTATCCGAAAACCCGGTGCTCTCTGAATTCTGTAGCAATGATCATCTTGTGATTCTTGTCTGAGCTGCCCAGAAATATACGAACGAACTCTACAGTCCACACCACCTTCCCCGGCCATATGCTCCAATCCACAGTCTGCTGAGCCATTCTCAGAAACCTCTGCCCGCCATGCATTCCCACAGCAGGTGGTCAGGGGGGTCCTCCAGGGATTCAGCCGGGCAGATGTCGCAGCACGGGTGGGTGTCCAATGTCCATACCTTTTTCTGCGCACCAAGAGGCGGTCGGAACGCAGGCGTGGAGGTGCGTCCACTGAAACCCACTCACCTTAACTTCCAAAATATCCAGTAGCACTAGGATGAACGTACTCACCTACGCTTTGTGTTGAATGAGCTCCATACAGTCACTCGGTTGTTTCTTCTCCATCTGTTCCGGATGCTGACGTGTAGCATCGATGCTTTGGATCGCAGAGCATAACCGAGGCTGGGTTTATACTCTGTGATTGGGGTATACTCTGAATTGTTTGACTCGTTGGCTGTATTCCACCCTGTTCTGAGTACATCCAGCTTCCATTCTCCACAGGGGAGGCCATCCAGCACCCGTTGGAGCCTCGTTCCTCCCTTGTGTTGCTTTGCTGTTACGTTGATCTCTTTCCACTGAACCCCTGGTTCTGCTGATGCCGGGTCTTGTACCTTTCAGACGACACCTCCTTTGGAGTCCGGCCCTGTTTCGACCCGGTAGAATGCCTCGGGTTTATCCTTTCTCGTCCGCCACGTATCGGAAGCCCACTTTGTACCCGATGCTCAGAGGGTGTCCATGCATCGGCTTGTAATAGCCTTTTATGAGTTTATCCCTGTGGGCCTCCACTGTTTGCAGGCCTCTCAGAGTGCTTTTTTAAGACTGTCGAGCGATCTCCGCTGACCTGAGGGATGGTACATTTTTATCTATAACTTCCAGAAGAGCCATTTCTGTTACTTCAGCGAAGCAAATCCATGCAGCTGTTGCCAAAATTTCTGTGGAAAGGAGATTCAAGCGTGTCTTCCTGCATCAGCAAATCAGCATGGTGAAAGTGACAGAGAAGAAAAACCAAGGGGGGGGGTTGGCGACCTTCACCCAGAAAGACAGAACGGTGGCCCGTCAAGTTGTACAGCTTCCAATGAACCCCACCCATTGATAGCTCTAGCACGGAGGGAGAGCGTTTTTTTTTGTGCATTGCGTTTTTCTCCTATCGTTTTGTTTGTTGTCCACTCACGGAGGGAGAGCGTTGGCGTGCGAAAGATGCCTACTCAGATGGCGTCCACTGTATCCGGACTTCGTTACTATTCATAGGTCCCCCTTCCCTAGCATGCAAAGGCGTTCACGCTTGTCGTGGGTGATAGGAGTGAGTGGATCGGGACCATTGGATCGAACTGGTGTCTGAACTTCTGACTCGTTCGTTGATTGGCAGTTCGAAACCACTTCCAGGCGTGAAACCCTGCGATAACAGCCCCTGGCTTGTCAAATTGAAAACAGGTCAGGAGCCAGGAGTGCCCAGCTGATGTTGATAGACAAATAGAGAATAGCCAGTAGTTGCCAAGTATGGATGGCATAACAACCCCTGGGTCTGGACCTATTTTCATTTTTTTTAATTTTTATTATTATTTTTATTTACTTATTTATTTTGGTGATCCTGTCTCTCTCTTTTTTTTTTTTTTTTTTTTTTAATTTCCTCTCTTGATATCAACATCAGCTGGGCACTCGTCTAGCGTGTGGTGGTAAGGTAAGCGTCTTTTTTGCCCAAGGCTGGACTTGCCGAACCTGAGGTGGGAATGCGGAAAAAAAACAGAAAAAAAAACCCTCCAGCCACAGTAAAGAACTGTGGATACCGTTGCGAACCATCGGATTGCATTGGTGGCCACAGTTTTGCATTGTGCTGCTCCTAGCCTGTCACTGGCAGGCATTGTGAGGTTCGGTGGGGACCACCACCACGAGTCCCGCCCTACTTTCAGTATATCGATTGCAAAAATTGGGCCACGGTGGGGACCACCATGCATCCCACCCTGGAGCTGGTGTTTGGGAACAAAAAGACAATCCTTGCCCTATCTGGCCCTCCCCACGTGTGCGCATAATGATGGCGGGGGCGCCCGAAGCCGGCCCCGGTGTTTGGGGACCCTCCCCACCCGTGCACGTAATCATGGCGGGCTGCTTTACTGCAGGTAGGTCCTGTAGGACTTGCACTGAAATATTTATGGCGACGCGTGCTCGTACCTGCCGAACTGCTGGTGGTCTAGACGTACACTTCTTTACAAAAGGGTGAAATTCAGCGTAAACCATAAATGGTTGTAAGCCGGAGAAAGCGTCCAGGTACTGATGGTTGAAAGCGCTGTTTTTGTCTATAATAGACAAAAACAGCGCTTTCAAACATGTCTAGAGTAACAGACGGGCGGTTTTCTTCTATTGAAAGCTGTCGAGTGTGTACCAAACCAGCTACAGGAAGAGTCTTGTACGTTGCAGTCCAAATACCATACCTCGGTTTTTGTATGTCCTGGCCGAAGTTTCGGAGAAAGCGTCCAGGTACTGATGGTTGAAAGCACTGTTTTTGTCTATAATTCGATGCCAAGTTTGCCAATTGGTTAAAGGAAAGGACTGCATGTTGCCAGCCTGAATGACTGAATTCAGGTTCAAAATTTGTACCTCGGTCCAAAAACTATACCCACAACTTTGTCCTTTGGTCATCTCCTCCCAACTTGCAAGTAGGGTGAATTGCGCCTGTGAAAGTCGTGATAAGCAAACCAGTTATTGCTGGCAAATGACTGCAGAGTTTAAATTATTTTGTCTCTCTAAATTCTATCAAAGGTTGTCCAATTTGCACCCCCCTAACCCCGCTCCCCACCCTTTCCCATCTTTTCCTTTTGGGGGGGTTGTGTCCAATTTGCACCCCCCTAACTCCGTCCATTAGGTGTTGTCCCTACAGCAAGGCAGCTTGTTGTCTTTCCTTGCCACTTTGTTTTCTACCCTTCCCATTTTCTTTCCTGCCCTTGCTCCCCCTCCCCCCCCCTCCTCCCCCCTCTCCCTCTTCTCCMGACAAATTGCTCCACCAATTAAGAATGGCCATGCACCGCCACGGCGCCGGCTCCCAGCACGTGCTGCTCCCCACGAATAGACTGGAGCATTTGTCCCCAAAAAGCGTTTGGAGTCCTGTTCTGTTTTTGCATTTTTGAGTGCTATTAACTTGTATGATTTATCCTTTTTTCTTTTGTAGTGCATCTGGATTCGAGCTTGGGTCTGTATTTCAACAGTTCGTGGGTGTACCAACTGAACTACTGGTAGGCTCGTTGGTGCTATGTATGATTTATCCTTGCCATTTTGTTTTTCACCCTTTCCGGAAGTCTTGGCTTACAGAGCTGCAACAATGTCCAGGTTTACTGTTTCCAGTTGAGCTCACTGTTGCTGATGCGTGGCTGGCTGCAGAAATGTCCCGGGAGTTTACCCATGAGGTGGTGTGATGGTTTTGAGATATGGAGGTTCGGTCACAGGGCAGCAGTGGAAACACTTGCTAGTTACTTAATCTTAAGTACAATTTTTTTCTAAAAAAATTACGCCGGTTGTGTTTTTCAAAAACCTTTGTGCGGGTATTTTGTCTGCAGGCTCTGGCATCGCTGGGACTAAAGGTTGGAGGAACCCCTGAGGAAAGGGCCCGAAGGCTACTGTTGACGAAGGCAAGTTTACATGCTTAAAGTAGAAGGTTGTCATACGACAAGGGGGGCATACACAAATATGGAGAGAGAGAGAGAGAGAGAGAGAGAGAGAGAGAGAGAGAGAGAGAGAGAGAGAGAGAGAGAGAGAGAGAGAGAGAGAGCAAAGCCAGAACTGCCATGCCTGGAGTGATCAGCTTTAATCTCAGCAAAAGTTGCACAATAACCAGGAGTACATGGTGAAAGTTAGCAGGACTCCTTGCCTACCTTGATGAACGTTAAGGGCGGTTACTTCAATGTCCAAGCTTCTTTTCTCCTCTTCCAGTTCCTTCCCCTCCTCCGCACATTGCTGTCTTTCTTGAGTCCTTGATGGCTACTCAGCCTGGGTTATGTGATGGCGAGCTCCTCCTCCTCCTCCTCCGTGTGAGAGGGTTAGAGAAGTAATACCCCAGGTTTTGACATCACCATACCACCTACCTCTCCCCATCGTGCTCATCCTCCTCCACCTCCTACTCACTACTCCTCTTCCTTACTGAAGCTTTACTTTAGGCTTGAACATCACCATGCCACCTATCTCCTCCTCTCCATGTCCTCTTCTTCAACATCCTACTTAAGAGGGCAACACATGTCAAAAAAAAAAAAAAAAAAAAAAAAAAA
>BFEA01000114.1:847740-859997 GCA_003427395.1 Chara braunii | reverse complement strand
GTAATCCAATCTTGTTGATGAATAATGTCGAACAGATCTGTTCCCGTAACCGAGTATACACATACATAGACAAGAAATAGAGAGGGGGGAAGTAGAAGAAGTAGAAGAAGTAGAAGAAGAAGTGGGCTTCTTCTTCAGGCCAAACAGATTCGCCCCCTCTCCAGCAACGTCGTTCCAGATACAGATCCGAGTTCCTCAAAGTGCCACGTGGCACATCACCATTCTCTTCATCAACGGAGCAGCAATGTCGCCTCAACAAACAGGTACGTGTCATCTCATCCCCACAGTCCCTGACCTCCTTCCGGACGACGAAAGTCTGAACAGCAAATGAACATGTGGCACAGCCACGTCACTAGCACACTACGTGGCAGCAGCCACGTCAGCAATGACATGTGGCGCTGCCACGTCAGCACCTTGTAGACAAGAGCAAGCCAGCCCCCATGCCAGCAAGCAAGCAGCGTGTCGCCGCTGAGGAACGCCAGCGTCCAGCTAGCAATTAACCAGCACCTCACAAGCCAGCGTCGCGTCGAAGTAGAGTCAGCCTTGACTCGCGACAGAATGAATCGTGTCAAAGCCAGGAGTCAACCTTAAGTATCGTTGACTCGGGGTCAATGCCCCGGTGCAGTGGTCCTGTGCCGATCGGTCTGCAACTGTTTCTCCCTTGGTCCGATGTCTTGGCCCGGTACCTGCATACAACACATGTATGTATCTGTTCGTGGACTTGGGTACGGTACCTGCGACCCGACAGTTGACTTTGACCTTTGAATTTCCCCAGTCCAGCGCTGGGTCTCACTGGCCAGACGCTGGGCTGGGCCGGGCAGTGCGTGGTCACACAGCCCGGCCTCTGCAGAGTGCGGGTTACTGCATTCCTGCCGACCCAATTTCGAGTTTCATCGTAGAAATAATTAACCTTTCAACCCACGCTCATATGCAGAGACAATGTGAGGAGCTGTTTCAAGGAGCTGTTGTTTGCCGAACCACCGATCCTCGGATGATTTTTTAGTCTTAAATCTTACCTTGAACTGCTTTTGCGGTCGTCCACGCCTTCCGGTGGAAAAGAACCCATGGTCCACAATCCGATCTACTTCATAACTTCCGTCCATCGAAGGTGGAATCATAGAAGGCCTGTTAGGAAACTCATCTCCCTCGACATATGGTAGCAACTTAGAGGCATGGAATACACGGTAGGTTTTGAGATGCGGGGGAATATCAATTCTGTAGGACGGTCCATCTGCATCTCCAATTACTTTGAGAACTTCCCATGGCCGAAAGTAGACAGGCAACAATTTCTGTGAAACATCTTCTTCCAAGGAGAACTCATTAGACTTTACCCATACCATATCACCTACTTGAAAGTTAGCAGGTCTTCGATGTTTGTTGGCCTGGTTAATCATCTGTTTTTGTGCTTTCTTTAGGTTCTTCTTAACTTTCTGGATGTCTTCCTGGAACAGAACTGCATATTCACGGGTTCCTGGCGGTAGCCGTAAAAATTGGTCCCTGGTTAATACATCAATGGGACGTCGCGGCTTCCATCCTTTATGTAGTGCGTTAGGAGTGCGTCCGGTTGCAGTGTGGATGCTGCTGATGTCTGCACTAGCTATTTTTGGTAAGTTCTCGTCCCAATCAATCTGATCGGGCTTGACATACATGCGCAAGAGCTGTTGGCACAAGCGGTTCATTTGCTCGCTTTGCCCATTCGTTTCAGGATGGCGTCTTGATGACATGGTCAAACGAGTGCCGTATGCCTCCATCAGCTTTTGCCATGGTATACTTGTGAACCTCACATCCTTGTCAGATACAATGGACAATGGGAATCCATACTCAGTTACCCATCGCATCTGAAACTTCTAGATCACAAGCTCAGTTTTCGCTTCAGCGGGCAAAGGAATAAACATTGCATACTTAGAGAAACGATCGACTACAACCATCACTAGACTGTTGCCATTTCGACTTTTGACGAGACTCATGAAGTCTATGGAGATAGACTCACCTGGTTCGCTAGGAATCGGTAAGGGCCTTAGTAGACCCAAAGGGTTCTCATGTGGTGGTTTGTTTCTCTGACATACCAGACAAGTACGCACATAAGTTAGTACATCTTCCTTTAGTCCTTTCCAATCGAAGCGTTCTCTTACTTCTGCATAAGTTTTCTTGAACCCAAAATGTCTTGCAAAGTCATGGCATTCCCCAATCAGCAGACTTTTAACTCTTCATTATGAGGAATACACAACCGTTGTTCAGTTTCGTCTATCAAGAAAAGCAATCCATTTGTTATCTTATACTTGGGTAACAGGGCAGGATCCTTAGTGACAAGGTCAATGATGGGTTTCCAGATAGGATCATTAGCATAGCCTTGTCGAATTT
The DNA here is from genome assembly GCA_003427395.1 of Chara braunii. Lineage (NCBI taxonomy): Eukaryota > Viridiplantae > Streptophyta > Charophyceae > Charales > Characeae > Chara > Chara braunii. Next base: position 857,636 of record BFEA01000114.1, on the reverse strand, counting down.
GTTCCTGCACATCATTTCCTATATCAAAGTAAGAAACAATGGTTCCAAAGAAATCACTTCTCCTAGACAATGCATCTGCCACAACGTTAGACTTACCTTTGATTGTCTTCAACTCAAAGTCAAAGGTGTCGAGGAAAGCAGACCATCGTACGAGTTTGTCAGAGAGTCTTGGTTGAGTCTTTATCCACTTCAGTGTCGAGTGATCTGAGTAGACAGTGAAGTGTTTCCCTAACAAGTAGTGTTTCCAGGATTTCAGTGCACAGACAAGCGCATACAATTCCCTTTCGTAAGTGGAGTCGGCGACCTTCTGAGTAGGAAGTCTGACAGACATAAACTCAATAGGTCGGTAACCCTTACCATCGTCCTGCTGTAAAACTGCGCCAATTTCATACTGACTTGCGTCATTGGTCACAATAAAGGGAAGAGATGGGTCAGCGATTTTCAGAATAGGGTAGTGAGTCAGTGCATATTTTAACTTCTTCATTGATGACTCACAGTCCTTGTCCCACAACCATATGGTTCCTTTCTTCAGGAGTCTTCTCATGGGAGCAGCAACTAAGGAGAAGTTCCTAACAAACTTCCTATAGTAACTGGCTAACCCAAGGAAAGACCTGAACTAAGTGATGATCTTTGGTTGTGGCCAATCTCTAATCGCTGAAATTTTCTTCGCTTCCGGTCTGAGTCCTTCTTCGTTAACTATATGTCCTAAGTAGAGCACTTTAGGTTTTGCAAACTCAAGACTTTTTTCGGTTAAGTTTAAAATTACCTTCGTGTAGCTTACCCAAGACGAAACACAAATGTTTCTCGTGATCCTCCAGCGTTTTGCTGTAGACTAGGATGTCATCGAGATATACAATTACAAACTGATCCAACCACTGTCGAAACAATTCGTTCATAGACCTTTGGAAGGTCGCAGGGACATTCGTCAAACCAAATGGCATGACCACAAACTCGTAGTGTCCATACTTGGTTCGGAATCTTCAAGCGCCATCTCGATTTGGTGGTATCTCGACCTCAGATCAATTTTGCTGAAGTACTTGCATCCCTGCAGCTGATCCAACAAGTCGTCAATTCGTGGTAGGGGTTCAACGTTTTTCACAGTGACGGAGTTCAACCCTCTATAGTCAATGCATAGACGCAACTCACCTTCCTTTTTGGGCACAAATAAGACGGATGCTCCATAAGGTGAGGAACTAGGGCGAATCCATCCTTTGTCAGTTAATTCCTGGAGTTGCTTGCGCAATTCCTCAAGTTCCGTAGACGACATTCGGTAGATAGGGCCCTTGGGAGTCGTACTTCCAGGAATGATCTCGATAGTGTGCTTGATAGCACGCTCCGTGAACCCAGTAGGTTTCTGAGATAGATCTTTATACTCATTTAAGAGTTTTTGTATCGATGGAGGATAAGGTGTCGAAGACTCACCAACTTCCTTTACCAACACCATCATTACCTCTTGATCCAATTGCTTCTTCCAGGCCATCGATCGAAAAGCTGGATAGCTCATACAACAGAAAGACAGAGTAGAGTCAGATCCAGACTTGTGATACAGTTTGATGGCCTCGAGTTCAGATTGTGCGTTTTTCAGGTGTACTTCCTTTTCCTTGAACTTGATTTCTGGGTTGGCTTCCTCATGCCAATCCATTCCCAGAATCATATCAAAAGGGAAGTTCTTCTCAATTAGGAAAGATACTTCAGGCACAATCTTCTTTCCAGTTTTAGTTATAAACTTACATTTCACACGATCGACATAATGAGAGACAGTGATCGTGCTTTTATCAACAAGAATAGACGTGATACGTCGTGCTAAACATTTTACCTTCATTCCAAGATGAAGTTTGCGAATAGCTTTCTCAGAAATGTAGGACCGTGTAGATCCTGAGTCTAAAAGTGCACCCGTCTGTTCGTGTGCGATCTCTACATCCGCGAGTAATAGTTCACCCTTAGACTTTGCTTTCTTTGCCCATGAGCTTCGTAGTGCCAGCAACTCATTACCAAGCTCATCAAAGGAGTCATCCAGAGAGACAGAACATAAGACAGGTTCAGGGTGATTTGGATGATGGGCCGGAGGGCAACCATCCTCTGCCACGCGAGTCGAAGAAGTGAAAGGGTTAGTAGGCGCCTTACCTTTCTCATCGTCTGACTTCTTCAACTCAGTAGGAGCAGATGCTACTCCTACTAGCGGCTCGCTTTTGGGTGTCGGATGAGTGGACACCATGCAATGATGTGTCCTTCCTTTCCACACTTCAAACACTGCGCATTATCCATCCTATCCTGCCAGGTCTTTTGGTCAATCTCCATTTTCTCCCACGGCTTGATTGCCGCGATACCTGGGTGCGTAGGAAACGAGCGGGGTTTCCTCCCTCGATACGGACCTCATGGTCCTCCTTTGTTGACCACGGCAGCAGTGACGTCCCTCTTTCCGGACTCACTGCTGCTAGGAACTCCTTCTTCTTCTAACGGTAGCTTCTCCACTGTATCGCCGTTGAAGACGACAAGCATGTGGTCCTGACGCTTTTGGCGCCAAAGGACTCGCTTACCGTATATTGCACCTGCACCTGCACTACCACCAGATTTCACCACAGATGCATACGATTGCTTAACCTGAGAGGTCATTTGCTCTCTCTGGAGAGCCAGATCACGAAACTGTCGATACTTGTACTTACCTGACTTTGACTCGGCCACTAACTGACTTCGTATAGGTTCAGGTAGGGCCCGGGCATAAATATACAGGACCTGATCATCCTGCAGATTTAAGCCCGGTACTTGCAGCAATCGATCGACCTCACGGGACAATGCCTCCGCAGACGTCCAATGTTTCTGACCTATGGTAGTCAGCTGATCGAAGGCCTTATCGGTCGTTGTCTTGTCAAGGAAACGTTCCCGGATCTTGTCCAGGAACTGTTTCAGGGTCATCGTACCGGCCCACTTACCAATATCATTGAATCCGGCTGCATTAGCTTCGGCCAGGACCCACTCTTTGGCCTCCCCTCCAAGATACGACGTGGAGAAGGCGATCTGTGATTCTTCTTCCACGGGGGTCGTCCCGACGTAGGTCTGTATTTCTGCAATCCACAGTAATAAGTTTTCATCCTTCTTATTACTGAACTTGAAAGACAATTTCATTTTTACCTTTTCCTTCTTCTTTGGCTTCTCAGTTTTCTCTTCTTTATCTTTCTTTCCTCCTGATGGGTGAGGACTGGATGGTGGACTTGATGGTGGCGTCGGTGGAGGAGGCCCAGATGGTTCCCCCTTCTTTACTTCGACCATGAGATATTTCATAGCATCACCCATTAGTTTCTTCACAGGTTGTTCCTTCCGAAGCTCCTTTTCCTTTCCTTTGACCAAGTTAGTCACATTCTTCAATCCTACGGTCATTCTTCCAACTTTGCTTCAAAATGGTTGAGCCTTGTCTCCAAGTGAGCAAGGTACTCAACCAGTTGGTTCAGTGCCACAACCTGTTCTTCCCCTGCCACAGTTACCACATGCTGTCTGACTTCTTGTTCTCGTTTTGCTTGCTGTTCATCTTGTTCTTTCTTCTTTAGCGTTTCCGCCTTGCGCGTTTTCTCTTTTTCAAGAGCTTCTTCCAATTGGCGGATGTTCTCATCAATCGTCTGTTCCGTGACCACCACATCATTTTTGGCATTTCTGCCATTTGCTATGTCTTCGAACTGGTGACAGATGTGCGCATCCAGTGCTTTACGGCACTGAATGATGAACTCATGTATCTTCAATAGGTCGGTGCCATTCTGAGCTGCATCCAGGTCTGCCTGGGCTTTCCGCAGATCAAACTGGGCCCTCACATGTGACTCAGCCTCTGTACCGGCATCGTGCAGTTCAGTGGCCAGAAGGTTGAGCCGTCCAGACAACAGTTGTCGTCTCTGCTCAACCTGAGCCCTGGTACGAGGGTCAGGGAGCTGCTCAACACTCTGGCCCTCAGCTGGGGTCTGAATAGTCTCTTCCTGAGACATGTCAGTGTGGGGTACCTACCGCACAATAAACAAAGTAAACAATAATTAATTCCACGGCCCCACAGATTCCAAACAGCAGATTACAGCAAGGTCAATGACAACAAAAATAACTGCAGAATATTTTCAATTTTTTTTTTTTTTTCTTCGCTGTTCTTATTTATCTAACTCAATGTGATGACGTGCTTTTGCAGGTACCGATCCGGACACAGTGAGTAGATACACACAGGTGAGTATGCCAGCACAGGACAAAAAAATGACACAGGGAAAACAAGCCAACATCAACAGTAATCAATATGTCAGCATCAATAATCCCCTGCGTCAGTCCTGATCAAAGCAACAATCACCCTGTTCCGACAGCTGGCACTACAACTATTCAATTAGCTGTACCGCCTCTGTCATCAGAATGATCTTCCCACCCAGGCACACACGTGCCAATCACGTAACACCCCGGTAATGCCAACTCAACAAGCACACAACACTTGCCACGTCAGCATCAAGTGATCAATCAATCAAGAGGGGGGTGCCACGTCAGCCAATCTGGCCCCTTGATACAACTTCAATCAAGCCGCGTCAGCAGGGAAACAACAACAAATCAGCATCCCTCCTGCCACGTCAGCAATCAAGGTCCCTGCTCAAGGTCTCGCCAATGTGATACAACTCTGCTACGTCAGCAAGATCGTCTTTGTCTTCAAAGCATCATCATCATCATCTTCTATACCGACGCGCACAACTTCTTCAAGGGGAATGAGTGTGTCGTGTCTAGACAATCGCGTTTACAAACGCGCGCGACACTCAAAACCCCACTTACCTGTCCACGTGGCAGGTGCGCGTCGTTTTCCCCATGCGCGTTCTTCAATCGGGCGCACACGCTCAGCCGTCTAGAATCGCATTGAAAACCGCGTTCTGAGACGCGCGTGCCCACTTACCTTATGCCAAGTGGCGCACGCATGGGTCTTCAATGGTCGTCGTGATCTTGATCGACGTGATAGTCTTCTTTGGTGGCGAGATCACATACGTGATCATGATCTTTGTCACGCTTATTTTCTCCGTCGAGATGATCTCCGTCGTCGTCTGCATAATCACGTTTGTGATCGTGGTCGTGATCTTGATCATTTACGACATCATCATCAAGATCCCGATCGTCACGATCATCAACGTCGTCGTCAGATGTCTTCTTCAGCTGTCTCTTATACACATCTAGATGTGTATAAGAGACAGGAAATAGAGAGGGGGGAAGTAGGAGAAGTAGAAGAAGTAGAAGAAGAAGCCCACTTCTTCTTTAGGCCAAACAGATTCGCCCCCTCTCCAGCAACGTCGTTCCAGATACAGATCCGAGTTCCTCAAAGTGCCACGTGGCACATCAGCATTCTCTTCATCAACGGAGCAGCAATGTCGCCTCAACAAACAGGTACGTGTCATCTCATCCCCACAGTCCCTGACCTCCTTCCGGACGACGAAAGTCTGAACAGCAAATGAACATGTGGCACAGCCACGTCACTAGCACACTACGTGGCAGCAGCCACGTCAGCAATGACATGTGGCGCTGCCACGTCAGCACCTTGTAGACAAGAGCAAGCCAGCCCCCATGCCAGCAAGCAAGCAGCGTGTCGCCGCTGAGGAACGCCATCGTTCAGCTAGCAATTAACCAGCACCTCACAAGCCAGCGTCGCGTCGAAGTAGAGTCAGCCTTGACTCGCGGCAGAATGAATCGTGTCAAAGCCAGGAGTCAACCTTAAGTATGACTCGGGGTCAATGCCCCGGTGTAGTGGTCCTGTGCCGTCAAGATCTTGATGCGGCGACGGCCTGGATCGGTCTGCAACTGTTTCTCCCTTGGTCCGATGTCTTGGCCCGGTACCTGCATACAACACATGTGTGTATCTGTTCGTGGACTTGGGTACGGTACCTGCGACCCGACAGTTGACTTTGACCTTTGAATTTCCCCAGTCCAGCGCTGGGTCTCACAGGCCACACGCTGGGCTGCGCCGGGCAGTGCGTGGTCACACAGCCCGGCCTCTGCAGAGTGCGGGTTACTGCATTTTGAAATAAAAATAAAATACGAAAAACAAATACTAATAATAAAAATAACAAAAAATAAAAAAGAATTAAATTTAGTGAGTGCGCGAGCACGTTTTCGTCACCGCCATCTTTGGAGATTTTTCTTTTTTTTTTGGCATAGCTAAATGTCCTGACAATTTACAGATGTGTACTTCACATAATGCAAAACCCACTAAAAAAGTTTCAAAAAATAATAAAATCGTTTAGACCCTGAACTAAAGTGAAAAAAAGTAAAAAGTGAAAAAAAGCTTGGGCGAGCACGTTTTGAGACCGCCATCTTTGGCGATTGTTAATTCTTGTTTGGATGAGCCAAATGACTTGAAAATTTATAGGCATGTACCTCATGTTACAGAGAACTCACAAAAAAAAATTCAGAAAAAAAAAGTTATTTTTAGGGCCCCGAAATAATTTTTGGCGGGGGCCGAACGCCGCCAACTTCGGACCCTGTACGGGACCCCGAACGCCCGTACGTACGGAGGTCTGCCCAGGGACCTCCGTACGTACAGGCTGGTGACCCTGTATATATATATATATATATATATATATATATATATATATATATGTCTATATATATATATATATATATAAGTAAGTCAAACAGAGCTGCCCGGTAAGCCGTAGGCAGAGAGGGAGAATATTATATGTACATTGTCAAACAGAGCTGCCCGGTGAACCATAGGCAGATAGGGAGAAAAGGACAACAAACGAGAGGCTGTGACAAACCGTATATATGTATATATCGTCATATATATATATATATATATATATATATATATATATATATATATATATATATATATATATATATACAGCGATTAAAAARWTAYCTATTTTTTGTGCTAATCTGCCTGTTCAAAAAGTAGCAAAAAAAACGTATACTTATTTAGGCAAACAAAAGAGTTTGTTATTATTAATGGAGAAAAGATTGGACATTCTTCTTGTACGTATGAATTTTTTGGGCAGCTTTGTTTGACGATATATACGCGGTAGCTGGCCTTCGGCCGGGGCTGAACGGCCGAACCGCAACATCCGATGATCCGAACGTTCGGGCGCCCCTGTATATGTGTTCGGCCGTTTAGGCCGAACGCGGACCACCCTCCCCCCCCACCAAAAAAAAAGAAAGAAAAACAAAAACCTGAAAAAAACATATGTTATGCAGAAAAATAAACCGAACAAAATTTTCCTCAGCATTACATCCAAATTCTTTAGCGAATTTGAAATAAAAATAAAATACGGAAAACAAATAATAATTGCGAGGATTGAACCCTCACAAGGCCCCCGTTGCGCACACAGACGTTCTGGGCTCAGGCCCTCAGCAAGCCTCTTGCCCACCCTAACTGAAAGCGGGCCTGCATATCCACGTGAGGCCTACTTTTGCCAATTTTTTGTATGCGGGGTACCAGACAGTTACCGCACGCCAGTTTGTTACAGAGCAACGTGAGTCTTCCCTGGCTCGTTGCAGAAGCAGCAGCTGCGTTGTACAGTTGAGCCCAGGGCTTCGTTCGGTTGAGACCCTGGGCACACACATTCAGAGGCCGACAAGTCACGTAGCGCCCACGGACCAATGAGAAAACAGCTTCAGCATCACACACATGCCAGGAGCCAATGAAATTGCACCGAACACTTGGAGCCTTGTGAGCTACATGGACATGCCTAACTGCACGGGGCCCAGGCTAGTATCTGAAACTGGGTCTGGACGGAGATACTTTGGGCCAACCTGAAGCTACTGAGCCCCTTCACGCCAGGCCCAGACCAGCCAGCGGCAGGGCGCACTTTCCATAAAGGAAAGTGAGCGCCCAGGGGCAGGGCATTCTGGCCTGAGTGGGCAATGTGGCCACGCTGCTGCATTGGCACACAAAGCAGCGGCGCTAGCGCTGCGGGCCAGGTTGGCTTGCTTCGCATTACGTGGGCACAGGGGTGGGCCGATGTGCATGTCATAGATATCGATGCTCGACGATGCAAACAGGAACGTCTGATATAGGGGAGAGAAGGTTCCAATTGGGGCTTGAACACAAACATTATTGTTTCCATCTCTGCATACATCTGCGCATTGCCAAGTGATTTGTTTTTATTTTTTATTAGTTGAGGTGTGACGGACTGCTAACATCTGATAGACATATCAGACAATATTACAGTAGTCTAAGAACTGTAGTAGTCAACCATTTCCAGTTATGTTCGGTGCTCCTGTTTCAGAACTGATAGAGGTAAGAGTAAATTATGTGCACAATCTGTGTGTATTCTGTTGGCACCACCTGAACGATAGCCTGGGTGACTTGCCAAATATTTATTTATTTTTATTTATCTCACATCTCGGTCAGACACATGCTGTGGTAGGCCCCAGCGAGGGCACTAGTACAGACACATGATCTGTTCTATCTGATTAGCAGAATAGGTAGTGAGGAAGATACAGCTGACGATAGGAGGCAGACACGCGGGGATACTCACCATTTTCCCATCGTGTTCCAGGTCCTGTTACCAGGGGACGAGGGAAGGTTCCAGGCCGAAGCGAGGGCCCAGCGTTTGCAGACAGCTAGGGAGGCAGCAGCATTTGCAGAACGTGTGTTAGTCGCAGCACCGGCTAGTGCTGAAGCCATGGCTCTTCTCCAGTGACTTCTTAAGGTCAGCAGACATCTGGAACTTTCGCTATGTCGTTTGTCTCATCCAGCAGGACAAGTGCAGGACCCTCCTATGGTCAGATGGCGGGTTCGCAGTACAGCCACCCACCTTCGCTCACTAGAGAGGAGGTAGAACTCCAGCCAGTAGAGTTGATTTGTTTATGATTAGAGAAGGACCTTAGAGATGTTACGGAAAGAGAGACATAAATTAGGAAAAGAAAGGCCAGGTTAGAGAACAGAAGGGCAGACAAAGCTGCATTAGAGGGGTAAGATGACTCGAGTCACTCTACCCTTGATGACACTTGAAAAATTCTCAAGTCGGGTATGCATGTATGCGTATATGGACAGCAAAGTGGATGATATCCAGCACACCCTTAACCAGATACTGAGTGTCTTGCAGGAAAAGGGAAGAGCAGTCCCTTTCCACAGTAGGTGGGCCCAGTGCCAGACCATCATCAGCTTCTCCATCGCCGCCTCCATTACCGGCGATGACAGGACCCTTTGTCCCTTTATATGGCATCCCACCAGGTGGTACATCTGCAGCAGCAACACAGACTGTTGCTTCTTCATCCTAAGTCCAGCTGTTGCACCGCTGCTGCAGCGGCGGTGCAGCAGTCGATCCCACAAATGGGACCACAACAGCCTTGCTATCTCAAGATCCCCTTGAGACCATCGCAGACCTTCTCTAATCATAAGAAGGATGAGACACTCGACACTTAGTTGAGGACGGTTCTAGTGTGGGTAAGGGCGAAGAGGATGTTGCGCAGCGAGATGGCTCGATGGCCTAGTGTCATCTAAGCGTTTCGACATATGAATATGACACAACCCTCAGCAGGCCCAGCAGGCCACTGATGCGTTGGTCCGACTTCTCTATACCTCTAACGCTTGCAAAGGGCCCAGGGTGGGGCCCAGCAGAAACCGGGCCGAGCGGGACACTTGAGGGCCGAGGGAGGGGCCGGCCCGGCACCGGGAAGCGAATCGCGCCGGTTGTCGTCGGCTGACGAAGCATAGCGTCGCAAGCAACAGTGTTGGATGTGGTCCGCAGGGAAAGGAAGGCCGAACCGGGTGGCAGGGGACAAGGGCAGTCAAAGTGTAGCGAGGGCGGTCAAAGTGTGGTGGGGGCTTACAGACGAGGGGGTGAAGCGATATGCGGTGCGCGCGAGAGACAAAGAGACACAAGAGAGAGAGAGAGAGAGAGAGAGAGAGAGAGAGAGAGAGAGAGAGAGAGAGAGAGAGAGAGAGAGAGAGAGAGAGAGAG
>BFEA01000114.1:790163-804829 GCA_003427395.1 Chara braunii | reverse complement strand
GAAAATACCACCTCGTGACTGCTGATAGGAGTGATGATAAGAGCATGCACTCCTACCAGGTTCACTGGGGGCTCGAATCTATTAGTGGGGAGCGGCACCTGCTGGAAAGCGGGTCAAGCGTCCCTTGACATGTGATGATGAAACATTGAAACAGATAGTGCTGGGAAACGACCCAGTGTCCCTTGTACCTCTTCGCCCTCATCTGAGTGGCGCCAGATTTCTCAGATTAGCCCTGGTACTAATTTGGGTAACAGATACTAATAAAGGCTGTTTTGCCATAACCACCTGCAGAAGAACTTCAAGTTAGTGGTAATCATATGATTGAACAGTCCAAAATTTGTGAAGGGTTATAGTGTATGTGCTTAATCTGTTGTGTAGTGGTGAGCAGCATTCATTGCCTTACTGAGAGGGGATTGACCTACCACTACTCCTAACTATAGTCATACGGGGAACCCTGTAGCAGGGAGATCCGTGTCCATGACCTGCAGGTGAGCGATACCGGCCAGGGGACAGCGGGTAGCATCAGTGACCATGCGAACAGGACCAATCCCTGTGCCTCCCCTCAGGTGGTGGTCCCCTCCCCTACAAACATCAGCAGGGAAAAAAAACAATTATATATATATATCACGGTTGGGTAGCACAGCGCAGGATTCGTCTTGTTTAAATAGTACGTATTTGTTCACGTGACTAGGGGCGTCGGCGCACGAGACACGAAACGAAAAACGAACGAGTGCATCTTCCTGCAGAAAATGGCCAGGTTCATCCGTTTGCTATAAATAGTAACGAGTGTATTTTGCCACCTTTCGTGGGCAGATGCACTCTTTTCGTTTTCGTTTTCGTTTCGTGTGCCGTGCGGCGAGACTCTAGATGTACCGCTTGCTCTTCTGTTGGGGGGTTAGTCACTGCAATGGAGGGAAGGCTCAGAGAATTATCTTGGAATTTTCACAGGAGAGTCATCAAACCTTCCGGAGAGTCTGGCAATGAAACCATTATTCAATTTGGAACTACTAGTAGGTGTTCCAATGTCTTTTAAGGAAATAACACTAGACACCACAGTTGACCTGATAGAGGTAAGGGTGTGGGATCCTCAGACAGCAAGAGCAAAGAGGGCCCCGCTGCTTCTGCACCAGGCGGCTGCGAATTACAAGGTGGAACCTCTTCAATATGGATGGACCGGGCCAGACGGAATGGTCACTCCGCTGATCCTGTACCAGGCCAAGATAGGAGCTGCGCAACGGAGAGTGCAGAAGGCTCAGCCGGATATAAAAGCCTTGGAAAGGTTCAGGAGAAACCAAGGGGGGGAGAAGTCACCCCCGGACTTCAGAGCACCGTGGAAGATGTTGAAAAAAACACCGTCTCAAAAACAAGCTAGCCTAATGTGGGCACAGTCGATGTCAGTAATTCCATCCGCCCTCTGGCGCAACCGTAGGGGGATGGAGTTGGATGTTACATGCAAGAGATGCAATTGGGGATGGGAGGCAACATAACATCTATGGTTGCTATGGCCGTTGGCGGATGAGCTGTGGATGCGCGAAGTGGGAAGCTGGAGGTGGAAACTGCAGTGGGAAGCTGGAGGTGGAAACTGCAGTGGGAAGCTGGAGGTGCAGCGAAGTGGGAATGGACAGACGACTGGATATTGCATGCGACACCCCCATCTCAGGCCAAGTTCTCAGACGAATGGGGATATGTAGCCTTGGTGTGCAGAGGAATACTGCTGGAAACTATTTGGAAAGCAAGAAATGCGGTGGTCTTCCGTAATGACCCCCTCCCACTTCAACAGCAGACTAGAATGGTCAAGGACATGCTCAGGATAGCTGTTTTAACAGAATGGAGGAAATCAAGGCTTCGCTCAGGCAGGGGTTTGGGGTGGTTTCGTAAGACCTGGACAGGAGAAGAATTCCTGGCCTCCATTACCTCTGAAGGGAAGCTACAAATAGCTAGGTGGCTGTTTTGCGACAGCCGTCCTTTCAGGATCTGTTAAGCTTCAGAAATACAAGGAAGGTTGGACGGAGCGCTTTAGCTCAAGTATGCATGAAGAATATCACAGAGGGAAAAGGCAGGCCGAGATAGACCTGCAGGTTTACTTGGTAGTATAGTCGACTCAGCCTTCGATTGAAACAGGCAAATCAAGGTGGTCTGAGTAGACAAGGGGAGCGTAAGACAAATTGGGTTTTACAAAGCCGCTCCTTGAACGATACAGATCGGAGGTTGATGGAATTCTGTAAGTAGGTCAAGGCGGCATAAGCCAGATTGTGGGTGCTGGCTTTCTTTTACTGTGCTTCAAGATCATTACCTTTTGGATAAGTTTGCATAAAGGGGACGCTGGACCCAATTTCCCGCAGAAAGGGGCCTGAGTAGGACGACTTTTATAGCGGCCAGCAAGAGTTTCGGGTGGTTACTCGGAAGCGAAACTGGCTGAGGCTGCCAGGATAACCCCGGGTTGAATTGTGAGGTCCCCGGCCTCTTTTCGTTTTGGCTATAATAAATGCAAACCTTCCAAAAAAAAAATAAAAAAATTCCAATGTCTTTTGATTCTGATCAGATCTGCCCAGTGACCTCGTTGGGTCAGCCGTAACCAATGACTTCCTTGCAGAGGGGCCAGGCTGACCCCTCTTATTCATTTTTCCTTTGCCCTTTGCCTAGTACCCAACGAGCAGGCTCCCCCAAGCAGGTGGCCCAAGAAATCTGCTCACCAATGGGCCTGACATGGGGCCTAGCTGCACTACTCTCGAAAGGTGCAAAACGAGAGTGAATCTTCCGCTAGAACATGGAAAGATACAGCGAGATGATTTTTGTCTTTTGTGCATTTCAAGAGTAGTGCAGGGAGGCCTATGGTCATTGTCAGCATCGCTATTCGGATCTTCCAGCGTGATTCAATTTTTTTTATTTTTTTTTTCTTTTTATTTTTTTAAAGTTGGTAATTTATTTATTTATTTATTTATTTATTTATTTATTTATTTATTTATTTATTTATTTATTTATTTTATTTTTATTATTATTTTTTTTTAAGTTGGTAAATTTATTACAAAGGAACAATCGACAGAGTCCGGGGACCTCACAATTCAACCCGGAGTTATCCTGGCAGCATCAGCCAGTTTCGCTTACGAGCCCAGCTCGAGAGCACCAGTCCAGCAATAACCTATCAAGCTATGAGTACCTGCTGGAAACCGGGTCCAGCGTCCCATTCAAAAGCCAACTTTCCAAAATGTGTCTTGAAGCACAATGCAAGAAAAGGATTGAACTACCAGATACAGGCTAGCTCATAGTGTCCACTGTCCTCCCTAAACAAATCTGAACAAACTCGGGACCCACCTGAAATCAATCAGTCTATGGTCTGGGTCTGATGTAATTGACAGCTGAGATCACTCCTGTTGGGAGAGACAATTTCCATTCAGAATCGTAAGGGAGTCTAGGCCTTACGGAGGCCTGACTCAATACAGATCTAAACGCGATCCACGACATGAACCAAACGAAGACCGGGCGTACAAGCCCTAAACCAGAAATTTCGATACAACAGATGCAGAAGCTCTTTGACTGTTGGAGGAGACAGGATAAATGCAGTGTCTCTCATGTCAACCATCTAGCTATCTCTACTTTTCCCTCATCTGTTACTGAAGCCAGGAAGTTATCCTTTGTCCATATCCTACGAAACCATCCAATCCCTCTGCCCCCTCTTCTGGAGATTCGCCGCCAATCCGAGAGAATGGCAAGTCTCAGAGTCTGCTTTATCAGAGATCTCTGCTCAGCCTGGTGAAAGTGGGTAGTCTGGTTTCTGAAGACTGCAGCGTTCCTTGTTTTCCATATTACATCCATAACTATACCGCGACACACTAGGGCCACATAGCCCCATTCGTCTTTCAGCTGAACTCCATCTGGCGGGGAGGCCTCTAATATCCATTCATCGGTCCATTTCCACCGGTCCCCGACCCCATCCTCCCATTGTAGTTTCCACCATCTCCATATTATTTCTTCTGAAAGAGGACAGGCAAGCCAAATGTGGGAGGCAGATTCACTAGTAGTATAACGTCTTTTACAAGTTGTGTCCAGTTCCATTCCTCTTACACTCAACCACAGGGCTGACGCCGTTAAACCCAGAGATTGAAGCCACATCAAACTCGCCTGTTTTTGGGATGGAATGCTTTTCAGGGCCTTCCAGAGACTTCGCAAGTCAGGCATAGGCTTTACCTCCCCATAGGTTTCCTTAAATCTTCGACTTGCCACTTCTTGCAGTTGCATTTTCTTCTTCCTGAGGAGAGAAGAGCCTACCTTGGAGGAGTACAGAATAAGCGGTTGGCTGCTTTCCCCATTGCCCTTTTTCAAACCATATAGCACTGGGTCGACCACATAATCCCGGGCCGAACCCACCAACAGAACAGCCTGCTTTTTGGTAGCCCATGGGTAATGCAGCACCCTTACCTCAGATAGACCCACTGAAGGGCTTAGAACAGTTTCGGGGGAACTTTCGGCTTCCTTGGTCAGTGACCAACCCAGCTTGACTTCCCTTCCAACCACCCACTGTTCCACATTAATGCCTTTAGCCAGGTCCGCACCCTGAATCTTGACAATTTTATGAGGGTCTGATGGATGTGTCAGCCATGCCCCCATACCGTACGCTGTAGTATCCATGACGATAGATCTCCAATGGGCCGGAATAGCCTGTAACCGTTTACTGTAGTTTTTTCTTCAACACTGTGTAGTCTGGGCAGACTCTGTCTGAGTTTGGCAGGGGATATCCAATCCTGTGTCTGAGTATCCCGAATATGTTTTATCAGAAAGATCCCCCTAATTAACCAGGATTTTCCAAAATCACCAGGCTGCCCTAGAGCCCGTAAACACCGGGATCCCAGAGGGTAGCTTAATTAGTGTGTTATCGAACAGACATTCAATTTGATTCAACACTTCCAGTTTGGTCACTGGATCCCGCAGAAGCTCCGGTCTCAGTTTGTTCCAGGCAGCCAAGATCCCCACCCAGACTCTAGATTTAACTTTCCTCCGTGACAAGTTAGAAAGGGCTAAACATTGCCAGATATTGACTAGGGCTGAGATTCCGAATTCTTTGCTCAGGATATATTCACCCAGGCTCTTCCACTGTTTATGGTCATCTCCAAGGCATGCTTTCACCAACCATTTGCACAGGAGGGCGAAGGTCTGATCCCTTGGGTCCAGAAGTCTAGCCCCCCTTCTATTCTGGGGAGACATATCAGATTCCATGCGGCTTTAACAATGTAACCCTGGTGCTCCGACGCAGAGGGTTTCCACAGATAGTGGGCCGCTGCCTGTTTTATTGCTGCATATGCTTTATCCCCTAGGGCGTGCACCGCCAGTGGAAACCAGAGAATCGAAAAGGCTGCCGAGGAAATGACCATAGTCCTTCCCAGGATTGACAGTTTGTGATTCCTGACCCATCCATAAATCCTGGCACAGACCTTCTCTTGCCAAATTTTGTCCTGTTTGGATGCACAATTTGACAAGGACACTTGAATACCTAGAAGACGTTCAGATTCCTCTAACTGGACCGCTAGTAGACCCCAATCAACGCATATATTATGAGGAGTAGGGAGTAAATACTTCGATCGAAGCTTCTGAAAGGTGACAGTACTCATCCAATACTAGTCTAAGGTGTGTGAGTGACCTTATTGAGTTCTCACACGCTATTGTGAGGTCATCAGCAATCGCTCCACACTTCCAACAAATCGAACGGGGGAGCTCAAGCCCTTTAATGTCAGGATTGTGTCTAATGTTGTCCAGAAAGACTTCCAATTGGATGACGAATAGAAGTGGCGCCAAGGGGCATCCCTGACGTAGGGAGCATGTGAGGCTAAGGATAATCTACCATTAACTGAGACTACAGACAACACCCCTACATACAGTGCTCTGACGTATTTCTGGAATGTAGGGCCAAAGCCCATTTTCTTACGTGTTGTAAACAAGAACGACCAGCCAACTTTGTCATAGAATATACGGGCGTCGGTGAAACCACCAACAAAACCAAGAGAGCCCGTCTCCGGGCGTGGGTCTATAAGTCCAATGTCCAAATCCTGGGTCTCCAAGAGACCAAACTTGACAATGAAAAGTTAGCAGGGGCCGTTGCTTTGTAGGATGGCCCCCAAATATGGTCACCTTCTGAAGGCTCCAAGGGAGGAGTTGCGGTTCTTATCCAGAAGGATCTGGATGTCACAGTCTTAGATTTGTATGCTGATGCCGGGGAACGAATGGCATGGATTAAATTCTTGATTGGGACAGAGGAATGGGCGGCAATGTCAATATATGCCCCAGTTGAATATAAATTAAGAGTTGAATTCTTAGCTAACCTTCCGGCGTTCATCCCTGATACTGAAAATTTAATCTTGCTAGGTGATTGGATTACGGTGTTAGTCCCTGGTCTGGACTCCCTCTCCAACAGACCCGCAAGGGCAGATTCAGACATGCTGAGATCCTCTATGGACTCGCACGCCTTGAACGATGTTTATAGAACCCTCAACCCCGATTCTAACGGTTATACCTGGTATGGATCCCGGCCTTCTAATTCCAAAGAAGCCCCACGGTGTCGCCTGGATGTGATACTGGCACGTGGGGCTCCATGGGACAGGTGTTGTTGGTCTGATTTGGATGGTTCTCACCTGTCAGACCACTACCCGGTCTTAATGGATGTGGTTGCCCTGGATACAATAGAGAAGGAAAGACCCCCTTTCAAGCTTAATGTAAATATACTAAAGGACGAGGGTATCGAAGAGTGGATTACAAACCAAATGAAATGTTGGGAAACGACCAAGGATCTGTTCCCAGATGTCCAGAGCTGGGCTGAAGGGGGCATCAGCATAGTGCGTGCAACACGAATTAACTTCTCAAGAATGAAAGCTTCCAATCGGAACTGGAAAGAACAAAAACTCCAGAGGATAGTAATCAAAGCAGAAACTAAAATGGGAGGGGACCCCTTTACTGAGTACTTCTGGTCAGAAAAAAGACGGCGAGCAATTCTAGAATTAGAAAAATTAGAAGCATCAAAGCAAACAGAATGGTTGGAATGGCTGAGGCTACGAGGAATTGTGGGATATGATCGGATGACCAAGCTCTCCTTTCGCTCATTAGTGCTCAGACATTCCAAAGCGCTCATTCGGGAGCTATCGCATCCATTTAATATTAATCCGAATACTTCCACGGACCTTACCGTTATGTGCTCCTATGCCTATGATTATTTCAGTGACATTGTGTCGACAAGAAGGCCCTTTGATTCCCCGGAATTCGACCTGTCTAGCTTTTGCACTTTTTGGGGTAAATCGACGGCCAGACTATCATCAGGGATGAAACAGTCACTGGAAGAACCATTTACTGTCGGCGAGCTATTTAGAGCAGCAAGGCAAATGGCTAACGGGAAGTGCCCGGGCCTTGATGGCCTCCCGGTGGAACTATATGTTGAATGTTGGGACTCCTTTGGCCCCTTCCTCTACGAAATTTATAATGAAGTGAGGAATGTGGGTAGCCTGTGGTACGCAACCTCACGCCCCCTCGCAGCTTCCCATACGGGGTCGCCGATCAGAGTTCTAGGAGGGGTGTGGCCGAGGATTTTTGGCCGTAAGGGTTGAGTCTCCCGGACGGAACGGGAGGCTCTCGTTTCTTGGCCGAGGTTTTTCTCGGAGTCGAACTGTCGTCGCGAAGTCCCGCGGGGGTCGGATTACTCCGAAACGATAAAATCAGAAGGGTTTCCGTGAAAATGAATTGCCGCTGTGCATCGAGACGGGAATAGGCATCAAGGGGAGGAGGCCATGGCGGCAGACGGCAAAAACTCCGGCCGTCATGGGTTCCGGGGATAGGTGGTGGGTTCGAAGCCTTCAGGCCTCGGCGTCGGACTCATAGAGCCCGCGCAAAAGTTTCCGGGAGGGTAAAGCGGCGGGAGGACTCGCCGGCATCTGAATTCGAAATTGCGCGGGCAGCGCCCCCGCACTACAGGAAAGCTCGGGGAAACGTGTCGCTCCCTCGTAACCCAGGACCAGCCGTCACCACGAACACGAGTCCCCCTGGCGACACCATCGACAATCAAACTGCGGTCGCCACGCGGCGTGAGCGGCCGACCAGGGCAACACCGTCAAACCCGTATAAGGCAATATTAGAGTCGGGGAATCAAAGCGATCAATCAACACAAACCCGTTCCCCCTTATCTCACAAGCCCGAGGCGGGTCTTGCCAACACACTTGCTCCGTCCGCCTCAGCGCGCGCCGTACGTCCGCATCGCAATAGACGTTGTCGTCATCTGTGATGGGGAAGGTCGGTAGCGAAATGAGACGATCGGAGGTACGTGGTGAACACGGGCAAGATCCCGCGTTCCCGGTCATCCGAACCAACACCGAATCCATACAACAATCGTCGCAACGCTTCTCTCTCAAAAGTGGGTGCGTAGGGGGGGGGGGGCGGATGACGAAATCTAAGCTTTCTCCCCTTGGCGGGGGCATCGACCGTCCACGTGGACGCAGGCGGTGGACGTCACCAGTACGGGGACAAGAGGCTCTAAAAGGCGATGACTGTTAGTTCAAAAGGAAGGCGATCGAAAAGGGAGAGAGAGAGAGAGAGTTACGCCAAGACCGCGAGAGAGCGCAGGAAAGGCCGCGGAGGGGAGGGGAACAACCGGATCAACACACTCATACTCCTAAGCAGACGGTCCCCCAGTTCAGTTTCCCCATCCCCGCCCGGATGAGTACATACATACATGCATGCATGCAATCAACAACCCTTGACAGGACATCTAATCATCCATGGACCTTCGACGTCACTCATGCGCATAACCAGCTCCCATCACTCGGGGCTTCACACACACGACATGCATAGACAAAGCAGCAATGGAGATAAGAGCGAGTCCTTCTTGTACACAAAAAAATCAATTAACTGCTGCCCCCAGGCGCAGCCTTCAAAACTTCCCAAGACCACCGACCACCATAGCCACAAGGCCCTGCCGCGGCCGGCGTCCAATCCCCACCACTGCTCAGTCCCTCCGACTGCTTCGCCCCGAGACTACCGCGGGGTCCACCCMACGTCGTCMCTYYGCCCGTCCTTGGGCTCGTCRAGMCTGTTCGGCGCCGCGGACTCTCGCGCATAGCTCGCGCAGCATTGCAGCCGAGATCAAAGAGGAGGAGAGGAGAGGGTTGTGCAAATTTATAGCGCGGGAGGTGGCGGGTTAACAGCGCGAGGTGCGGGCAGCGCAGGGTGTAGATGAGCAGGACAGGAGAGAGAGGTAAGGAGTTAGAGGGTTCGACCCGCGGGATTGCGTGGCTACATGATTGGGGTGTTCGTCCAAGTGGTGCGCGGTTTTCCGCTTTCCACATTGATCCGAGCATCCCAGCTACGCAGCCAATCACTTCGCGGAGGAAGACGGGGTAAGGATCAAGCTGGGCGTAGGGGAAGACGAAGAGTCCTGCATGGGGAAAACGCGCGTAGCAAGAAGGGAAGATGGCGCGAGGACGCAAAGCAAGAAACGGGGATGCGAGACGCGCGAAGAAATCGGAGCTTGGGCGCGCGCGCAAAAATTCAAAAAGTCCCAACCGCACCCGTTTCTTGGTTTTCATACCGCGGCCGCTATTCGCCCGCGGGAGTTATTAACCAAACAAAATGAAAAAGCCGTTTCAAAAGAAAACAAAAGCAAAAAGAAAGAAAACCCCCTTTCTATCCGCTTCCATACTTCGGGGCTTCCGCAGGATTTTTCGCCAGGGATACGGCAAGCCGCGCGGTACGGATCTGAGCTTATCACATCTGTGATACGCAGGGGGTTCCGAAAAATTAGCAGTCTCCCAACTGCTGATGTCATCATATCATGGATGATTGGGCGGCCTCTTCATCGTCAGCTGGCCCGATCATCTTCCTAATCTACGTGGATGCATCATGCATCCTCCATCGCCTCCTCCCATAGTATACATTCGATCGGGCGGCCCCTTCATTGTCATCTGGCCCGATTAGTAAGTAAAAAGATTTTTTTTTTTTTTTTTTTTTTTTTTTATATACAGCACGTAGCGTCGCGCGAGCTTTAGATCCGGAAAAGAAGAAGAAAAAGAAGAGAAGGAGAGGGAGAGGACAGGGGAGAGGTAGACGAGGGTTATCAAAGGAAGTGATCTGTGTCGGGATTGAGAGGGGGTGGAATCGGTGGAAGAAAAGCGGCCATTGCCGCAGGAGTCGTCGGCGCATTTCCCTCATTGAAGTGATGCTGGATGAATGAGGGGTAAAGAAAAGCCCCCGGCACATGTGAGAGACACGGGGCGCCAGATCCGCTACCGCTCGCACTACCCGCTTGCGCACCGATTGGGGCCCTGGACCCGTCATCACCACATGAGTCTCGGTGTAAGGCCACCGCTCCCGCTTCTGCGCCGCGAAGACCAGGAAGTGGTACATCGCGTTTGGACGCTGCCCGGTCTCGTAGATGAGCGTCCCAGCCAATCGCGCCGCAATACACCCTTGAAAAGGGGGTGTCAGATATGGCTCCCAGTCCGGATCAGGGCGCGGCGCCCCCGCGATGGCCTCGAGCCTAATGGTGGCGGGCTCCACCATGAAATCCACCTCGGTCGGATGGACCATCCGGCTCGGATGAACTACTAATGTCAATGACCGGGGCACCCCGGGGTGGCTGGCGGGAACGGAGAGGTCCCGTGAGGACGGGGGGTCTGAATATGGGATCCGGAAATCCCATTCGGCTTCCTCCTCCGGCTGCTGCTGCTGCTGATGGCCCGGCTTCATCAAGATTGAGATCGGGCACACGCGGAATGGGCGGCGATGGCACGATAGTCTCCTTAACGAGCGTCGCTGCACTCCCAGGCACAGGGTCAGGAATCCGCGCGGGCTGAATCACCTCCTCGCCGCCGCCGATCCAGCTGCCTTGCGCTCCTGGCGACGGGTGGCGTCTCTTCCTCTTCGGCGTCTTCTTGGTGGCCTTCGGTGGTACTGGTCGAGGATACGACGAGGAGGACGCAACGGCCTTTCCTCCGGGAAGTCCTCCAATCTCTCCGCGCGCTGCGCAATTTAATCTGGGATGACGACCGTGTTGTACGTTCTCCGCGGGGCCGTCGCCGTCTGCAATCTTGGTTGGATCTCCTCCTCCTCGCTCACGATCACTTGCGCAATGGAGAGGAGCTCAAGATGTATGAGCTCCAACAATCCCGGATTGATTGTCTGGAGTGGGGCGAAGGGGTACAGCGCCACCGTCCCTTCTTTCTCCGCTGGCTTGGGCCGCGCGATGACGTAGTAAACGACGAAGTGCTCACCGATAGCGTGGTCTTCGTGATCCACGAAGAACCGGAACATCCCCAGCGCCATCGACTTGTACAGCGCACGGTGCAACTCCCACGCGTCTTCGTCGGCGAAGGGCAGCGGCTCCGCGTCAGTTAGCTCCACCAAATACTTCGAGAACTCGCGCATGGGGTAAGGGCCCTCCGTGAGCTGGTAGGGGAGGGTGGTGTAGGAGAAGGAAGGACGCATTTAGTACGGGACAGGGGGAATAGCTTGGAGGTTGAGAGGAGCAGCGGGAGGGAGAAGCGCGGGGAGCTGCGGCACCAACGCAATCGGTCCGTCCTCTGCCCTACGCAGCAGCACTTCGTGGGTTGTGAATCGGTGTCCCCCCTGCCCTTGCACTCTGGCCACTGATCTGGCCGCTTCCACTGCGTATTCGCGCACAAAGCTGCGCGCCGGCTTCCGATTCTGTTGCGGTAGGACCGTCAAGTCTCCGATGAAGGTGGCGACGCTGTGCACGAAGTTGGGTGCCACCTGGAGCGCACGGAACTCAATGAATACTCGGGTCGTCTCCCGACCAGGCAACTGCGTCACGTCCACGTAGACTCCCGCATATGTCAGGCGATCGCAAAGCAACGAGTACGCTGCCAAATCAGCAACCCCGGACGCTGGCACGTCCACATGTTGGATGTCGTACCGCAACTGTCTCTCCTCATTAAACCGATGCCGCAACAAGCGATCTGCAAGCGGCGTCTGGAAGTGCTCGAGGGGCTCATGCTCCGGCTGGCAATGGTTCATCCTGCTCCCTGAAACTCTCAGCACCAATGGACGAGGCAGATCGGAAAGAGGAGGAGGATGGAGAAGGAGAGGGTGATCTCGCAGGAGCGGGGGTCCGTAGGGGACCTAGCGATGGCTGAAAGGGCCGGAGCGCGGCAGCGTGCCGTGTCAGCGGTCGAGCCTGGGAGTTGTGACGGGGAATCAGCTTCACGGAGTGCTGTCCTTGTGCGCCAACTTCCGTGACCTCGTAAATGCCTGTGTAGCGCGGGTGGATCTTTGAGGAACGCGCAGATTTTCGTACCTGCACCAAGTCCCCAACTTTATAGCGGGGCAGTGGTCCCGCCGACGCGTGTCGATTATCGTAGTCACGGATCTGTCGTTGATGTGTCCGATCTATGGCCTGCTGTCGACGGCGAGCTAACGGGGGATAGGCCCTAGCCATTAAGTCCATGTAGTGGCGGGCCTTGTCTCGATTTTGGGCCCGTGTTGCTCTAACTTCCGTAGCTACTAAGGGGGACAATTGCACCCGAGGGACACTATTGGTCCTCAGTTGAAAGGGGGACACCCCAGTACTACCGTGTGGGGTAGCCCGATAATCGGCCAAAATGTGACCGACAATAACCGGCCAGGGTCGGGTGTCTCCCGCGGTGATATTCCGTCTAAGGGCCGTCTTAATCAGTCAGTTGGCATTCTCTACCAGGCCATTGGCTTGAGGCCAATGCCCCAGTGAGTAGATAATCTTAACGTCCGCCCTGACTAGGTGACGTTCTACTTCGCCTTGAAATTTCGACCCATTGTCCATATGTACCTCTTCTACGTCTAGATGCATGCACAAAAATCGATTTACGTACCAGGCTACTTCCTATGAATTCCGACTGGTCATAGGGTACGCCTCGATCCATTTTCAAAAATGATCGACGGCCACTAAAAGAACATTGAGTTCTCCCTTATCGACGGGCCCTCTCAGAACGTTGATATCCGTCGTATCGATGCTAACCCTCTGAAAGGGGCGCTCTACACGAGTGGGCACGATCGTCCGAGGCATCTGTACCGACGCCTTGTCCACCACGCAGGCCGGGCAATTTTGAACGATGTATTTCACATCTTCCCGAATTCCCGACCAGTACCATCCATTCTTTTCGATGGCTTTTTCCGTGTACTTGACCGCGAAATGGACCGCGTCCTCCTCATGAGCGGCCCATGTCCAGTCGAACCTAGCAAGAGGGTGTGGAACCGTCAACCAGCTAGACTCTCCGTCGTCATCGATCTTCCGTTTTTGTAACGTCGGGCCCTGCCAGCGATAGTCCTGCGCCCACTCCGTGACTCTCCGCCGTTCGGCTTTGGTAAGTTCTGACAACGAGTCGCCTGACAGTCTCCGTAGCAACAGAAGGTCCGTCCAGGCTTCTGCCCGGCGGGCACTTGGCGCAAATCCGTCGGATGTTCTAGCGTTCAGATATCGCCTCTCGGTAGGGACTTGGTCCGTTCTACAGTTGGGACAGACCCACGTCTTTTCACTTCGGTACCTAACGCACTATCCGTGAGATTTGACCGTATGACACTGACTACACTGCACCCATAAAAGAAAACTGGGCCCTCCCGGATGTGACCCTTCTCGGTCCGGGATCATAGGCAAGGTACAAAAAAAACAAGGACTTAGGTGTGTTTCAAAGGACGAGTTGGGGCTAGACGAGAGAGCGAGGGAGTGGGATGAGGGCAAAGAGATAGTGTCGGCCATCTCCGACGAAACCTCCATTCCGGACTCAGGCGTCGACCTTACGCAGCACGTGTAGCTCCCCGTAGTGCGGTTTCGTTGCCACGACTTCTGGCCTCCACGGAATGAGTCGCTCGTTGGCGGGACACTTGTTGGGCGGCAGAAGGCGCGTTAATCCATCGGCGTTACCATGTTGCCGCATGGCACGGTGACGGATGTCGAAGTCATAGTCTTGTAGACGCACCGCCCACCTGCCCAGCGTCCCCGTGTAGTCCGTGTTGTTGCGTAGGGACAACAACGGCTGATGATCCATAACCAGCACGAATTTCTGGCCGTACAGATACGGTCTGAAATGTTGAATCCCCCACACCACCGCCAAGCATTCACCTTTGCACGCTTCGTAATTAGCCTGCGCCTGGCTCAGCGTCTTGGACGCATACTCAATGACGTGCTCCCTTCCATCCTTGTCGTGCTAAGTCAGCACCGCCGATATCGCCTGAGGCTGCCAGTCCGTGTACAGTGCGAACGGTCTTATCGGGTCGGGGCGCGCCAACACAGGAGCAGATGTCAGAGCCTCCTTCAACGCCTGAAACGCCGCTTCACATTCCGGCGTCCAGATCAGTTGTTCCTCTTTTTTCAGCAGGTTCGTGAGGGGCTTCACTATGCCGGCGAACCCCTTGATGAAGCGTCGGTAATAGGATGCCAGCCATAGAAAAGCCCAAACCTGGGTGAGTGTGACCGGCGCCGGGGCGTCTTGAACTGCTGCCACCTTCCTCGGATCCGGTTTTAGTCCGTCGACCATGACGATATACCCCAAGAATGAGATCTCTGACAAGAAGAACTCGTTTTTTTCCAAGACCACTTTGAACCCCGCATCTTTCAGTGCATGCAAAACCCACTCAATGTGTTCCACGTGGTACTCGTGTGTTTTTAAAAAGACCAAAATATCATCCATGTACACAATCACGCAGAAATT
>BFEA01000114.1:739090-766590 GCA_003427395.1 Chara braunii | reverse complement strand
CTATAAATAACACTTCCACCTTCCTTAATCAGAACGGGTCTCAATCATAGAACAACTCAAACTGAGAGGCCTACTTATGGGTCCTCTCCACAACTCAACCACGAACCAACTCAAACTGAGGGGCCTGCTTATGGACCCTTTTTGCGACTTAAGCATAAAACACTCGGCATTCATGCTTTCACAATAACAGACTGCATTTCCTCTTCTTACACTCGGCCTCGTCCTGCCTGTAGGCGGGCCGCACGAGTATACCGAAGAGGAGACAGTTCACATCCATTCAATCTCATAAAATCCACACAATCCAAAACACATGAGATGCATTCCACACATCTCTCACACAAAACCATCATATATCAGGATAAAACCACACATGTGAGAGTGAATGTGATCGTCATATACAAAAGACAATCTCGGATAAGGCCTCAACTCAATATATATACAGGGGTACAATACCCCAACTCAAACGTGAGCCAAATGTCTCGAATTACATATATTCACTCGGAGGTGAACAAGCTCAACTCAAATCGTCACTCATATCACACAAGAACAAATGCGGTCTCCCTGACCAAGCTATAGCTAAAACAGTTTGATCCCGACGTAGCCGTACTTCTCAATCCGAGGGACCCAAGTAATCCAGGACATATCCAGATATCCAAAAAAAGTAAGGCTAGGAGTCGCCCATACACCAGTCCTACAACTTCCTCCTTAGGCTAGATGACCTATCCCCCCCACGCTGAGGTTTCTTCCCAAACCTCTCCTACCTCTCACATCCATACGTCTATCTAAGCCTAGGCATGACGTATGTCTCATATCTCCTTCTCTCGATCAATAGACCTAATGAAACAGATCTCTACTTCATAACAATGCCTTTAGGGTCACTCCTTGCCCCATCTACTTGAGACATCCCAATAACGTGATGTGGGGCAGACCTAACATTTCCCACCTATACAGCGGTTCTATTGGGGTTCCTCCTGCCTACAACTCGAGCTACCTTACCGGACAATTATTACGAAAATCCCTCCCCTCTGTACGCTGTGCCTACCTACAACAGCTATACGATTGAGATTTCTCGCTTGCATTTACAGTCTGCTTAAATTTCCAGACACTTCTCACACAAACCCTTCTCTTTCACGACTACATTCATGAGGCAACGCTCGACGCTCCATCTCGCCGCAAAGCCTCCTTCCGTGTTCCCCCTGGGATGGTTGGGTCGATATACTTCCCGACCCTGTCGAAAACACCTCCCTCAATATTAGTCCTTATCAAACCGCTTGTCTCATCGGCCCTTCGTTCCCGACAAAACTTCATTATGTGTCCTTCTTTGGCACAATGCCTGCAAGTATTTTCTTCCCAACCTGCTTTCTTCCCTCCAAAGCCACCTTTGCCGCCACCGAATTCTCATTTTCTGTGCCCCTCATCCCTACAACTCTTTTCAGCTTTTCGCTTTTGGCCCTTTCCACCGGCCACTCGGCCTTGTGCCCCTTGGGGTATCGGCGGCTGCAATGATCTCATACACAAGGCTGGCTGGCACTGGACTACAGGGGACCTGGGTGTCATCATATCGATTTGTGGGCACAACCAACTGCCTTGTACACAGGGCAAATATGGAATATATATGGGTCTTGGCCCTACTTGACCACATGGCTCCCACTGCCCGTATAGCGAACGATCAATCGGCGGGGGCCTCTCTTGTGCTGCTCTGCCTTCCACCTCTTGCGGGGTGGCCCCTCCCTGCGGCATGCCCTGCCCCTTTCTGGTACCTTGGCCCCCCTGGGCCCGATTCCTCGCCTTCCGCTGAGCCTTCGTCAACTTGGGAGGTTCAGGCTCCCCTTTTTCACCCATCACCCCCTTTTCCTTGCCTCCTTGAGGGGTGCGACCAATCTTTCCCCAACGATCACATACCACTTCTGCCCAGTGCTCTGGCCACCACTCATTCCTTTGCCTCTCCCGTCCCGTATCTGCGGATGCTTCCGCGTTAATGGGCCCCCTCTTCGGATCAGGCGCAATAACAGGCTGGGCCATGTCAGCCTCCTGCTCCTCCGTTATTTCAATGAATCCCTCGTCTCCGTCCCTTCCCGGGGCGCAGGCTCATCCCTCCGAGGTTCCCTTGTGGAGGAGTAACTTTTGATGAATTCCCCTTCTTTCTACGTCACTTCACTTAGTCGGCCCGCTCAATGCTCCCTCAGAGGTCCTCCTTTTGCCGTTCCTGGCCTCTTCCAGCCGTGCTAACCTCTCTTCCAATACCCTTACTTGTCGTTGTAGACCACTTAACTCTGCCTGCGATGGTGCGCCCGCAACCGGTGGCACATAGCATTCCCCACGTTGGCCTTCTATTCCATCTTCTGGGAATCTTAGCCTTAAGGAACTGTCCAGCGCATCCCACGTCTTCGACTGCTGCTTGAGGGTATATACCTCCTCACTTAATCTCTCACAAACGAACAAGGGGAACATGCACCACATCGCTTTCTCATCTCACTTCTTCGTAAGGCTGAAGCCCTAAAAGTCACATAGAAAGTCGGACAAGTTCCTTCCTTGGAACAACAGAGCACGGAGGTTTGGAGGCATTGACTCTCACAGTACCTCACGCAACAACACCTTTATCTGGCACAAATTTCTCCAACGCAGGATCTTGGCAAAGCCGCTTTCTTCTGCCATGGTGCTGGCAACAGCCTGGTACGCATAGCGGGCAATAGATCATCAAAAAAGGATTCAAGTAAGCTCAGGCAGACAAAGGTAAACTGCTAACACTTGCACCACGCTATCTACCATTTTTTCTCATGCAACCAGGCCTCAACCCCTAGTTACACTGACGCTTACCTTCATAACTACGATAATGGGTAGAGGGACGACCCCAACCAAGTCAAAAGAAGCGCATTTAGTGGAGAAAGAGGCATTCCCTATCGGCCTACTGCTGCCCGAATCTCCTCCCAGTCTACATTTCCCTCATTCGGATCATGAGACGAGGCGTATACGTCCACTGTATTTATCGTGTTCCTGAGCCACTGACTAAGGGGCAAGAAGCTCGGGTCTAGATATAGACCATATATCAGTTCACATGTGTATCGCTCGTACTCCCAATCTCGCACCTTCAGAGCAGCCTCAGCAGCCGCCTCTACCCTTGTCTGCCCACCAAAACTCTTCTCTATCAGAAACTTAGGCAGGATTACTCGTAGCGGAGCAGATGGAAGCCTGAACTCTCCAGCGCGCTTGACCTCTATACGGGTCAGTGCTTGCTCTTCCCCGTCACGGGACGCTTCCCTCACCCACTTTGTTGCAGCTGCCTCGGCTACCCTCAAAGACTTAACAAGCAAGCTCCCATGCCCGAGCGCCAACTCTATCCCATGCTCGATCCAGAACGAGGGCGAGGCGTACAACGTCACCCTTACAATCGCACACTCCTGGTCGTCATTGAACCCAGACTCGATCCAGGCAAAGATGTCTGTGCCCATCAACATGCCCCACCGTGAAGAGAGGTACTCTCCTGCTCTGACCCGCCTGGGTAAAGACACCTCGAACCCTCCCTCTTTCTTAATTGGCCCGAGCATACGCGGGTCTTCCCGTGCATAAGGCATCATGAGTTGCCTTTGCTTTGTCTGGGTTCTGTCCATCATAGACAAACGTCCAACATGCCTTCCATTATTAAACTGACTATCCCTACCATTCTTGGAAGAGCGACCCAAACGTACAGGCTAAATGGCCAAACATGAACCAAATGCTGGACTAGAGACTTCATATAAGTTCCTACAGACTGATAAGATCCCAAGTATAATCCCAATAAAAATACCCATACGGAACACTCCTAAAAATGATATCTATTTAAACATATAACTTCACACTGTTAGGCATACCCTAGGCTTACAGGGCTTGACGTCTATAGGTGAGTCCAATATATAACTCGAAATAACATCCTCAAAACAAAAAACCTCAAACTTTTAGCTTCCTAAGTGGATGGTCCAACCTGGAAGCGTTCAGGCGAAGGTCTAGCATCAATTACTATCCACCACTCCCTTAGAAGCGAGCAAAATAGTCTAAATGTTAGCTCTTCCATTGCTACTCCAACTCCCTCTAGGATTAAATGTCCTTCACGTAAAGAAGGTATTACCCAGTCTCACTATATCCCGTAGCAGAACGACCACTTAGAATCCAGGCTCAAACATCTAAGCTCATGCAAGTAATATCCTTCAGCTTTCCTTAACCTACTTCTTCTCAAAGCGCACAGACGATTTCTAACCTGACACCTAGGAGAGGGTCTATACCTTCAACTCTTGGCAGATGATTATTATCTCAATCATCCTTAACTCTATTATGATGCAAACGTACTACGATGTTTTCTCAATCATTCAGATGACTCTTATGGTAGTCAAAAAAGGGTACGTCATAGTGTTAATTCTCACAATAATCATGCTTAACCTTAGCAACGTCAAACACGCAAAACACTGCCCAGGCCTGCCAACCATCGAACCAGACGGGTTACCAATCCCAAATACCATCATGCTAGTCAAGGTCGGTGAACACAGACTCCAAACACTTATCACCCTCGAGTCACTCATACCACATTAATCCAAATCGGGTCCCTCCAACCAAGACCACATCGCCTAACCAACCCTCACTTCTCGTCTTTCATCCAGCACGATATGCTACCAATCATCCTGTCCAAACCACTCAATAAGGAAGAAGCGGTCACTTCGCCTGAATCATCAACCTGCCTCGAATCTAGACCCGATTTTTAGGGACCCCTCAATTCTACGACACTTCCAATCAATAGCCGAGATATTCACTGATCACTCATATAGTCCTAACGAAAACTTCTCATTTGCCTATTTTCTCACTTCCAATACTCGGATGTCGGTCCACCAGGGATAACGGTAGACAACACTTATCCCCGGCAACGGCGCCACCTGTCGGGCGCATCGGTCCGGCACCGCACGTGGCAGCGCGGGACCCTCTCGGCCGCGTCATGCATGAGTTGGACCAACCTCGCCGTGAACACACAAATGAAGCTTCCTTAGGCCGCTCCGGCCGAGTGCGTCAGCCATACCTCTCGCGAGCCCCTACGACAGGATAGGGCGTACGCGAGGCACAACTTACCTCCACGTTACGGGAGTTGTCACCTCCCTTCGGTGGGCGTATCCCCGCCGAGCTACCAGTCCACAGTACGAAAGCTAATCAGTTGCAATCGCAGAGGTGGACCAGCCGAGGACGTTTCTCGTTCGCTATAGCATAGGGGGTATGTGCGGTAATACGCCTATCGAACCCGCACGCGAACCGACATCTTGGGGGGCTGAGGTCCCAAGCGCGACTCGTCATCGGTCGACTAGGACGCATCCCACACACCACGCGCACACCACTTTACGAACACAAAAATAAAACACACACGCACGCACGTACAACATGACACAACACAAACAACGCGACAACGCTCCTAGCCGCTCGGTAGCCAACCCATAACTTTCCGATGCGAAAGTCAAATGGGCGTCGCGCGCGAGGCTTAGTATAAAACCGCGCGGACAAAGGACTAACTCATATCGACGCGCAATGCAAACGTACGCAAGCAGTCGCAATGATGGCGTACTATGTAGTGCCCATAATCAAGCGGTCCCTCGCGGATCCGAGTACAGCTTATGACACTCAGGTGTCAGACTCGAAGCGTTGTGAGGGTCTAATTCCTCACGACATTGCACGTTTGAAGGAATAGTCGTGCAGCCGCCGCGAGACTTCCGAACTTTGGTCTGAGCGTCTCGGTAGGCAAGGCAAATAGGCTCTGCACGGGGGCAAATTCCTTCCGTGCAGAGTCTAGGGCTTGGGATGTCCTGGACAAGGACCTTGAATCCCGGCCCAGGACCAACGTTCGACTATAAAAATCTCTAAGAAGCAAAGGATAAAAGGGAATCTCCCTTTTTCTCTCAAGCCATAGCCTGGCTAACCCTTGCGCATGATCACAATAAGTTGCGCGCATGCCCAAGGCACATATAAATATATATATAAGGCTTATTTATATAGGACGATCACTTCTCACAGTCACAGTGGGGCTCCTCTCAACCATATATGTATGTAATCGCAGGCAATCACATCCAGCGTCCGAACCACAAATGCACCTACAATCATATCAAAGATTCATCCAGAAGTTCACACACTACTCGGGGTCAACTTCAACCATTCCTTGCACTCATACCCCTCGTTTTAGCCATACAATCCTCACTCTTGTGCAACTCCCCAAAGTAAATACTCAGTACTTTAGTTAAAAGGTCATTCAATAAAGTCTGGGTGAAAACACAATGAAACAATTCAAACCACAGGGCTAAAGTCTTTAGGTTGAGTAACAGGAGTGGATTGGAGTTGAATCGTAAACCGACGAATCGGCAACCAACCTGTTATCAGTGATAACAGAAGATGATCCTCGTAGGATCAAGCTGAAACTAGTCCAAGTCCTGAATCGAATATCCAAGAAAAGCCTGTACCATAAGATAAGTCAATGCCCAAACTAAATCATCAGCATATGGGGGATGAACCTCCATAGCACATTCTCACTCAAAGTTATCTGCCAACTAAGTATAGGCCTACCTCTAAGCCAGTGCCCAAAACAAAGGTAGACTAATGACAGAATCTATTCAGGGTGGATCGCCAGAATCGCCACCTGTCAAAATAATCTATCTCCTTTAAATCCAGAAAATTTTGGCAGCGCTTCCCATAGAAAAAGTGTCTTTTCAGAATTTAAATCAGCCCGAATATGAAACCAGAAATAGTCTTTGACTTTCCAAAGTCTTTTTTTGTCTAACTCCATGATTCAACAAAAAATTTGGGCAACACTCCTTTTAGAAAATGAGACTTTCCAGATTTTTACTAAGTCATATATAAACTTTAGACAAGTTGAACTTTGACAAGTCAAAATTTGACCAACTCCTTGGATTTTGCAAAAATTTCGGCAGCGCTTCCCGTAGAGAAAGTGGCTTACCAAAATTTATACAAAGCCAAGTATAACAAAAGATCCCAGAAAATGTGAGAATTCATCTAAGTAAAAAAAACTTAGCTCAGAAAATGCAGAACTTAAGCTAACTCCTATCGCTCTAGCACGTGGCGAGCCTCTAAAGCAACTACCTGTCAAACTGAAACTCAGACCAAGTAGTCATCTCACTCAGCCACATGCAAAGCCAAGCCACGAAGGTAAGTACTCTCGCCAGCCCCAAGTCAACTTAGCAAACAAATAGTTCATAGTCCTTCAATGCTTTAGCTCTTTACACCCAGTTTACATAAGGCGTAAAGTCAAGCCATCCAATCTTATGGAACATGCTTGACTCAGCCATTAAGTATACACGAACAGGTTGCACCACTACTTCTCTCTTCTTTTGGGCATGTGACATAGTCGTTCATCTTAGAAGCAAGGTTAAGTTGCCCTGAACTGTTTAATATCCAGGTTATATATACCTCTCTGAACTTAGTGTTCAAACACTGGATGTAGGACTGAGCCGTTCATCTTAGAAACAAGGTCCAGCCTGCCCAAGGTTACCTTCAGTTATACTCTTAGTTATACTCTCTTTATTTCATGATAAGCTATAGCCAGGTCGTCCAATCTTATGGAACTCGTGCCTGACTAGCTTGTTCATAGATAGGATAGTATAAAGTAAAGCCAAATTCTAACATTTTGGGTTCCGGCATGTGCGAGGCATTGGGCCAGACCATCCAATCTTATGGAACATATTTGGTCCTCTGCCAGGTTCATTTCTCTCTGATCCACTGTGTGTGGCAACAGTCCAAAGTCGTCCAATCTTATAGACATGCTTTGTCTTCAGCGAGAATTATCCCCTCAGAATAAAACAGAAAGGGGCTGGGCCGTCCAATCTTATGGATTTGCTCAGACCCCCTCGCTCAAAAACAAATGAAACAGAACAAACCCCAACTAAAACACGCCAATCAAGCCCTCCAATCTTATGGTACAGGCTTGGCTCTTGAAAAGTCAACCACAGTCAAACCCTCACAATTCAGAGCAATCAGACCATCCAATCTTATGAAACTTGTCTGATTCTCAATGCAAGTCGAAAAATAGAACACAACAGTCAAGCCATCCATCTTAGAAACAATGCCTGATCCTATAAGACCCATTCAGACACAGCAAACTTCCTTCATCCCAACCTTCCCCCAGGTGCAATTCCCCTTTGTTCGCAATATGCCTTCAGGCAGTCAACAAAACTGAAACTGAGACTTGCATGCATTCCTTTACTTTATCTGAGTCATGTCTTGAAAGTCAAACCAAAAAGTCAAAGTAGGGATGCATGTCGTATACTCAGTCAAAACATAACATGCAGTACAAATAGGGGCTAATATCTGGGTTTATAGAGGGAAAACAACAATTACCTTTCAATTCCCTGCCTCGAGAACTCCTCCTGAGCTCCGGCAGGGCTCCCGCAATCGGTGGGATGACTCCCTACAGAGTCTTGCTGCGGTCCTACGGGTTGCAATCCCGCCTGCTGCCTTCCTCTCAGAACCAATAGACCAGACTTAGAGTAAGAAAGGCAGGTAGAGATAGTTTTGAGACTCTCAGATACAAGAGGGGTGCTCTCAGACTCGCAAGGAGAGGGCCTTGATATCGTCAGCGCCTGAGGGCCCCGCAATGGCAGCCAAGCACATAGCCGCTTGGCCAAAGACTGAAGTCAAACCACCGAAGTCAACCTCCTGATGACCTCCCAAATCGCTGTACTTACCCCCTACTCGTCCGGCCTGATCACCTCCCTGAGCCTCATTACCTCACCTTCATCCCAACCGTGGCTGCACAACAGCCTGTAACAGTCCGATAATGGCCCGCAGCAATATGCAGCAACCAGCAACAGCAGTTCGTACGCAGCCGCAGTACCCTGCAATAGCAACCTACACGTCGCAGTTTGTGCTCAAGCCGCAGATGCAGCAGCCGTGCACACCACGTAGCGGTAGGCAGGAGTGTGCAGCGACCCTAGTAGTTTGTTACTCGTACACGGTACGCCGCAGCAGTCCGTCGCTGTCAATAACCGCTGCCGCAGCCCGGGCGCAACCCACAGTGGCCAGCAGCCGTACACCGCAGCCAGCAGCAGCAAGTAGTAAGGCGCAACTGCTGGCCGTAGCCAGCAGTGGTACGCCCGCAGTCTGCAGCAGCAGGCCCCCAACTGTACACAGTGATCAGCAGTTGTAGCACCAGCAGTACAACACCCCACAATAAATACAGCATCCGCTGTAGTAGGAACTCGACCAAAACTACCGATGGAGCGCTCAACAACGGACTTTCGAGGGGGCTGTCCCCAGCCACGGCATAACTAGCTGACCATCAAACACAGACAACCACCCCACTACCGGGTAAGCAAAACAATCTGAGCCCATTGCAGGGTCCTCCCCTAGCGACGGCCGCTGCAGGTAAGCCGCACACAGTCACGTACTGTGCAGCGCTCACTAAGTTACGGTCTGTACTCCCTCCAGGCTGGGTTCACGCTGTTCCTCCCAACCGAGCAAGCTGCACGGTAGTGACATACCGAAGGGGCACGACAACACCCGCCACACAGTCACATGGCACAATGAGCGTACCACCATGCAGAGAGCCGTATGCAGATCAAACGAGATCTAGGCAACGGGGCGACGATGGAACTTCGGCGATGGCATCTACACACCCAATAAGGAGCAAAATAGCACACAACTGGCTCGCCTCCCTGGTCGGACCTCGCACTGTCGGTTCCGCAAGGTAAGTACTTCTCTCTTTTAGTCTCTCTTCCTTACCTGTCCTCTCTCTCCCTCTCTCTCACACCCCCGCGCACCTCCGACGCCTACGACTAGCATGGTATAACCCAACTACAACCTTGGCTCGTACCACCGCCACCTTGATCCTACATGTGGGTGCTAGCGGGACATTACCCGCAACGCGCCAGACAACAAGTAAGTCTCTATCCGCGCGGCCACTACTTATCACAATGGGATATACATGATCTAATGAATCTGTCCGCTAGAAGCGGCTAGGTGCGTAGACACTTTACTAACTCTTTCCCCCCCTTCTACTAACTTCCGTTCGAATCTAACTTCAAAAACGGGGTCGCCCACTATCAAAACCCCGGATTCACTTCTTTGTTCGTCAAAAACAGTCGAGAAACGACCGATCTAACTGATCTTCCCTCCCCTCTTCTTCCCCTCTATCGCCATAGCTCGCGCGATAGAGTTCTCTACTGGCTCTAATTCTACTAACTCATTACTAGAACTAACCTCACTATTCGGTTCGCCCGGGGTCAAAACCCCGGGATCACATCCTCACCCACCCGTTTTTGTTAGGAAACGAGCGAGCTCTGCTGTTCTCACTCCCGTCCCCTGTTCGTTCGTTTTCGAATTCACCTAGCGCGAAATCGCGTCTAGGTTCATTTGAAATTCTTCACTCCACTGCAGCTCTCCCCGACACCACCCCGCTCCGTTCTCTTCGCCCTGCTGTCGCTACTCCACCTCCACACTCCCACAACGCCCGTCAGTCCGCCGCGCTGCGCATCACTGCAGCTCCGCTTATTCCACCTMCKWATGCACCCCGGCATGGAACCCGTCCGGGTTCGTCTTCGCCCCTTCMCCCTCTGGCCCTCCGCTTTCGGCTGCTTAGCGCAGCCCGGCCGAACCCGCCATGCGCACAGCACCCACGCTGCGTCTATCAACCGCTGCCTGCCTACACCGCCCGCTGTGTTATCCGCCTGCCCTGTGCCAGCGTCTGCACCTAGCGCTGCCCCCTGTCCCGGTCCACCCGCCGTCCTCTTCACCACCACCCCCCCTGTTGGCGTCACCCGGCCCTTCAATGCTGCGTGGCCCGACGGTCAGCCGAGTGTCGGGAAAACAAAAACACTCTGCCGACGGGCCCTTCTCGATTTATACGTGTCATCCTTGCGCGCGGGCCGTGCCAATCTTCTCTGTATCGTTCCAATTTTAACGGATGTCCCGAAGGACCTCGGCCCCGACGGCACCCCACAGCTCTTTGCGGCCCGGGCAGCCTAAACGCCACCCCCGCCTCCATGACCACCCCATACGAATCGGACCCGCCTTTAGGGCCAGGTTCGGGTAGGTAACCCCCCCCCCTTTTTGCACAGAGGTCACGCTTATCTTCCGTGTACTGTCCCAACCTTAACGGATGTCCCGAGGGATTCAGGCCGCTGGGCCACCCCGCCTTCTCAGTACCACGCGGCCCTGCAAAATGGCCCCGGGGTAAGCCAGAACACAGGTCTGTACTTCAACAGTTCATGGGTGGGCCCCACTGAGCTAGGACTCTTGGGCGCCTGCCACACCCACGGCACCGCGTCCCAATCAAAACGGCGTCGGGCGTGGCTCCGGCATAGCCACGAAAACCGTTCGTAACTGCACTTCAGGCGACCCCGCGAATACAACACACCCCCATGCGCTCCTACCGCAGTCTCGCGTCCCGCAAAGGGACCAAGAACAACAAACATAAGGGAAATAAAATATCAGTAACGTCGGGGAACCGCGGGGTTGCTGGCACCTTGCCGGCCCCGCGGATTGGGCCCGCCGCCGCACCCACAAGCAAAACCGAGGGGGATAGCCCCACAGGGCCCTCAATCCCTCAGGCTTTCGCTTCACGCTACTCCTCTGCCGCTGCGCCGACGCCCGCTGGCCTCGATCCCCGAATCTCTACCGTGCTAGTCCCCTGCCGTAACCAATAGGGCTAAGCCCAAGCCTGGGACTGAGTCCCGCAGAATACCATATAGGCAGTGCGGTGTGGCGCTTTGGGCCAACAAACCGGCTACGCGGCTCCCAATGCCCGCGCCGGCTTGCTTATATCGTGCCATAATTGCCCCGCGCGCCATCCTATGACACCCCGCTCGCCGCATGAAGTCGCTCCGCCGTTGCCGATGCCGTCGTCGGGGTCGTTCTCCGCACGTGCGCTCGACTCGGTCAAACATAGTCATCGAAAGAAAATATCCCTTAGATCCTAGTTTAATCAAGAATAAACAAAAATAAAAATAAAGATAAAAATAGAAACGAACTGTCTGGCGCCCGCGCCGGCTTTATAGTCAACGATAGAAACGAAATCACGCGCGCCTCAAACCTGCGCGCCCACACACCCTTTGTTCTAGTCAACCTTCCGGCCATGGTAACCGCACAGACGCAACCGCGCCTCGCGCGGTATACTGAACTTTAGACCAAACTCATTTTTTTGTCATTTGCAAAAACCAGGGCAGATACCCTTGTAAGGTTATTCGCGCCGACAGCGTTGAGGTGTAGATCTAAGTGGTGAGGAGGCGGAGTCAATTTACCTGTCCTGACCCTCGCCATGGATGACTACCCGATGTTTGGCTTTTTGGCCCTATCCGCTATTTGGGCTCCACTCCTCCGTTTCCTCTTTCCATTGGGATTCGCACGAGCCTTTGGCATGCACGCGGTGAGTCGGTCTGAAGCATCCACATATCCATCCTCCGCTGAACAGCAGGCCGAGATCGATAGAAGGCTGGCGGAGAAGAAGAAGGAGAAGGAGAAGAAAAAACAAGAGAAGAGAAAGAAGAATGAGGAGGAGAAAAAAAGATTGGAAAAGAAGAAAAAAAAAGTTGGGGGAGAAGTTAAAATTGCTGAAGAAACAGAAACAACAAGTTGAAGTGGTAGAAGACGAAGAAGAACAAGAAGAAGAAGATGTGAGGTTGGACGACCCTAGGCATAGGGTTGAAAGAGGTATGCGAACCGAAAGGGGAGAGTCCAGTCAGCTGCGTTTGCACCTAGTTAACACCTGGACGTGGATGAAGAAGTTTGGGTTCAGGAAGGATGAGTGGGTAAAAGAGTCAGAGGCCAAGAGGATCAAACTCACAGCTAAGTTGGACATGGCAGACGGCAACGCAGAGAGGGAACTGCTTCTGCAGGAGAGGGAATATGAATTGCATCAGCGACTTCTGATAAAGAAAAGAGTGGTGC
Organism: Chara braunii; assembly: GCA_003427395.1. Classification (NCBI taxonomy): domain Eukaryota; kingdom Viridiplantae; phylum Streptophyta; class Charophyceae; order Charales; family Characeae; genus Chara; species Chara braunii. Next base: position 753,696 of record BFEA01000114.1, on the reverse strand, counting down.
TAGATGAGAAGAGGAGACTGAAATTTGAGCTGGAAAAGATTAAACGTCAACTGAAGGAACAGAAAGGTCGTGAGGGTGAGTGTAAAGACGACTATACCCTCATGATTAATGCCCTGCTACATACTAACCACGAACTCGCTGCCATAAACAAGTTTGTCGGTCGACTCGAATAACGCAATCACGAGTTCGAAGGCACTTGGAATAACTACCTAATTGTCGTTGCCGACCGAATAGATGAGCGTGTTGGGGGTTATGTACAGCAATTGGAAAGCATCTTCACCTCAAAGTTGTGGATACCATCACTGTCGTTAAGAAGGGTGGCAATGGACCGGTGGTGGAGGTGAAGATGGTGGAGTTGACGACGACGGAGGCCCGAAGAAGGAGGGGAACAAAAAGTTAGATCCTAATCAGTCGGAAGGGGGAGAAAGGAGAGAGAAGATGAAAGTGAATCTTCCCTGGACGAGAAAAGGTTAACCGACCCCCCATTTTTTGCCTCAATTTGTAAGAAAACCATAAGGTCATTTTAAACAAACTTCATACCGATATATAGAGTGCACTTCTTACTAACATATTATAAAAACAAAACAAAAAAAACAAAAATTAAAAACATATGAAACAGCAAGCCAAAAGTGCATTTTCATGACATTTTGACAAAAAAACCGTCATCAAATTTTCACAATTTTCACCACTCTTCACAACACAAATTCTAATACTCCAAATGACATCAAATTTGACACACAGAAAGCTTGTCCAAAAAAAAAAAAAAACAGGCAAAAAAAAAAAAATCCAAAAAAACACAAAAAAACCATAAATACAGGATCATTCAGGATCATCCATCGTTACCTAGGGCCGAAAAGTGGGGGTCCCTGTTAACCACTTGTGCCCTAGACGTATAACGGGAAGAAGGAAGAAAACTTTTACCAGTGGGAGGCGCATATGAGCACTTATATGTATGCATAGTTGATTGAACTTGATTCCATATTGCGACCGTGTCTAGATGGCGAGCTCGTGTCTTGGTGAGGATGCCGCCAATTTCACCATCTTCTTGATGAAGGAGGCAGGTTGTGCCTCTATGGTAAAATACTCTAAGCGCACTCGTATATAAGATTTCCTTAAGGCCCTGAAGGTGAGGTTCAAAGACAAAAACCTGGCCCAACGTACTGAACACCTGATCCTTAACATTAGTGACAGAAAATGGAAGACTGTCGCTGCGTTGAAAGCCACCATGGATGGGTTGTTGCAATGTCCTCATCGCGGTCTAACCCCCACTCAGATTGTGAATAACTTTGCGAGGGCGATGCCTGATTCCCTAAGAATCATTTTGTACCCCCATATAGAAGAGGACGACATGACTTACGAGAAGTTTAGTAAGATCGTCATAGATCAGGCTGGTTTCCTTATGGAGGCTAATTACTTTTATTACTGGACGGACCTGCAGAAAGGAGGGCAGTGGAAGAATAAAACTATAGCAGGTAGTATAGAAGGGAAGGATAATTTTCTAGTTACGTTCGAAGGAGGGGGAGTCGAAACACTACCCTACGAAAACATAGATTACAGACTGGAAGAACCCAACAGCAACCAAGTAGCCTAGGGAGGGGACCATATGGCTGCTGCAGCCCACGGGGGAGGGCGATAAGGAGGAAGAGGAGGCCAAGAAAGAGGTGGAGGGAGAGGACGTGACACTCAAGGAGTAGTAACGAAGGTAGCTATTATGTGGGAGGTAGGGGTTAACTTATGGTTCCCCGCAAGGTGAACGTGGTTCCTCCTCTTCAGGTGGAAAAGGTATAGGGCACAGACGATGTCCAGCACATCCAAGGATTGCAGTCGGAGAGCTATGGAAAGAGATGCGCATCAAGAAAGCGTTGTGGGAGAAAAGGCTAAGGCCAACCAATGCCTAAAATGTGGTGATCCCAACCACATGATCTGCTTTTGCCCTAACTACCACTATCCAAAAGGGAGCAGCCAATAGGAGTTGCAATTGCTCCTGCTGGGCCTTCAGACACAGACAAACAGACAAAAGCGTGTGTTGAACAAGCACTCTCCTGTCTGAAGGTCTCTATGGTAAAGACCGGTGCAAGACCCCAAGGTGACCCAGTTAGCTATCCGGAAACCGCTTGTGTCAGGGTCTCTCTAGGTGGTTCTCTCGCAAGAATTGGTGATGAGTTGATCACTCATCGTCAAGCTTGGTCGAAATGAAGAAGAAGAGTAAAGGGCAGCTAATGTTAGCAGATGTCGAAATCAGTAGAGAGCAAGTAGGCTCGTTAGTTGATAGTGGATCTACGCGTAGCTACATTAGCCAAAGGTGACTGCAGAAGATGCACCTCACCATGAAGGTTTTGAAATTGGATGAGTCGTTGTGAACAGGCTGGTAGACAATCGTGAAGTGAGAGTAGAGGAGTACGTCGAAGGGCTAAGAGCATACTTCCGGTTGGAAGGGGGGGACAAGGTAGATAAAGTTTTGCACTCTCTGACCCTCTTAGTGGAGGATAGTCTACCTTTTGACCTAATTGTAGGGACGAATTGGGGAGAGGCTGCATGGGCTGATGTGAAGATGGGTGAGCACGAGTGCAAGCTGTCCAACACCGACGGTGAATAAAAAACAATGCGACTATTTCATGAGTCTAGAGTAGAATCTAGTCTATCCCTTTTGCTGTATCAGTGCCCCTATGTTCGTCAGGCACGTGATCAAGGCCGATTTGGTTGACCAAGTCTTCGTAGCATATATTAGACAGGTTAGTGAAGGCAAGAAGGAGGACGAGCCAACACCACCCGCAGTTGAGAAACTGTTGAAAGAGTTCGCTGATGTGGGAAAGTTTCCAAGAAGAATAGTACAAAGGGAAATCAAGCACCGGATAGAGATAGAGCCCAATAGTAAGACTCTCAAGGGGTCCATCTATAGAATGTCTCCCAAAGAACTTAATGAGTTGCGAAGGCAACTTGATGAATTGATAGAGAAGGGGTGGATTAAGCCCAACTCTTCACCGTATGGCTTACCGGTCTTATTCATGTCTAAGAAGGAAGGCGAACTGCGAATGTACATTGACTATAGGGGTTTAAACACTAGTACAATCATGAAAAACGTTGAACCTTTGCCTATAATAGATGATCTATTGGATAGGGTGCAGGGATGCAAGTATTTTCCAAGATTGACTTGAAGTCGGGCTACCATCAAATAGACGTACAACCCGAAGATTGACACAAGACAATTTTTTTAAGACGCTATGGACACTACGAGTTTGTGGTCATGTCGTTTGGTCTGACGACTGCCCTTGCTACCGTCCAAAGATGCATAAACGATCTCTTTCGTGAATGGCTAGATAAGTTCGTAGTCGTTTATCTAGACGATATTCTGATTTTTCATAAACACTAGAGGAGCACCAGCAGCATCTGCGTCTGATTTTAGACAAGTTGTGCACTACGAAGTTCAAGCTAAACCCAAAGAAGTGTACATGGGCAAAGTGTCAAGTGTTGTATTTAGGCCACATGTTAGATGGAGATGAAATCAAACCGGAAGATGCAAAAATAGCAGCAATCAGAAATTGGCCAATGTTGAACATGCTAACTGAATTGCGGTCGTTTCTAGAAATAGCCAATTACTATTGTAAGTTCGTGCGAAACTTTACCATGATAGCTACACCATTGCGTAGACTACTGAGGGAGGAAACAATTTGGAATTGGGACAACATTTAAAAGATTAAAGAAGTCGCTAACTGAGTACTCGGTCCTTAAGGTTACAGACCCATCACTTCCATTCATTGTCACTAGTGGCGCAAGCCAATACGGGATTGGCGTTGTACTCCAACAGAATGACGTAGAGGGGTACAGACCCGGAGAATTCATGTTTTGTAGGTTACCTAGTGAGACGGTCGTTGCATCGACATACGAACGTGAGTTATTTCCGTTGAGAGAAGCGCTAAACCAGTGGTGACACTATCTCCTAGGAAGACATTTTAAAGTTTATTCTGACCATGAGACCCTACGCTGGTTAAAAACCCATGCCCGAATGACCCCTAAGTTGACTAGCTGGGCCAGGGAAATCGATCATTTTGACTTTGAAGTGAAGGCAGTCAAGCGCAAGTACAATGTCGTCGCTTACACGTTGATTAGACGTGTAAAAACAACCATTTCGTCAAAACGGACATATTATATTTTTTGAACGAAATCAAAATTGAGTTTTTTTGCCGAAATCCGGTCCAGAATTTTGGCTCCTAGGGGTCCGACGTTCCTAGAATGCCGCACCCCCTAGATGTATCTGGCCTCAAGATGGGACCAGGTACATGTAGGGGGTCCGGCGTTCTGGGAATGCCGGACCCCTAAGAACCAAAATTTTGGACCGGATTTCGGCCCGAAAACTCAATTTTTGATTTCGCTCAAAAAATATAATATGTCTGTTTTGACGAAATGGTTGTTTAAACTGCTTTGGTGTCATCCTGACTTAATTAGATGCAGGCATCAAGCAACAACAACAAATCAAGGTTGCATACACTGACGATCCCGTTTATAGCGAGCTAATCAAAAGGGTGCAGACTGCACCACACGAAGTCCCGGACTACGAAGTAACCAACGGAAAACTGTTCAAAAAAAAACAGACAGGTTCGACAGACTATGCATCCCGAACAACAAGACAGTCGAAAGTCTGATCGTGGAGAGTGCCACGTCACTAAGGGTCATTTCGGTTGGAGAAAAACTTGTGCTAATCTCCTTTTGTCCTACACCTGGGTCGGCATAAATCACTACTACATTGCCTATATCCAAAGTTGTCAAGTGTGTCAGCAGAACAAAAGTTTCACACAATCCCCACTTGGACTGTTGAGAACTTGAGATCACTACCTGTCCCGTCCGGTCCCGGTAACTCCATATATATTGACTTTATGGACACAAATGTTAACAACAGAAACAGGAAGTGTCAAGTGATGGTGGTAGTAGATCGCTTTAGTAAATTTGTTGTTTTTATTTTGTTGCCCATTAAGGCGAAGGCAAAATTAGTGATTAGAGAGTTATTCAATTACTGGGTAAAAGACTACAGACACCCGCTAACGATAGTGAGTGATAGAGATAGTAGATTCTCGGACAAGCACTGGCAACAGTTGATGAAAGTATATGGGTCGAAGCTCACAATGTCTTCCAGTAGACACCCGGAGACCAATAGCCGAACTGAGAAAATGAATAAGCTGCTCCAGCAAGTATCACTCATGTACATTAGGCTCGGCCTGATCAATTGGAACGACCATCTTCCCAAAGTGCAGTGTGCGTATAACAACTCGGTGCACTTGTCTACTGCACGCAACCCTAATGAACTACACAGAGGTTGGGAACCCAGACATCCCATTGATTGCTTGAATCCAGATCAGATCCAAAGATTGTCGCTTGGTACAAGGGATTTTGCCATTCAATACGAGAAGAGAGATGGTGAACGCAGGCGTCCGAACTAAGCTGAAATGGGAACGCTAAAGTTACCCGGTGTCGTACCCACAGCTTAAAGGTTGGCCATAGGGTCGCCCAATTGAAATGCCTGCCGGGTAGACAACAGGGCGACAGGCTAAGGAGATAGGGAAGGTAGGGCCTGCATAAGCTGAATAGCTGGGCAACCTACTGGGCAACAGCTCTTCAAATAGAAGATTTGCGGGTGTAGCTTTTGTGAATAGGAGCTAGCCCAATAGGTTATAGCATCAATCTTTCACCCAACAAGTGCTAGGATCCGGCCCAACGATATGCTACCTGGGCTGGCTCCTTTTGAAGCGTCCCTTTCCCTTGTTTGAAGTGACGCGGTGGCCGAGATCGGCCTCGTACAGAGCTGCATGGCCCCTGCGCAAGGATGACACGCATAAATCGAGGAACGGTCCAAACCAGTTCGAGTCCATAAGGACTCAAACTCAGATCTACATTTTTGCAGTCCGTGGGAGGCGACCGTTGGGATAGGCCAATAGGAAATAGTTAGGGAAAAAAAAAAAAAAAAAAAATCTAACAAAATGAAACGCCAAGTAGAGCGCTTGGAAGTAACTAGGGGATTATGATCCCTAGAGCAACAGCAGGCGCCCGTTTCTAACAGGCAGCCAGTTTATTCAGGTAAGTACTAAGTTGTTTTTTTCTTTCATTTTGTTTTTTTTTCTTTCTTTAGATTAATTTAGATTCTTCTTTTTTTAAGATTTCGTTTATATTTTTCGCCTTCTCCTTTTGTTCGTGCAGGGTGTTTGGCAGCCCATTTAGGGCTGAGTTCCATCGGCGGACGAGCAAAATTGAATGAATCTGCCTAAAAAACAAGAAAATATACAATGTGTGTGTGAGAAAAATTGAATGAATCTGCCTAAAAAATAAGGAAATATACACTGTGTGTGTGTGTGTGTGTGTGTGTGTGTGTGTGTGTGTGTGTGTGTGTGTGTGTGTGCGTGTATGTGTGTGTGTGTGTGTGTGTGTGTGTGTGTGTGTGTGTGTGTGTGTGTCTCATGCTACTTCCATCGATAGGATGAGCAAAATTGAATAAATCTACCGCTAGAACATGGAAATACACACCTCCACACTGATTTTTTCCCCCCCACTTCCTCTTTGTGGATACGACATGCATAGGCACCCGTTCGTTTTTGAAGAACGGGCTGCAGGTGGCGGGTACCGGAATTGAAAGAGACTTAAAGTTTCTTTATTCTTCTTAGATTTTGTTTAGTTTCGTTTTCTTCTTTTTTCTTTTACTCCCCCCATTTCTACTAGACTGTGCCCGTTCATTTTTTTAAACGGGCAGAAAAGAAAAGGGAAAAAAAAAGTAACAGCTACGTACATGGTCGTCGGCGTAGGATAGATGCAGGGTTTGGAAGGTTCTTGTAAGGGGGGAAAATTGCAACCGTGTTTATTTTGAACGGAGTGCAGCAAATGGTTGAACACAGTCATTTCATAAGCATGTGGCCTAGGAGAAAGGCCAGATGTTTCTGGGTATCCAGGATTTTGGTTCCCATAGGGGAACATCAAGATTTATGGCCCTTAACAGCGGCTCAAATCACGGGCTAAGGCCAGTTACATATTCTGGCTGAGGGCAAAGCAACTACACACAGCCATCGACTGACTATAAATGCCAGCACTCCACCCAGCAGCCTCACAATTGTGGCAGTGTTGTTGAGACATTCACTTGAGTGAATGCTGGCTGGCTGCTACTGTGGGGAGAGGCTGCTGGTGGAGAGCTAGAGGTCTACAGTGTGAGGGGAGACGCTGTTGGAGGAGGAAAGGCTAGTGCAGCAATAGCCAAGGGTTGGAGGCTCACTGCCCCACCCTTGTGTTAATGTTGTGGCCGACGGGCTGCGTCAGGGTCCGAACGGTGCGGCAAGCGGCACCTATTTTAGTGGGGTTGTGTTGTCAGACTGCCGTCGCCGCATTAAGACCTTCCTAAGGAAAGGTGTCGCTGGACTATTGTCGCGGCGTCAAGACCTTCCGAAGGGAAGGTGCTGCCGGATTTGCCGCACGACGCCAATGTTTTTTTTAATGTGAGTGTGAGGAGGTGTTGCTCGATCAGCGGGATTATATTGTAAAAATTGGCGGCGGCGGCAACATTTTTTTTTGTAGGGAGGTGTTGTCCAGTTGACGGCACGTTGACGACATTTTTTCCAAGGGGCGGTGCTGGTAAAATTTTACGGCGTAGTGGAGCCGTTATCTTGGTGTGTGGCCAGGCGAGAGTGTCGCACAGCACGGGGTGGTACCGGCTTTGATGGCGTGGAAAGCAGTGGTCCTCCGTTGTTTTTTTCGTGGTGCGTAGCGGTTATGGTGGATTCCAATGTCGCCTGGAGGTTGGGTTAGCGTTGGTGCACGGTTGGGATTGTGTGGTAGTGGTGCGTGGACCGGCAGCATGGAAAGAGAATGGAGTGGGTGGGTGTGGCACTATGTTGGGGTTATCGGCACCTACGGTTTGCACCGGGGGCCACCGTTTTTCTTTTGTGGTGCATGGTGCGAGTGGTTTTGAGTTTTGGATCATCTGGTGTTGTGGGCGATAGTGTAGCACTGGCCAAGACCACTTGGGACCATCTTAGGACCATTTTGGGACTAAGTGGGACCATCTTGGGACCGACTGGGACCAACTTGGGGTACGAACGCAGTTGTCTGAGGTGGTGTGTATCTGCAAGTTGGTTTGGAAGTATCCTTGGTGGTCAAGGTGCGATTGAGACTGTGTTGGGACTGTCCGGGACATTGGGACGACATTTGACTTATTCTTAGGAGCACCCTCCTGGAGGGCTTATCCCACTTAAGTCCTCTCAATGGGCCCGGCGTTGTGGGCGGCATAGTGTCATCTTCAACGGTGGTTATCCTTTACGTTGATCAGGATACTGCTCGGCTTTCTTGAGTGAGCCGGATCGAACTTCACTCAAGATCAGTTGATCGACTCAAATTTCCCTTTACACCAGTGTGAACCCGCACTTCGATTGACCTTGTCCATTGAATGTTCGTTGAAATGGTAGAGGAAAGTTGTGCGAGTCATGCATATGAATGGAAAAGTCTGACTTGTGTATGGGGTTACATTGTTTTTTTTTAAACTTGATTGTTTTGCTTTGAGTGCAAGTAGGTAGAAGACTACTTGCAACGGAGTTTGATTTATGCCTATTTGGGAAAGATGAAAACGATCGTTTTCCTTCTACTTACTACCTGCCTGTTTGTTAAGAGGACTTTGAAAATCGTTAATCAAGTGTGTGTCGTAAAAGTAATTTCAAATAAAGAATACAATGTTAAACTAATTTAGCATTTTCTTGAGGTTTACCCGTTCTATCCCAAATGACTTATCTTCCTTTACCTGTCCAAATGATTCTCATTCTCTACCTCTTTCGATTTCTTTTTGTCCAAGTTACCCCGAACTTAGGAGAAATGATAATAACTAAAACCTACTCACAGTGGACACATTCTCTTTCGTCAAGGAGCATCTGGGGCGGGGGTTCGTTGCTTCAGGATCCGGCTATATTATCGACCCAGAGTGGACCGTTCTACAAGAGGTACTTTGCCAATTCGGTGGGGACGGCCTGACTTCTGAGATCCGAGTTTTATGCTCGATTGAGGAGTACCCCAAACCACTTCCTAGAGAGTGAGACGTGCAACGCTTCAAGTAATGCATCTGATCAAGAATTATTTGCAAAGCAGTCTATCATTCAATAAGATTAATAATGTATGAAGACGGGTATATGTGTCAGGTCTTAAGTCGGCGGTAGGTGGAATGAATAACTTTGGAAGCATGTCTCACCAAGTTAAAAGTGAGACATTCCGCCTACCTAGTCGGCTGCATCAATATTATTGTCGGTAGCCGACTTCTCCTTGGTGGCTGTATTTTTCTTTATGGATTTCGACGCCGGGATTTTGATTCTTTCAGTTATCATTTCAGATTGGATATATGTTCCTGTCGACTACGGTCGATTGCTTATAATATAAATATATATGGGTGTTATAACTTTCTTTTCACTGGTATTCAAATGAACTAGGATTGAGTTGAGGGTTTCACAGTTGGTTGAAACCGTCCTAGTCAGTCGGCGCACGTTTCGTTACTAGGAGATCAACGCCTAAATGGACGAATGGCGTTCGGGTCCACTTGGTGTTGACCAAGCGTATTTATACTACAACGAACGAGCAAACGCCATCGGATGATCTACCTCTGGAATTGCAAGCCTTCACACGAGGATCAGTATCTCGGTAGGGATACGCCCCTAAGGGTAGTGACAGCCCCTTAGGGAAGGCAAGTTATGGCCCACGGGAACCTATACTGTCGTAGGGTACAGCGGGATGTACAGCTGGCGCACCGGGCTAGAGCGGCGAAGGGACAACGCAACCACGCCCGTCTCGATGGTTCACGGGGTTATTTTGCGTCATTCCTAAATTGTCTCTTGATTTTGTTTCGTTTACTCCTGCATGACATGGTCGGGAGGGTTCCCGCAGTTTGCAAAAGGTGGGAGCCGATGCGCTCGACAACGTTAAGGCAACCTGGGAACTGCGTACCCAAAAAAGAAGTGGGCGCACACGGGTTACTCCATAGCTAGGGTAGGGGCAGAGCAAGAGGACGGCAGCCATAGCCCCCAAGTTGTAAAGCTTACTTGAGTGGGTGTACCCAGGGTGACGATCTGGGTAGGAGAGAGGAGAGAAAAAGTTAGGCAGAGCAACCAAGTCAAAGAGAGAGAAGTAAGACAAGAGAGAGAAGAGGGTCAAGTCATATCCACTATCTGGTTGAGACCTGTTGTGTGTATCGAAGCGGCTGAGCCACTGGAGACGCACATTCTTGTATATTGATAATAATATTGGAGACATGATCTTCAAGTGCTGATTGTATCTCGATTTGGCTTCTCATCTGTGAATTCTCCTGTGAATGTTCATTGATGGATGCGAGGTTGACTTGATTAGTACTTCGCTCATCTCAAAGTACAGAGCTAGCCACATTTAATATCCCAAACGCAGTTAAAAAGACCCTACACAATATATCTCCCAGTATTGTAACAGCCGTCTACTACATCCTCGACAAAGAAGTCAAAATCGGCACACTTAAACCACCACTACCCCCGCCGGCAGAAATTCACCTTTCCTGGCCTTGAGGAGCAATTTTCGTGGAGGTCGGCGACCGGCAGGCAGCAGCTGCCTTTTTCCCTTTTCCAGAAGGTGGGACCGGCATTCCGTGGGCGGGGCGTACCAGCGGCCTAGCAGGTATATGGGTAAGTCCATCACAGGTAACGGGCGGGGTCGGCCGCCGCCGCGGGGGAACGAGACAAAGTAAAGAAGTCGGCTCCCGCACAGCGCGTGGGAAGCAAGTGGCGGAAAAAAAAAAAAAAAAAAAAAAAAAAAGGACTTACCTGAGAAGCTGTCAGGGGTGAAATCGCAGTGGACACTGCCGGTGTTTCTCAACGTGCACCGTGCAGTCCTCGCCACAACACTCTCTAATTGTGAGGACAAATATGTGGTGGGTGCATCTGGCCATGTTCTAGCGGGAAGTTCAGTCCCATTTTGCACATTTCGAGTGTTGTGGTGATGCCCTTCGAATTGCCGGCTGCGTGCTGCGCTCGCCTCTCTCACTGCTCTCTCTCTCTCTCTCTCTCTCTCTCTCTCTCTCTCTCTCTCTCTCTCTCTCAACCAGTAAAAAGTCCAGATGCACCCGCCAGTAGGGGCAACGCCACACCACTCACCCTCTGCACAAAATCGGGAGAAAGAACCTCTCCCAAGAACATGTCCAGATGCACCCGCCTTTTTTTTTTGCCTCTCTCACATGTCGAGAGTGCTGTGGCGAGGCCCAGTCCCCGCCGGATCCCACTGGCAAGGACGATTGGAATAAGTGTCAGAATCTGGACGTGTTCCACGCAGAGATGCAGAAAAGCAGATCAATCACAGTTTTCTGCACCTCGCCCCAAACACGTCCAGATTCTGACAATCATTCGAATCCTCTTTGCCAGTGGGATCTGGCCGGGATTCCTAGACGAACTCCGCTTTCCACAAGAATAAGGAAAAAAAAAAAAAAAAAGGACACTCCATTGCATTTCATACTACCCCCAGAGGCCCCGACTCTGGCGCGATTCAGACAATGCATACGACTCCCAGCAGCGACCGCCAGGAGTAGGGGTGTGGTCTGCAAAACCAACAATGAGTCCCACTACCCGGGACTTCGCTCAAGTTTCCCCGGTAGTTGGCTGTGCTACCGGTAGGCTGACGATTTTTCTTTCTTCACCTGCTAGCAGTAGGCCGTATTTTCCAAGGGCGGGGGTAGTGGTGGTTTAACAGCCATTTGCCCTAACCACTGAGCCGCTAGAGACCTTTCTATTGTCGTATTTCTTTGATAGTCTTTTGAAAATCTATCATATTTTGTTGAAAAACATCTTGTCTTTTTACTTGAGTAGTCTTATGCATGGTAAGTACTATAGCTCCATCATAGTGAGGGCACCTTGCCTGTGCTCTCTCAACCAGTAAACCCCAGCTCTGCACCCCCCCTCTGTTGACTTTTTTTCTCCAAGAGGTAGCTTCAGTAGAGTCGAAAAGATCAGTTATAATTGCACTATGGCATCTGCACTTCAGGCAACCTACCTGGCCAGAAAGCTGGGTTGTATACATTGCCCAAAAAAACTGCAACTGGAAACTGTATCTTGCCCCATGGTGCAATTATAACTCGTATTGCAATTACTATAACCCATAGTGCTGTGTATATTGCCCCATAGTGCCCCATATCTTGCCTGAACTGCAATTTGAAACTGTACTTGGCCCCAGAGATCGCTTGATGGCATTGAACAGTAGTTGCACTAAGGGGGTTCTCCAATACATACAACTTCATTCCGTTGCTTCCAGAGGACCAGAGGTACCACAGCACAGAGGATCAGAGGTACCACAGCACAGAGGACCAGAGGTACCACAGCACAGAGGACCAGAGGTACCACAGCACAGTGGCCCCCAAACTTCAAGGGTCTCAAAGACGTAGACAGCTGATAGGCTCTCGATCTTGTAAGCCGAATTGTTATATTATAATATTAGTATTATATTTTACCCAAAAGAACTCCATCAGTTGTCCATAGATCCCCCCAATCTGTCGGTCCGGAGCTACGAAAAACAATTATGTTCGCCCGAACATGTTCGCGAGCTGTTCGCACGAACGCGCGAACACGTTCGCGTGAAGGGGCGCGAACACTTTCGCCGTGCTACGCAGGTCCGGAGAAATATGGGCTTGCCTCCATTGGTCCCAGAACGAACGTGCATTGGCACAAGCTAGCCAGAGGTGATGTTGATCCTCAAACCACATATCCTGCTGAGCACGCGACACAAAAAGGCAATCCCTTTTTGTGTGTATGGTACAGCATTTGAGTTATGGGAACTGCGTTGTGCATTATTAGCCTTAGGACTCGGAGAGCGGCATGTTTTGCCGAAGTTGTACAGAGCAGTATCAAAAAGAGTTGTAAAATTTGTAATCTGCCGGGGTCGATGATATGCCCCCTGGCTCTCCATCTAGTTATCAACTTGTCACATCCCAGTCGATATCCAACGGTGGTAATGTCAATCCATCGGCTAAATGAGCGGTATGAAGAAAGAGTGGGACCATCGAGTCAGGTTCGAAACCACATGAACACGACCCCAGCATTGCAATCCGAAACTTGTCGCCACAAGAAAACGAGCGAGGCCGAAACATCAAACACTGGGCCCACCGTTGATAAATTCAATCGGCGGTCTCGTTTTCATTCCACGCCTCCCTTATTTGAGGTGTCGGGCCTGCGGCCCAGGTGCCCATGTACTGGTGTTTTAAGGGGTGCACCCAATAGCAATCTCGAGGGTCCAGTACTACGTCCTTTGCTCTTGTGTCCAGACAAAAAGGAAAATACTGTGGTTGCACACCTTCAGACTCTTCAATTACACAAGCCGGGATTATGTCTTTCAAATCAGAGGCGATAGGAGCTGCACCAATCTTCATCAGTGGTGACCCAAGAAGACCATCATAGTAGCCATCACAGGCTCTCCAGCGCACGGGTGTTTTGCTAATGCACAAATTTCTTGAAATACCTCACAGAGAAGGGAAAATTTTGAAAAGGTAACTCTGGAGGTGGTCTCAAAAAGGGTCCTCCCGCAGCCCCACCGGCTGCTGACAAAAGGGTCACCAAAAAGTACATTCCGGTAGCTGGCCTCTCCAATGTGACCTGAAAACTGCCTCAAATTTTGGGATTTAACGCCATCCGAGTCAGGTCCCCATGTGAGTATGCCCTCAGTCTCCTTTCACATACTTGGAGAGTAGTGGAGCGAGGCCCTCAACTTCGGCCATCCCCACACCACTCTCAAAATTTGCAAAATGAGAATGAACCCCAAGCTAGAACATGTCCAGTTGCACCCGCCACATTTTTGTCTTTTTCAACTTTCAAGAGCGGTGTGGTGAGGCCCTCAACTTACTTCCCAGGTTTCCAATGCCCTAACGGTTCCCAAAACTTCTCGAAGTTCCTCACGGGGTCCGGGACATTTCCCCTCCTATACCCAGCGCGCCATCACTTTTGTCTCGTTGACAACTGAAAATCGTTGCTCGCAGAATCATCGTCATCGCATCAGAGAGCTGCGGCATCAAAGGCATCGCCAGAATCCAAACAGCAAGGACATCGCCACGCAACTGTCAAAATGTGCAAAATGAGAATGAGCTTCCCGGTAGAACATGGCGAGGTGCACCGGCCACCGTTTCGTCTTTTTCACATTTCAAGACTGGTCTGGCGAGGGCCCAAGTCACCCATGTCGGATTCAAAGTAATCGCTTCGCCAGTGCCCAAGTGATCTCTATGTCTTTTGCCAGGTTCTTCTTGTCATAATTTCTTGTTTTTGTTCTCACCTCTTTATCTTATCAGATCTTAAACTACGAGGGACAGCAGTTAGTGTTAATAGTCTGGCAGTCTATCCGATTCGCGTCTACAAAAGAAGACGGCAATCAACACTGCCCACCTTTATCACTGTACACTAAGCCTTCTGTAAGTAGGAGGCTGGATGCGGTTTCCAGCACGTGCAGCTCCATCACACGTGGAGGAAAGTATCATCGAGGGATTTCCCTTATAAACCTCCATAGTGGGCTCTTTAAACTCTCTCTCTCTCTCTCTCTCTCTCTCTCTCTCTCTCTCTCTCTCTCTCTCTCTCTCTCTGTGTGTGTGTGTGTGTGTGTGTGTGTGTGTG
>BFEA01000114.1:695305-719599 GCA_003427395.1 Chara braunii | reverse complement strand
TRTRCTGCCTGCAGATGAAGGAACAACATCCAGGACTTGCGGCTCTTTGCATATTATATTGTTCTTATAGTCGGGGTGCTTAAACCAGTGCGTTCGCGGCTGTTTTTACCGATCTGAAATCATGCTGCGCGCCAAAAATAAGATGAACCGGCCTTGGCACGATTTCTTTTCTTTTTGGCTACCGGCGCCAGCCATTTTGGTACGGTAGTCCCAAGGCCTCAAAAATTGCGGAGGTATACATTTACACACTTTTTCTTTTTGCCTAGGGCGGAAACTGCTGGTTTCATTTGCATGCAGGAGATGCATTACCACGATGAAGGCCGCTCAGCTGCCACAAACTCTTCTTTATCTTCCTTCTCCTCACCAGCAGCGGCATTACCCTTGTTCTCAGCAGAAATGGCTCCGGCGGTGGCGACTGCTTTTGCATCTGTGTCACCCTTGGCTGTCAAAGCTGCATTTACACTGCTACCTTGAGCTGCCTGCGCACTCGCTGCCTGAGCACTCGCTGCCTGAGCAACAGTTGCACCATCAGTCTGTGCAGCAGCCGAGTCTCCTCCTCCATCCCAGTAAATCCTGTACCCACCTTTGACACAATAATACTTCCCTTGAGCGTAGTCGTATTGCCATTCACTATAGCCATCAGTTTCTTTTGTCGCACCTTCCGCAGCAGGAGTAACAGTGCCGCCATCTGTCGTACCCGCCGCATTTGTTGCACTGCCTCCCTGCCATGGCTGGCCACTGACAGCCATCGCAGTAGACGCACTTTCTCCATTAGGCAATGCTCCTCCCCATCCTTCACCCTCATGAACCTTCCAGTTTCCGTCCTCGTACTTGTAGTACAGTCCTGTGTTTCCATCGTAATACCATGACCCCCACTGCCAGCTGCTCCCGTAAGGACCCACCGCCTCAGCTGCAGCCGCAGGCTGCTGCTCGGCAGCTGCTGCCACTTGGCCCTGTGCCTCCTGCTGAGCGGGCTGCTGGGCGGGTTGCTGAGCAGGGATACCTGTGCTTCCTGGTTGCAGTGTGTGCTGCGAGGACTCCGTTGTCACCGTTTGGCCAGGCTTCTGTGTCAGCCAACTACCACACCCGGCGTCTAATGGATCAGTGCCACTGCCGGGCAGATCACTTGCGGACGGAATTCGAACCAGTTTTCCATCGTCCTTTAGACCTCCTCGTTCAGGCAGTCGGTTTCCATCAGAGGACCACCCGGCACCAGTACCATGAAGAGGAGCATCCCTCTCTCTCCCGGTCGCAATTCTTCTGTCATCATAACTTTCAAGTGCAGATGTTCTGAAGCGCTCCATCCGCATCAGCTCCTCTTTACTACTAGAACCCCTTTCGAGGACTCCCCAAGGAGGAGGTCGAGCTGAATCTGAATACAAGGCTGCTCTCTCTTGGAGCAGGCGCTCATCACGATCACGGTCAAACGAACCACTCCTTAGATGGCGCTTCGCATCCTCACGTCCTGCGTACCTCCAATTTTCACTACCCTCTCCTCTAAAATCCTCCCGTCTAACGAACTCTTCCCTTGCCCTCAGTTCCTCTCTTCCACGGTATTCTTCCCTTCTGCTCCTCTCCCCTCTTCCTCTGTACTCGTCCCTTCGTCCATATCCATATTCATCCCTTCCTCCAAACTCCTCTCTTCCCACATACTCCTCTCTTCCCAGATACTCCTCTCTTCCTCCTCGGTACTCTTCTCTACGAGAGTATCGCAGACCCCCGTTATCTGTTGCTCCCCCACTGCCCAAGACACCCGCACCCCCTTTCCACCCTCTACCTCTGAGCTCCCGTTCCCGGTATTCCAGGTAGTCGGCACTTGCAATACCCTCATCCTCTCGTCGAGGGTGCCCTGAGGGCATCCATGATCGACTGCAACCCTCAGCCATACTCTCACCTCCTGGAAAATGACTCACACTTCTTCCACTCACTCCCATGCCAGAGTAGCGAGTGCCAGCCACGGACTCATCCATTGCCCTCCCCCTTGACCAACCTTCAGCACCAACATGTTCGCTGCCACCCCCAGTCCGCCAATCATGAAGCCTCTCCTGCTCCCTCTCCCCAGACATACCAGCACTCAGATGTGGCCTTTCTCCAGCCAAAGCGGGCCCCGCCCCACCAACTGGAGGCTCTCCAACTCGGTCACTACGCTTCCCTTCTACTTGATCCCCCCTCACATCATAGCGACCACCTCGGGCTCCTTCAAAACCAGCATTACCAACCTTGTCATGCCCATAGTTTGGCCTCCCGACGTCTTTGCTGACATCACCACCTCCTGACTTATTGCCTGGCTCGTCTCCCTCGATAATGGGACACGGAAGTGGAACAAACTTCCCATCCTCGTATGAGTAGTATGTTGAGTTGTGTCCATTGTAATACCACCCAGCTCGTGGATCATGGTAATATCCAGAGCTGTGGGAAAACACACACACACACAAGTGCATAAGCAAGATAACCAACTCCTCACTGAGTTCAATGAACAAGATATGATGCAAATGTAAGCAGTACGTACATGGGCAAAATGCATTCCCATGGCCTGAGGAGCGGTGTGTACACAACCTGAGTACACTGTCACTGCGACATGATGATATGCAATTTATTGGCCATTTTGGTTTAGGGTTTACCTTAGGCAAGCGGCAAAAGCCAGAGATGCACAGACAGGCAAACAGCTTGAGCACTGAAAGTCCGCACTCGTAAGGAGAGAAAGAGAGAGTGAGAGAACGAGAGCGAGAGCAAACGACAGAGAGAGAGAGGGAGAGGGAGAGGGGAAGAGAGAGAGAGAGAGAGAGAGAGAGAGAGAGAGAGAGAGAGAGATTTACGTTTGTAAGTTCATTCACTTGGGAGTCACCTTGCTGTTTGAGCTGTAGTTGACAGAGCAAAAGAGATATCATCATGAGTCAGTGCATGCTTCATTCCCTTCTAGTCCAATGCGTTGCACATGGCCATTTACATTAGGGCACATAGTGGCCTTGCGTTCACAGTTAGACGGAACCAATTGTTGAAAGTAGTCTGCCATTTGACAGTTATAACAATCACAGTCGTAATTGACACAGCCAAATAGGTCATCAACAGCATCACTAGCACACTTTGTAATTGGCATTACTCTAAATCACCGCTACTTTTGTGTGTGTGTGTGTGTGTGTGTGTGTGTGTGTGTGTGTGTGTGTTTGTGTGTTTGTGAGCACTGTCATCATCAGCCCTAACTACTGAAGAAAGTAGAAGCAGGATGCAGCTCCCCACCACAATTCAAAACGCAATAGCGAGCACATTCCATAGCTCGAGTATGAAAACTTGTGAAAGAAAGATCATTGACCCCAACCGCCCACTCTTCAAATGAAACGCTACAAGATAGTACACCCCACTCCGTGGGCATGGTGATCCACACATCTTTTTTTTTTCCCCCATCATAATAACCAGACGCTGGAGGTCCCCTGCAATTTATACAGAGTGTAGTGGCAACAGACATCCACGTGTATGAAGGAAGACGGGCGGTGATTACATAAATGAACAAACCAACTGCAAAGTGCGCAGCATCAGTTTCCATATGTCGCAACAACGCTCCCACAAAATCACCAATCTTCTCAGTTCTTACTGAAGCATATGATGGGGCAGGGCAGAGGGGAAGCCAACCCCAGGAACGGGCAGGTTGAGGGGAAGAGTAAAGGTACACCTACACAGTCAAACTCATAAAGTCAGAATAGAGGTGCAGCAGCGGCCAACTTACGCTTCATCAAAATACAGGCCTGATGCCTCATCCCAAACGAAATTTCCAGGTGCAACTGCACAGAGAGAACAGATGCAACATACAAAGATAAGACAACTGAACTGGAGTCACCAAAGTGTCACGTACTCTGCTCGCCTCATCATTTCCACGAACAGCACACACCAGAAAGGACTCCCTCTTCACAGCGGACCTTCCTCCTGCAAACAGAGGCTGAAAAGAACAGTCAAGCAACTCCCTGCTCGTCGTTTCTCAAAAGGAATTTAGATCCCAAATCCATCTGATCGACGGCTGAGAAATCTCTCTCTCTCTCTCTCTCTCTCTCTCTCTCTCTCTCTCTCTCTCTCTCTCTCTCTCTCACNTGAGGCATTACATCAAGCCAAATCAGGTAGACTGGGATGAGAAACTTGCTCTCATTGCCAGCCTGTACAACAACGCGGTCCACAGCGCAACGGGCATGAGCCCGAATAGTCTGCTATTTACCTTTAAGCCTAGACTGCCTTTGGATTTTTTACTACCTGAGAACCAGCCCTCTGCTTATCAATATGAGCAGCTGATGCAGCAGGCTGTTGAACAGATGCACAAGGCACAGGCGGCGATGATAGAGTCTGAGAACAAACACCGCTG
Source organism: Chara braunii (assembly GCA_003427395.1). NCBI lineage: Eukaryota > Viridiplantae > Streptophyta > Charophyceae > Charales > Characeae > Chara > Chara braunii. Next base: position 715,254 of record BFEA01000114.1, on the reverse strand, counting down.
CCCATCCACGTTCCAGGTAGGAGAGAGAGTCTGGGTCAAGTCCTCAGAACTGGGACAGGAGCACGGGATTTCCCGCAAGCTCATGCCACAGTACTTTGGACCATGGGAGATTCTGGATGTTGTTGGGAATGAACCGGATGGGCAGTCTTATGTTATTCGCATCCCTGGTCACTTACGTACGTACCCTGTTTTTCACGCTTCTTAACTTGCCCCATTCAAAGAAACTGACCAGTTTCTCTCTCATCGCTCTATGCTGCCCCCAACCATGGATGGAGAGGTCGACATTGACGACATCATTGACCACAGGGAAATGCCGGTTCCAAGACCAACAGGCAGAGGATGTCCTCCAAAACCGAAGCTGCAGTATCGAGTTCGGTTCAGACATCACACTGATCCAAAGGAGGACAGATAGACACATCTAGATGTGTATAAGAGACAGCACACACACACACACACACACACACACACACACACACACACACACTCTAAGCTGTTGTCCCAACAATGAACGGTTGTTGTTGACGAGTGTTTCCAAAATATGCCAACTCCCCTGCAGTCAAGAATATCTTTAAAACTTTTGAAACCATTTCAATGGAACATCTCCGTTGCAGAAAGTTTATCGAAGACACCGTAGTCATTCCTGTCGGCCTATGATGTACTGCTGCTGTCTCAATCACTCACTCCCCCTTCTGACTTGACTTCTCCCTAAGCATGGTGTCATTGACATCCACACACATGATTAATATGGATAGGAGGTGCCATTGGGGCATCCACACACACATGACGAGTAAGGATGGGCGGCAGACAACATTTGAGAGGGCTTGACAGCAGACATGACAGGGATGACTCTACTTACCAGAGCTTGGCGTGGCAGCGCCGGGATTTGCTGCTTTCATCATATCAGCTGCACGAGCACGTTCCTCCTGATACCGTTCCATGGCGCCCATGTTCATCATATTACGATCCATTTTCTTGTGCCCACACTTTGCCGCTGCTCCTAGCTGAATGTCATCTTCCTGAACAATACCCTCCTCAGCCACACTGACGAGGAATGGGGAGATGCTACAAGGCGTGAGTCAGAAACAAGCATATCAGTGGAGCAAACAGATGGTACTACCAGTCCGATGACAGCATTCGAGCAATGTCCAATGATAAAACAGCTTTTGTGCTGCTCAAGCTGGTCTTCCAGTGGTCGGGAACCGGATACAGATTTCATCTCACCTGCGGAACGGGCACAGTAATGCCTGTTTCACAACGTACCACTCGTCACAAGCAAATGAAGGTGCTACCGAACAGAAACCAGGTCCTCAAAATCCCGTCGAGGACCAACCCCAGAGAAGTTCGGGTTAGCGAACCAGGAGAGCATTGTATGTGAAGCAATCGCAGCGCTCACTGCCAGAACGGAGGACAAGCTCAGCGCAATTGAACTGGATATAACAAGAACTGCACTTTACTCTGCACAGTGACCTGGTTGCTGAGATTCACTGGCCAGAGGTTGTTTTCACGGCTGCCCAGTCGAGCGGAATGGCTACAGCACTGGACATTTCATCCAGGTTACTACGAAGAAGTTAAAGAGGGTTGCCATATCATCAAACAGGCAGGAGGGCAAAAGGTTTCAGTTGTAGGGGTTTAAACCCCTTCCTTTGGGATTTTCAATGAGTGAGCAGTCTATACACATCCGTGGTTCTCCCCCGCCCAATGGTGTGTGAGAAAGCCAATTAAACAATACAGTTATCTATGCAGAAGTTGAAAGACAGTCGTCAAATCCATCTTTCATAAAACAGAGGAGCACAACCGGATGCCAAAAAAGGGAGCATGGAGAAACGGCTATCGCGAAGGTGAAAAAAAAAAAAAAAAAAACTTCTGGAGGACTCTTCAAGGCAGGCTTGGATCAGCTGGCAAGGGCAGCAGACGCCAATGCCACCGGAGATGACTGTTAGTCCCCTACAACTGTTATCTTTCTCAAGGAAGGAAGGAAATGCAAAGTCGCCAACTGCACCCAAAACCATTACCCATTTCATACACACACACAGCAATCGGCAAAATGAAGGTACCGTCAGAGCAGAGGTCGGCCGAAGAGGGAGAGGCAGATATAAGAATAGGCAAAAGGAAGCAGGTTGTTCCCTGTGTACTGCCCTTTTGGCAGTGCACACACGGGAAATAAAACCCGACATCACTGATGCATTCCTACTCTCCACGCCCCCCACTGCTCCCATTACTGAAGACGACAGTGCGTCAGATTGGCAATCTATCTACAAAACTAGACAGATTGCAGCAAAGCAATCCACCAGATGCTCACTCAAAGCATAGCTTGGTTGAGCTCCTGGAGACCTACGATGGATAGCTCACTGAATCCAGGTTCTGGTCACAGCAGAACTGCCACCGAGGACTTCTGCACCAAGTTCTTTTCCAAGTAAGCCTCCAAGTAAGACAAGGAGACGGCCCTCATTGCAACATACCCGATGCCCTGGTTCCGGCAACGGCAGGACCAACAACAGGAGCCGGTCTAATATACACCGGTTGGCAGCCTCAAGAGCGCCGCCAGGCCCAAATGGTCATGTCGTTTGGGCCAACCCTGGTCTGCTGGGTGCTGCGGCGCCAACCGGTGGCCTAACAGGGCCTACCGGGAGAAGAAGGCCTGGCCTGTCGGGCCTCTGAAGGCCCGTGTGGAATCACAGAATGTAACACACTCCCCCCCTTAAAAGACCAAGCTCCCTGCGAGGGCGAAGTTGCCTGTCCGATACCTGGGTGGGTCGGGTGGGACGAGCTTTGTCCTTGGCGAGTCGCCGGTTCTTGTAGTCGGAGAAGATGAGTGGTGCAGATGCTTGTAAGTCTGCGCGGGACATCCAACGAGTGTCATCTGGGGCACATTGCTTGAATGTGACTTCGTATTGCATTGGCTTGTTGCCAAACTTGCAGTGCCTGATGACACGGTCGACTTTCTGGTGTCCGTCCATAGAGGGTGTGATCGTCGGCCCAAAAACTCATCCTCGGAAGGTGGCGTGTAGACGACCAGCTTCGACGCATGGAAGACTGGGTGCACACGGAGGTGCGGTGGGATGGCAATCACAAAGGAAGGACCTGTAGGGTCGTCGCCTGCTGCAGAAATTACCTTCCATGGTCCAAACCATTTCGGGAGGAGTTTGTGCGAGACGTCCTGCTCCAGCGCGAATTCCTCAGCGAGGACCCAAACAAGGTCTTCCTCGCGGAAAGGACATGGAGTCGACGTTGGTTAGCTTGCTGCTGCATGTGGATTTGATCCTTTTGCATGTTCGCGCGGGCTTTGATCAGCAAGTCCCGGTACTTCCGAACAGAAGCGGGAGAGCAAGCGTCGTCTATGTCGGCGGCCCGTGGTAGAAGAAGATCGGCAAAGACTCGGGCTTTCTCTCCACCGTGATGTAACTCGAATGGAGTGATGCAGATCGTCGGGTGCACCGAAGTGTTATAGGCGAACTCGATGTCGGGAAGCCGGTCAACCCAATCTTTCTCGTCGGGACGGATGAGTGTACGTAACATCATTTGAGCGGTCTGATGCGCTCGTTCCGACTGCCCATCCGTCTGCGGGTGTCGTGCGGAACTCGGCTTCATAGTCGAACCGGACTCCGTGATGAGGGGGAAGTCCAAAAGGTTGACATGAAGCGAGTGTTTGTCGCTCACAATGCCTTCCGGTACACTGTGGCAGGTAATCCAGCCGGTGTGCAAGAGTCGTGCGAGCTCGGGGGCTGTAGCACGGTACTTGCATGGAAGAAAACGAGCGTACTTGCTCAAACGGTCAACGATCGTGAGAATGCCGTCATGGCCGAGGCGATCGTGGGGGAACGGGCCTCTAACGTCCATGGCAATGGAGAGGCGCGGTGCCCGAGGAATCGGCATCGATTTCAGTTCGCCATAAAGGACCTGAGATCGACCTTTGTTGCGATGGCAAGCTGTGCATGACTCAATGGACCTCGTGACATAGTGAAGAACGTCTAGCTAGTGAAAACGCTGGCGGAGGCGGGCCAATGTGCGGGTCACGCCAAGGTGTGCCGAAAGTCGTGCGTCATGGAATTCACTGAGAAGACGATTCCGTAAGATGCGATCTTGGGGCACCACTAACAAGTCCTTTCCTCTCGTGTGGAGTAGGAACCCGTCGCAGATACGATAATGACCAGCCGACGGGTGATCCAATAAGAGCTCTGCATAAAACGTAGAGTAAGTCGGATCGGACTTGTAGCCTTTGACGAAATGCTGCTACATCATCGTCGAGTTGGAACGTCGTAGTCACGAGGGCACCAAGATCGGGCCGTCGTGAGAGGGCGTCCGCTGCTCAATTGGTGTGATCGGGAATGTGGCACGGCTCAAAGTCAAACTGGTCGATGTAATACATCCATCGACCGATCGTGCTAGTGACCATGTCCTTCGTTTTTTAGAAGGTCAACGGATTATTGTCTGTGTTCCATCTAAAACGCCGACGACCGAGAAGAAAGTGACGCCACCGTTTGAGAACAGTGACGAACGCGAGTAGCTCTTTCTTCCTAGCGTCGTCGAGAGTGTTGATGGGAGGCACTTTTTGGGAGAAGTACACGACCTGGTGCCAACCATCTATGTCGCATTATTCCAATACCGCACCAATACCGTACCCGAAAGCATCCGTAGTCACTTGGGTGGGTAGGGTGGGGTCATAGATACGGAGGGCCGGTGCGTCTTGCATCGCCRCCTTCAACGTATTGAACGCGCCACGAGCTGCGTCGTCGAACTCGAATGGTACCTTCGGGGGCTGAAGTCTTGACAAAGGAGCTGCCACTTTGGAGTGAGACTCGACGAAGCGCTGATAGTATCCAGCCAAACCCATGATAGAGCGTACGCCCGACGCTCAACGGGGTTCCGGCCAATCCACGATTGGCTTGGATCTTGTCCGCAAAGGGACGAATGCCTTTCAGCGTCACGTAATGGCCTAAGTACTCAAGCTCTTGTTTGGCGAATTCGCACTTGTCACGGTTTGCTTTGTACTTGGCTGCTCGCAACCGATCCAACACCGCATGAAGGTGTACGAGGTGCTAGTCGAGCGTCCTACTATAGGCCAAGATACCATCGAGGTAGATGAGGACGGTACGATCGAGCAAGTCTCGGGACTCTGTTGTCATGGCTGCTTGGAAGGTTGTCAGGGCATTGGTGAGTCCAAATGGCATCATGACCCACTCAAAATGCCCATACCGCGTTTTGAAGGTAGTCTTGTACCGGTCTTGAGGCTGGATTTCGATATCGTGGTAACCCGACTTCAAGTCCAACTTCGAGAAGTACGTCGCGCCGCCCAATCGCTCCAGGAGATCATCAATCCAAGGGAGGGGGCCGGCGTTGTTTATGGTTTGTGCGTTAAGTTTTCTATAATCGATGCACAACCGTAAGTCCTTGTTCTTCTTCTGGACGAAGAGAACCGGTGCACCGTATGGCGAACAACTAGGGCGAATCCAGCCTTTGTCGAGAAGGTCATCGATTGTGCGCGAAGCACCTCGAGTTCCTCTTCGCTCATGCGGGAAATGCATCCACGTTGAGGGACGGCACCCGCCTCGAGAGTAATCCCGTGACGTATGGGCCGACCTGGAACCGTTCCGGTGGGAGCCTCGAAGACGTTTCCATATCCATCTAAGAGGTGAGTAATACGTGGGTCCGACGGCGACGCGGCTGGTCCGTCCGTCGAGGGGAGGGCATGTAGGAAAACAACACCCATCTCCTCTAAGTCATTCCGAGCTATGGCGTCGCGAATCCTCGCGACGAAAACTACATGACAAGTAATCGAAGTGTGAGGGGTCGCAACCGTACATGGGACTAACACTCCCTTCCGATCACGGGCGTGAACGGTTCGGTCATGAAAGTTTACCGGATGGTCGGCCCTACGCAACCAAGACATGCCTAGAATCATGTCGAACTTGGTGTCGAGGATGTCAAAAGACACCGGCTCGCACGCAAGGGGCGCAAAGTACACCGGCACGCCGTCAACGCATCGGTCAATTGACTTTTGCGTGCGGCCGTCGGCGAGTGTAACTTGCGTAGGTTGCGTCTTCCTTCGCACGCGCGGGCCATAAACGCTTGGCTCATGAAGTTGCGAGACGCTCCGCAGTCAATCAAGGCACTGCAGGTTGCCTTTCCGATTTGAATGCGGATATAGAGCGAAGGAGCATCGATCTCGGCGTACCTTTGCGTGGCGTACTCGCGGTCAATCTTCGCAAGATAGGAGCGGAGATCAACAACCGCTACACCGTCATCCATCAACGGAGCCGGTACTGCAGCGTGCAAGTAGGAGCGTAGATTTGCCATCAATGCGTTACAATGCGGCTTTGGCAAGGATCCGGTCGAGGGTAGAGGCATCCAAACGAAGTCCTCTCTCGTGAGTGGGTCAAGCTCCTCAAGTCTTGACCACGCCGTCGAGTCCTCAGAAATCAATGGCGAACTGACCGGTTCACTTGCCGGCGGTGTACAAGTTGCACATACGCTATCTAAGTGCACGTGGCTAGGCTGGTCCAATGGTGGCACCACCTGGGCAGCATAATCCTCGTATGTATCACGAGAATCAGTGACTAACTCATGCTCCCCGGTAGTGATATCGGTTGCTAGCAAGGCAACCGGTTCCGACAGAGTGAGGAGAGGCGTCGCCCCTCTCCGTGCGTAACTCAGTTTCCCGAGTTAGCTAGACGGGGTACGCGTGCCTTCCCTTTTTCGAGCATTGTGCGGTAGTGTGGTTTACACTATTGCACCAAAGGCAATATCCGTACCGTTGACGAAGGTCAAATACTTCCTTGGTAATGTTGTATGTCTTTCATGGTTGCTGCCCAGTTACCTTCGATGTCGTCGCTTGTGTCGCCTTGGACGCTTCGGCGGAAGCGTTGCGACAACTCGTCCATCACTCGAGGATGCTGCTGCAGCGTGGAGATCTATTGATTCGTCAGGAATCACTGCATTGTTATGCGTCGCTCGTTGGTAGCCTTGCTTAGCCACATATTGCGGCTGGGACTGTCATTCGTTGGCAGCCTTGTCATCCATTTGGATGACCAGGTTCGCACGATCCTGAATGGCCTGGAATGAGGCGTAGTCGTACTCGTTGCCGAGTGCCCACCGCAGTCCTGCACACGATCGCGAAAAGAATTCGGATCGTTGCTTTGGGAAACTCAAGTCGAAGCCCGGAGTGGTTACTATCTTCTGCCACTTAATCGTCCAGTCTCGAGTTGGCATGTTCCCTTGCGAGTTGGAGTAGACATCGTTCATGGCCGCCTTTACCACGTTGCGGACCATGAATCGAGTGTTCCACATTTGCTCGAACTGCTCCCACGTAATGTGCGTGTGCAGTTGGGCGACGGTACATCTCAGATTGGCCGCGGTGTGTTCATCCATGTGTGTGCTCCTCCAATGAGTTGGAGGTAGAGTGCTTTCATCATATCCTCGGGCGGCACGTAGTGGCAGGCTGCTTTGGTGAGGAAGGCTTGCCACCATGTCAAGGCGTCCATCTTGTTGTAGTCGTCAAACTTGCTGATGTTGAAACGTGGCATCTTGTATACCTTCGCAGCGGCTTCCGGTCGTGACTGCAATTTGGTGATGTCTGTCTTGATGGCGGCCACCATGCTGCTGATCGTGGCCGGACTGGTAAAGTCACCTAGGTCTTCGATAATATTGACAACATGGTTGATGAGCTCCCCGAGCTGCTTCGCCGTGTCTATCATGCAGCCTGGCGCTGCTGAGGCCTTAGCCTCGATGTTGTTGACGCGTGTGATAGTGGTGTTCAACAGCTGGTGCTGTTGATGCTGCTGCGTTGCTGCGGCGCGGACGGCAGATGTTAAGGCGGCAGTATCTTCCTGCTGGTTTTGTCTGAGCGGTCGGTCCGCGAGCAGGTGTACCTACAGCATTGTGTTATTCCACATCACCGCCCTCATCATGCACAGCATCAAGTTAGCCAGGTTACACCTTTCTGCCTCCGCCGGTGTCATCCGTAGGCACAAAGGTCATGCCTTGGAGTAGGTAGTAGTCCACTGACTCTCATTTTGAATCAGAGACTCAATGCTGGCGGCATTCCGCTTGTCTCGAGCCGTTGCTTCAGCCTCAGCAGTTCGCTGAGCTTGGGCTGCCGGCTCTTGGGCAAGCCGCTGACGTTCTGCTTCTGCTGCCCCTTGCTGTGCCTTTGCTGTGGCGATGGCATCTGTGAATGCCTGTACCCGCTGAAGGTAAGCTGCCAAAGTCTCATGGTCCCCTTGGACCGGACAGGCGGGAAGGGTCCCGACGGTACCCCGTACTGCAGTTGCTGCATTGGTACTGGATGCCGCTGGAGTCGTTCGCCTGCTGCGTCGTTGTTGCTGATACTTCGGCCGTGGAGGTAGCACAAAGTGGCTACGAACTGCGAGCCTGGCACTGCGTCGTGGCAGTGCCCCAGTGCTCTGTTCCGTCGACATCAGCACAGGCTGATGCGGTACTTGGAGACCTCGGTGTCACAGAGTATGGGGAGGGCAGGGAGGGTGGGAACAGGTAGAACAGATCAAGCAATCCACATACAGTCCCCTGTCCCAATGTGGACTGGACTCCTAATCAAAAGAGAAGAACAAAAAAAAATTGACTTTTCCCCCAAACGATTTAATTACGAAAATAATCAATAATCAATAAGAATGATGAATAATAAATAATTAAGAATCATTAATCAATAACATTTAATAATTATCAATAACGAATTTTAAATTGTCGGTCGATTAGGTGTCCATTGAGATCACCTATGATCCGGGAGTTCACCGTTGTCAGTGAACTTCCCGGAAAGTTGCAGTTCTGAGGTAAACGATTCCAAACAGTCGGCCAAACGAAAAAGAAAAAAATCGGATAGTTAGAGAAGGAAAAAAACACTCGAATTTTCAAAAAACGTGAAATTTCGGGAATTTCAACCAAACAAAATCCAATTTTCCGAAGGCCAAAGTGCGAATTTTCCCCAATGTGGAAAACTGAAACTTTTATCGCAACCCTAATTCAATACCGAAATAAAACAGAATACCGAATTTTAAAAAAAGGAGAATTTGCAACTTGAATCTCGATAGTAATGCAGAACTGATTTGGAAAAAACGAATCATGCTAATTGAGCGATCGATTCCTTAATCAGAATTACCTTGTGAGCAGATCCATTTAATTGGTCTGCTCCGATACCAAAACTGTTGCATACTAGTGAATACTTCAACAAGTATGGGGAGAACCAAAGATCAACCAATATAGGATGAGCATGTATGCAGCGGAAGTCCGAGAAATGGACTGACTCACGTAGACCGAACTCACCCAACATCACTCAACACACAAACAATCGATGGATGGTGGGGTCTGAAGCCATGCATAGACGATGCTTCAGGCCCCATACAATCATACACAGATGAATGGTGGGAGGAGAGACGATGGAGGTGGGAGATGTGGACAGCGCCCGATGTCACCGAGATAAAATCCAGAAGGTCACCGATATGGTAGCCAAAATGTCACCGAACAAAACCAGAATGTCATGAACACGAGTCACCAATGTCTGAGGTGCAGAATCCCAATGTAACAAATGTCCGATCTGTGATGCCACTGGCTATCAATCCCAATGTCTCCAATGTCTCGAAACCAGGTAAGTGTCTCAGCCTCTTACACCCGAAGTCCAAACACTGATCTCTGTCCAACTCGTATCTTAGTGTCCAATCTGAAGAAGAAGACTAAGTCTGAAGAAGAAGAAGAAGAAAAGTCTGAAGGAGAAGAAGAAGAAGAAGAAGAAGAAGAAGAAGTCTGAAGAAGAAGAGGAAGAAGATGGAGAGGGGCAGAGGAGAAAAGTGGAGATGGTGAGGCAGGCAGGAGGTGTGCCTCACTCCCGGATTCGTGCCCGGCTCTTACCTGCAGGTGCAAGGTGGCGCCTTGGAGCTGCCGAAGACCCGCGACTTCAACCTGGAGCTATGGCGCTGCACAGGTAAGTCGGTGAGTACCTCCCTCTACCACCTCTACACGCCACCCAGCACGAAATAGCGCTGCTGCGCTCGGAGCTGCACTAATCCCAAATTAGCGCAGCGCTGCTCCTAGTTGCCGCTGTTCCAAAATGTGGGAATGGCCGCTGGACCGGCCTAAGTACCGTCCAGCGGCCGGTCGGCCTTGATGCTGGCATCCTGCGCCGTGGGCTGAACCGTCGAAATGACCGTTCAGCTCAGACCGCCGGGCGGCAGCCTCAAGAGCGCCGCCAGGCCCAAATGGTCATGTCGTTTGGGCCAACCCTTGTCTGCTGGGTGCTGCGGCGCCAACCGGTGGCCTAACAGGGCCTACTGAGAGAAAAAGGCCTGGCCTTTGGCGAGCTCGGTACCCCCTGAACCGGTATGTCGGGCTGTGAGGGCCCGTGTGGAATCGCAGAATGTAACAAGTGTACTGCATGCTATAAACGCACCCCATTTTCTCATTTAGAATGTGTGGGGCGAGGCACAAGGCCTCGATAAGCCCTACTGGGCCCCTATTTGCAACAGCGTCGGCCGCCCTAAGTGAAGGCAGGCCTGACGGACCTTAAGAGGCCTATTTTGGACTACTTCGCAACTGGGGAAAATTCAGGCAGTTGCGCAGCGCCAGCCGGTTGGAAGGGCCCAGGCCCTGGTTTCTTTTATCAAATGCATCGGAGTCAGGCCCTGGGCGAGATTCGCAGCATAGGCCCGACTGAGGCTGTGGGCAGTTGGGCACATGTAACTGTCGGTGGCCCTGGACCAATTCGTTTGGTCTGAGGCTCAGCCTCCTTGGGCCTACCGGAAGCTTCTGGGCAGAGGCCCAGCACAGCCAGGCTGCACGCACGCAGGCTGGCCATTTTCCATATACGAAAGGGCCAGCCCACGCTGGAGGTATTCGGGCACTGACTGCTTTGTGTGCAAGCGCTGCTGCGCTATCGCCTGCCAGGCTCATGCGCTCACGGGCGAGCTGGAAGGAGCAGGCAGCCATAGCCGAGCTGCGCTGCTGTAAGCTGGATGGGGCGCATGGTGGAGAGACATACCTGGTGCTTGAGGCGACGGCATTCTCCGAGATCTGCTCATACTTCAGTGAAGCTGTTGACGTCATCCGGCAGCATTGTAGAGTAGGCTAGATAGGATCTGCCATTAATAGTCTGGGCGCCGAGTGCCAGATAGGATACCGACTTTGGTTCTTTGTTGATGATGATGAGACTATTCCAGCACTGTCAATTATGGGCTTCTGCTGTGTTCTTATTTGGTGAAACTCGTGATGCAATTCTGCTTTTTCTTCGAGATCACTACTATCTGGTCTCATGTGTATGATGCTGTTTGATTTCTGAAGTTCGCTATCGCTCATCTTCCTTGCAATTTGGTATCGGAGCTGTGGTTCGGTGCGCTAATCTGCCGCTTATCTTCTGCCTAATGCGGTACATGCACGCGGTGTGTGCGGTGAGTGACCGTGCCGTGGGACGTATGTAGTGAGGAGGGCGGAGATAAGGAGGCGACCCAGGTCGAGAGGGGATCGCCAGGCAGGCTACGTGGTGTGATATTGGGTGTTTGCAGAGTGACGAGATCTATCTGATGTGTGATTGGTGCTGAGGTGGAATGGCTGTGCAATGCTGGTTGTGCCGAAACAGCGATTGGTCATCACAATCAACATCGGGTCATCTGGTGAGAATATCTGTGGTTGGGGGCAGCTGTTCTGAGGTACGTTGCACCTAACCTTATCTACCCTCTTCGACACTTCTTAAAGTGAGGATGTGTGTTCTGTCTTGAGAGTCCTCTCATGTGAGGAGTCGTGTGCGCTCAACCTTGAGAGTCGTCAGCCTTCACGTGGAGCATCTGGAAGGAGAGGGCGGAGCTATCTGAAGGGCCCTGGACGAAGCACTGGGTCACGGTCACCATGCCAACCCACAGGGAGTAGAGCACGCATGCTTTGCTGCTTGTCCTTTGTTTCGGCTCGCTGCGCTGTTAGATGGGTTCTGAGGGGCAGGCCAGCTCTATGTGGGAGACGAGAACCGGGCGTCTATAAATAAACACGGGCAGGGGAAACCATTGGCTGTGATCATCATCCTGTTTGCTACGTTAAATAATTCCTGCGGAGGCTTGGGGGCGGTCCTTAAAATGGCCTCTTGATCAGCCAATCGATGTAAGGCTCGCTGCACGCGAGGATAAACAATGTGCTAGAGCTGGCCAGCTCAGCAGGACTTGGGGCACAGGGGTGGGCCGTGTGCACACCTTCAGACACGCACGCTATCTGGATTGCTCAGGGACGTTGACGACAAGAGATACTCAAGAAGAATTGAGGGAGGGGTAGATTCCAGGTGATAAGTTTCGGCAAGATACCATTCTGCAAACAGACCCAACAAACAATTCTTCTTTTTTTTATTTTGATTAGTTAGATGAACAGTCATTGACATCTGACAGACAGCATTAGATAGAACTGTTTTCTGTTCTTGGTGCTTCTGTTTGCGGACTAGTCGAAGTAAAAATAGTTTGTTTATAGGAATCTGAACTTACCTGTTGGACCCAAATGTATAGTTTCTGACATAGCCACCAAGTAATTACTTATTTATTTTTAGTTGGTCTGTGCACTACACTGCGGTAGGCATCTAGAATGCACTAGTGCAGATTGTGTACAGTGCTGTAGCTTATGAGCGACGGGGAGGACATTAGAGAGGACGACCGGATCTTGCGATCGGCCAGACGCCCAGGGACCAGAGAGTGACAGATATTTGTTCCGCCAGCGTAGGGAGAGGCAGCAGCAGCAGAGGAGAGCTAGAGCAGCAGAGGCCAGCAGGGCGTCGGTAAGCGATGCCGCAGCTTCAGCAGCCATGGCCACTTCTGCGCAGCAGAGTTCCCAGGCTAGCAGTTCAGGATCTGTAGGGTCAAAGGTCGCACAGACCCAGAGTCAGTCTACAGGATCCGAGGAGGTCGCCATACAGCGAGCAGCGATTCGCGAGGCACCGCAACAGCAGGCGTTAGGAGAGATTAAGGCAGAGAAAGAGAAAATGATTAGAAGAAGAGCCAGGATGCAGCGGAGGCAAGCGGACATTAGTGAGTTAGAGGAGATGGACCTGACGCACATGAGTGACGATGTGAGGACCATACAGTCCGTCCTGCTAGATGTAGTTGAAATGCAGGACCACCAGACGGCTCTCCTTCAAAACATTCAACAGAGTCCAGCCGTATTGGTGCAGGCTGCACCATCGCCGTCCGGGCCCCGTGCCTGGCCCGTTGTACAACCTCCTCCTTTTGTCCCACCGGTGACTGGGGTATCCCCATATACAGCTCCAGCATCGGTCCAGCCCGTTTCCCTGGGTATGCCTTTGACAAGCGGGTTCTCAGCAGGTCCTAGTTTGCAGGTTCCTGTAAAGACAGTGTTCACCCAACCTCCGTCACAGGTTGCCGTAAGCAGGCAGCCTGTTGTTTCGCAGCCTGCACAGCCGCAGGGTACACAACCCCAGCAGCAGCTAGTGCAGCAGCCTGCGCCACAGGGTCCACAGCCCGGATTGGTGCAGGTACCGGGACAAAGTCAGTGGGTACCAAAGACGGCCATCGCCGCTCCTAAACCCTTCACAAGGGATAAGAGAGGTGAAGACCTCGACACTTGGTTGAGGGCAGTGCCGGTCTAAGTCAAGTGCAAACTTACCTTGCCGCACGAGGAAGTCCTTGTGGCTGCATCCTACCTAGAAGGTAGTGCAGCAAGATGATTGAGTGGTTTAGTGCAGTTGCAAGGATATGGTCATGACTTCCGCGCTTGGGCAGCCCACCAGAAACTGGAGGACTTTCTCAAGATGGTGGAAGATAGGTGGCATGATCCTCGCTCAGGAGACCCAAAAGGCCACTGACGCAGTAGAGTGTCTGATCTGTGTCCCTGGGGTGCGCTATGACCCCCAGGTATTACTCACCTCCTACCTGAGCTGCTTTCCCATGCCCCTCGGGAATCAGTTGGCAGGTGAGGCCAACATCAATATGCACAACTTTCCCTCGTTCCGCAAGAAGGCCCTAGACCTTGAGGCAAAGATAGGGCATGGACATAATCCCACGACGAATGGTAGGAAGAAGTCACTGCCTCCCAACTGGAAAGCAAAGGGCCGCATTATGTTTATCGACAACCATGGTTCTACCATCGAGTTAGATGACAACTTCCAGGAGGGAGTAGGTCCAGAGGCTGGCAGCGTAGAAGCTTCAGGGGTGCAGTAGTCGTTGCCGTAGCACAGAAAGGTAAGGCGACCGGTCGACGCCGTTGAGGTTCCCGATCAAGGAGTCAAGTTGACCCCAATGCTCCTCCATGGGAGAAAGCGGGTCTTACTGAGGACGTGTGGAGAGATCGGTACACACGGTAGGCTTGGATCTGTTGTGGCCAATACGACCATAACCAATTCAAGTGTCGAAATAAGAAGGTAACCGAAAAGATCCCGCCTACGATGGGGCAGGCGTTGGGATCCTCCGCTCCTGTTGGTAGCAATGTGGCCAGCAGTTATGGCACCACTCCGGGAAACACGTCGGGCCAGTAGGAGTAGTAGTTGTTTCTGCGAGGGTGGAGGTGGTGGATACACCCTCACCATCTCGAGAGATGGCCCAAGCTACTGACTCCATCGTCGTCCTGCAAACACGTTCGGACTCATCGAGCCTCTGTTCGATGAATGTGTTTGAGTCCTTAGAGGAGCTAGAGGAGGAGTGGTCTAGATCAGACCCACTAGCTTCTTGGACGGCATTGGTCAAAGCCCCTAAGGGTGAGATGTTCGTCAGCGAGGTGGTCATTGGCGGCCGCAAGGCTGGGGCCTATTATGACACTTGCTCGACTAGGAACTTCATCAGTCGCGCGTGCATTGAGAGGCTGCGCTTACAGGGGCAAGCGCATCGCCTGAGTCGACATGTGGAGTCGACCTGTGCCAACAAACAGCGCATGGTAGTTAATGACTAACTCCAGAGTGTTGAGTGTTGTTTCCCGTACGCGGGAGGGGAACTGAGACATTATGTTTCGTTCCTAGTGAGAGATGATCTCCCCATGGATATCCTGTTTATGTTTCGTTCCTAGTGAGTGATGATCTCCCCATGGATATCTTGTTAGGTATGTACTACCTCTTTGAAGCACAGCCCAGTTTGACAGGACCGAAAAGTGGTCAAACACACTTTGCCAGGTGGAGGGACCGCCAGATTACGTAATTTCAAAGCTAGTAGTCTGATCGAGTCCTATGGATGCATGTGTGCAGCCGCGTTCTATAATTATTATAAGCAAAATCAGGAGGAGGGTATGTACCTAGTTTATGTCTCTGCTGCAAGCGAGCCGGTGAAAATGTCGTCGGAGATAGAGGGAGTAGTGGCTAAGTACCCTGATCTATTTGAAGAGCCAACAGGGGTTGTCGAGAGGGAGGTCGTCCACACGATACAAATAATCCCAAGGTCTAGCATCCCAAAGGGTAGGGATCTATCAGATGTTTCCAGGCGAGCTTGGCCAGCTTCGCCAGCAACTCAAGGAACTCGTAGAAAAGGGTTGGATCCGGCCGAGTGTTTCTCCTTATGGTTCACGAGGCCTATTCGTACCGAAGAAAAAGGAAGGAACACTTCGGATGTGCATTGACTATAGGGGCCTCAATGCCATCACCGTCAAGAACGGAGAGCCCCTACCGCGCATCGATGACTTGCTAGATAAAGTGCAAGGGTGTCACTACAATAAGATAGATCTGAAGTCCGAGTACCATCAAATTGCAATCCGGTCCGAGGATCAACACAAAACCGCATTTCAGACCAGGTACGGTCTGTATGAGTTCGTGGCGATGCCCTTCGGCCTTTCCAATGCTCCTGGCACCTTTCAGCACGCTATGAATCAGATATTTCATGACTACTTGGATAAGTTTGTGATCGCGTACCTCAATGACATACTTATTTTTAGTAAGACTGCCGAGGAGCACGTTGCACATTTGGACAAAGTCCTTAGTCTTCTTCGACAGCACAAGTTCAAGATCAATGGTGAGAAGTGTGAGTTTGGTCGCACCCGTGTCTTGTACTTGGGTCATAAGATTTCCGCGGAGGGATTGAAGCCCGATGACGCGAAGGTGGCCAGCTTTCGTGACTGGCTGCGTCCTCACTCTGTGACTAAGATGAGGTCTTCCTTAGCGGTGACCGACTACTATAGCAATTTTGTGAAGAACCATAGCATAATTGTCGCCCCTTTGACTGACCTGGCCCGCCTTGACACACAATGGGAGTGGACAGACGGGTGCGAGGTTGCTTTCAGACATCCGAAGCATGCTTTGATGCATCATGAGGTCTTGAAACTTCCTGATCCTGACAAGCCTTTCGTAGTACCTACGGATGCTAGCCAATATGGCATAGGCGCCGTACTTGCGCAGCAGGAGGGGAAAAAGTTGAGGCCGGCAGAGTACATGTCCGAAAAGATGCCCTCTCAGAAGTTGGTCAAGTCCACCTATGAGAAGGAACTCTATGCGATCTTCAAGGCGCTCACCCATTGGGGACACTATCTCCTTGGGAGTCCTCAGTCTGTGACTGAGATGAGGTCTTTCTTAGGGGTGACCGGCTACTATAGCAATTTTGTGAAGAACCATAGCATAGTTGTCGCCCCTTTGACTGACCTGGCCCGCCTTGACACACAATGGGAGTGGACAGACAGGTGCGAGGTTGCTTTCAGACATCTGAAGCATGCGTTGATGCATCATGAGGTCTTGAAACTTCCTGATCCTGACAAGCCTTTTGTAGTAACTACGGATGCTAGCCAATATGGCATAGGCGTCGTACTTGCGCAGCAGGAGGGGAAAAAGTTGAGGCCGGCAGAGTACATGTCAAAAAAGATGCCCTCTCAGAAGTTGGTTAAGTCCACCTATGAGAAGGAACTCTATGCGATCTTCAAGGCGCTCACCCATTGGAGACACGATCTCCTTGGGAGGTTCTTGTACGTCGGGACTGATCACCAAACCCTGAAGTGGATGAGAACCCAGCCTGTGCTCTCTTACGCTCTGAATCGTTGGATTGAAGTCATAGAGCAATATGACTTTGAGCCCCAGTACATCAAGGGCGAGTACAACAAGGTGCTGATGCGTTGTCACGTAGACCAGATTTCTCTGGTGCGCTGATCACTGAGTTTGGGCTTGCGGACGATGTTACTCAATCTATGGTGGAAGCCTATCGCGAGGACCGGTTTATGTCTGAGATCATACGCTGACTCGAGGCGAAGGACAAACCGACATCTGCCAAGTTTGAGTTGGTCAACGGACTGCTGTTCCTTGAGAAGGCAGGGAATAAACGTTTGTGTGTGTCAGATAGGGAATCATTGCGTAGTTCATTTTTAGGCGAGTGTCATGATGTCACGGAACATTTTGGTTTCAAAAAGACTGCAGCCAATCTGCTGCAGCGGTTCTGGTGGCCCACGATGATGAGAGATGTGAAGCTGTACGTGGAAACTTGTCAGGTCTGTCAGAGGGACAAGCCACGTACACAGGCTCCTCCCCCTTCCGATTCCGGAAAGGCCTGGTGAAAGCCTGTCCATGGACTTCATGGATACGCTGGTCACCAGCAAGAGCGGAATGAGACACATCTTTGCTATCGTGGATACATTTAGTAAGTACGCTAGGTTAGTTGCAATGCCGGAGACAGCGAAGACTGCGCATGTGATTAAGTTGTTCAAAGAGAACTGGGTTAGAGATTTTGGATTGCCAAAGTCCACCGGAACTGCAGAACAGGGAACACAGCTGCAGATGACATCAGGAAACCACCCCGAGGCGAATGGACAAGCAGAACAATTGAACCGCGCTGTACAACACCTGCTGAGGCATTACATCAAGCCAAATCAGGTAGACTGGGATGAGAAACTTGCTCTCATTGCCAGCCTGTACAACAACGCGGTCCACAGCGCAACGGGCATGAGCCCGAATAGTCTGCTATTTACCTTTAAGCCTAGACTGCCTTTGGATTTTTTACTACCTGAGAACCAGCCCTCTGCTTATCAATATGAGCAGCTGATGCAGCAGGCTGTTGAACAGATGCACAAGGCACAGGCGGCGATGATAGAGTCTGAGAACAAACACCGCTGCCCATCCACGTTCCAGGTAGGAGAGAGAGTCTGGGTCAAGTCCTCAGAACTGGGACAGGAGCACGGGATTTCCCGCAAGCTCATGCCACAGTACTTTGGACCATGGGAGATTCTGGATGTTGTTGGGAATGAACCGGATGGGCAGTCTTATGTTATTCGCATCCCTGGTCACTTACGTACGTACCCTGTTTTTCACGCTTCTTAACTTGCCCCATTCAAAGAAACTGACCAGTTTCTCTCTCATCGCTCTATGCTGCCCCCAACCATGGATGGAGAGGTCGACATTGACGACATCATTGACCACAGGGAAATGCCGGTTCCAAGACCAACAGGCAGAGGATGTCCTCCAAAACCGAAGCTGCAGTATCGAGTTCGGTTCAGACATCACACTGATCCAAAGGAGGACAGATGGTTCACAAGGGAGGAACTGATGCAGACCGCTCCACAGGTAGTCGCTCAGTATGAGAAGTCTCTACGGAAAGGAAAGCGCCAGATTATCGAAGACTGAACTTCTCAGAGGACTAGCGAAGTATAGAGGAGGGAATGCGAGGCACAAGGCCTTGATAAGCCCAACTGGGCCCCTATTTGCAACAGCGTCGGCCGCCCTAAGTGAAGGCAGGCCCGACGGACCTTAAGAGGCCTATTTTGGACTGCTTCGCAACTGGGGAAAATTCAGGCAGTTGCGCAGCGCCAGTTGGTTGGACGCGCCCAGGCCCTGGTTCCTTTTATCAAATGCATCTGAGTCAGGCCCTGGCCGAGATTCGCAGCATAGGCCCAACTGAGGCTGTGGGCAGTTGGGCACAGGTAACTGTCCATGGCCCTGGGCCAATTCGTTTGGTCTGAGGCTCAGCCTCCTTGGGCCTACCGGAAGCTTCTGGGCAGAGGCCCAGCACAGCCAGGCTGCACGCACGCAGGCTGGCCATTTTCCATATAGGAAAGGGCCAGCCCACGCTGGAGGTATTCGGGCACTGGCTGCTTTGTGCGCAAGCGCTGCTCCGCTATCGCCTGCCAGGCTCACGCGCTCACGGGCGAGCTGGAAGGAGCAGGCAGCCATAGCCGAGCTGCGCTGCTGTAAGCTGGATGGGCGCATGGTGGTCCTTGGGTGCATGCGGCATCTGTGAGTTGGGGAACGAGGTTGTGAGTGATACGAGAGACATACCTGGTGCTTGAGGCGACCACATTGTCCGAGATCTGCTCGTACTTTGGTGAAGCTGTTGACGTCTTCCGGCGGCATTGTAGAGTAGGCTAGATAGGATATGCCATTCGTAGTCTGGGCGCCGAGCGCCAGATAGGATACCGACTTTGGTTCTTTGTTGATGATGATGAGACTATTCCAGCATTGTCAATTATGAGCTTCTGCTGTGTTCTTATTTGGTGAAACTCGTGATGCAATTCTGCTTTTGGTTCGAGGTCACAACTATCTGGTCTCATGTGTATGATGCTGTTTGATTTCTGAAATTCGCTATCGCTCATCTTCCTTGCAGTGGTAGATACTGTACCAACTGGCCCAGCTCAGTGGGTACACCCTTGAATTGTTGAAGTACAGACCTGAGTTCGAACTCCACTGGAAACAGATACTGTGTAGTAGTCTGGAAGGGTGATGAACCTGACGCCAGGGTGAAGTACAGGCCTAGCTCGAGAATGTAATCAACAAATACAATGGTCAAGTCTCTTCTTCCCTCTTCTTCCTCCAGGTTCTACTCCTCAAGCGCCACCTCACATTGTCACCCCCACCCTTATCTTCGATTACTTGCAATCTCTCCCTCCACTCGCACCACCTTGCCAGAACTCAATGTCGCCCTCTATGTCGATTTCACTCTGGTGCTGGCCTGCCAAGGCCATATCCATCCATATCAACACCAGATATGACAACAGCATCCTTCAAAAAGAAGTGCTCTCTCTCTCTCTCTCTCTCTCTCTCTCTCTCTCTCTCTCTCTCTCTCTCTCTCTCTCTCTCT
>BFEA01000114.1:645599-680193 GCA_003427395.1 Chara braunii | reverse complement strand
CTCTCTCTCTCTCTCTCTCTCTCTCTCTCTCTCTCTCTCTCTCTCTCTCTCTCTCTCTCTCTCTCTCTCTCTCTCTCTCGCTCGCTCGCTCGCTCGAGAGATTTGGACAAACTTGGTTGAACGGGAAACGTGATGGGAGGGAAGTCATCTTCCCCTACCTAGGCCCACCGCGTTGTTTTTTTAATCCTTTTTCTATTTTCTCTCTTTTCTCTCTCAAACCAGCCCCCACCTCTCGCCTCTTATTCGAAATCCAAGTTCGTTTACAGCGAGGATCGCAAGAACCACAGAGAGAGCCATCGCAATGAGATGAGGACAGGGAGGGAAGGAAGGAGAGAAGGATTTCGATTATAGCCAAGAAATTGGCTGGCTGTCGTTGTCGGAGCTCCCATCGGAAAACGCGCGGGAAATGATCATCGCACATACATAATTTTGTTTGGCCACTTCCTTCTCATAACAGCGTCTCCGCTAAGAATTCCTCTCTCTCTCTCTCTCTCTCTCTCTCTCTCTCTCTCTCTCTCTCTCTCTCTCTCTCTCTCTCTCTCTCTCTCTCTCTCACAGACACACACAGACACACACAATTCATCTGGATCTAACGGTCCCGATTTAGGAGAAAGGAGGAGGAGGAGACCACCTCTCTAATAGCCCAACAAACCGCTCGATGCGGCGAAGGAAGAAGGCAGCGCGTTCACACCCCGCGCAAGCAAAACTAGACAAGACAGGCAAGGATGAAGAGAGCAAGGGGGGGTACCGGGCAATATGCACGCGTACAGCGAGCGAGCGATCCACGTGTCAGCCAGCTAGTGGTAATCGTTATCATAGCCGTTGGAGAAAGAGCTGAAGGCGTGTAGATCCGACTCCTCCGACCTCCTCCGCTCCCGCCATCATTCAGTGTAATAACAGTCGGTACTACAGCTTCGCGCCGGCGCGATAGGATTGCTCCTTCTTCTTCTCTTTCCTCTCGTTCGTTGTTTTTGCCCTCCTCCTCCTCCTCCTCCTCCTCCTCCTAGTTCCTTCACCCTTTTCGGAACGCGGGAAATCATCAAACCTCCGCCCTGCTTTTCCCGCCACGTGCGACTCACTTCAGGCGATTTCCCGCCTAATCACACCCAGCCAAGAAGCGGCCAGCTGTCAGCCTCTCCCGCCATTTACTGGCTAAGTCATAACAGCCTTGCTGCCATAGCTTCTGCTTCTCCCTCTCTCCTCCTCCTCCTCCTCCTCCTCCTCCTGCTGCTCCTGCTGCTGTTGCTACTACCGGTAGTAGTAGCAATCGTCGTACTGGTCGTACGTCGGCTACTCCTTCCGTTATCCTTCCTTTTTGTTGATGATCAAAACAAGTGCCCGACCACCCATTCGCGCAGTTCCCGCCAAAAAATTAGTCGACGGCTTTCATTCCCGCCAAAACATTGGTCGACGACAATGGCACTCGACACGGGGGGGTGTCGAGAACTAAGTGTTGCCGTCAAACCTAATCCATCAATCATGCTTTCGGTGAAACGATCATCACCCACATAGCCATAGCCATAGCCAGACAAAGTCTGCCGCGGCAGCCGTCCAGCCACAATCACAACGCAACCACGCTAACCGCCGCAAGAGTTCGGGATCGAACCCTCGCCATCCGCTCTCTCTGCATTTACTTTGAGTGCAGCCGCGCACGTGGGCTTGCTGTCCCCACCACACACCACACAGCCGAGGTACAGGTGACCCCTTCACTCGCTCGCGCCCCCTCCCCCAAGCGACCCCAAAAGCGTACCTACCCTAACGAGCAGCCTCATCCAACGACAGTCGATCACACCACCAATAGTAGGTCGAAAACCACGCACCGCACTGAATGGTGAAGCAAATGCCCAAGGGCTGGCCGTTGGTCATCTGGTGCTCCCGCCCGTTTGTGAAAACTGCTTGCTCAAATCCGCTGAGAACACACTCTGGTAGAGTAGAGCTGTAGAGCTGCTACCCGTAGTTGGGCATGCGTTACCACGAGGGCGGGAGTGCCCACCCTGGAGGCAGAATGTCCGCAGCCCGGGGCAAGGTCCCACTTGCGCAAATTAGGAGATTTGGGCCGTTGTCTTTGCAATCTAGTCTACGGTCAGTATCTCTTAATTCGTGCAAGTGGGACCTAGCCCCCGTACGGGATGCGTTGCACCACAGGCACGTTTTTTCAACGCTGGGTGGGTCTACAGGGGTCCGGAGTGGCAGTGCGTTGTGCATTATGGCATTTTAGGTGATCGGACGACCAGTACTCCCAGCCATAGGTTTAGGCGGTCGGACGACCAGTACTCCCAGCCGTAGTGTGGGACACTTCCATGCACATGCTTCAACTTTCGGGGCACAGGGTGCCCGAATGGGTGGCAGGGGCAGACAGAAAGCGAAACACCCTGGTTTGTTTTATTTTCACATGGAGGGGGGAATGGCAAAAGGAAGCCACCATGCCTGACGGGGTGCAAGCAGAGACCCTAGATACAGTGGTGCTTCTGATTGATCTGGAGAAGGCGTTCAATAAGGTGGGGTGGACGTTTGTCATCACTACATTCAAACACATGGGCTTCAAGGAGGGATTATGCAAGTGGGTGGTCGCTTGTACACCTCCACCTCAGCAGTTATAGTAACAAGATCACGACACCAACATCGTCCACTCACCCCACTATTGTTTGTACTCCCAATGGAGGTCATGTTGAACCGCATTAGGAGACACCCGTTGATCAAAGACCTTCTTTTGAACGACGCATTGGAATGTAGAGTCAAGGCTCTGACCAACAACCTGTTTGCAGTTTGCGGGAACATTGTACCGGCACTTACAAAGTACTCATTTATGTCTGAAGCTTTTGCAAACTGGTATAAATCATCATACATGTTAGCAAGTCAAGCTGAGCGTGGAACGGGGCATGAAATGGATTGAAGATGGTGAAAAAGAAAGATTCCTAGGCATATTTTCAACGATTACTTCTCCAAAGTAGGATTGCAACAAGATCGAATCTTTGGAGATTTGTCTGACACTTATCTCTCATACGTCGGTCGCTGGTACCAAGTGTGATTTTTTTTTCAAGGGGTTCGGCCCCCGAAGGGGACCCCGAACGCCCGAACATTCGGGGGTCAACCCGTGGGGCCCTGAACATTCGGTCTGGTAACCAATGCGCACGCTCGACCCAGCGCCCATGTCCCCGTCCCCCTCCCGCTTTCCACCCTGTGATGCTCCCGCTGCCTCTATCCCGCCCTATTCTGCTCCTGCTATCCTTCTCTCTCTCTCTCTAGCGCACGCTCGACCCAACCGTCTTTGACGATTTTTAATTTTGTTTTGGCTTGGCAAAATGCCTTAAAAAATTATATGCCTGTAGGACATGTCCGAAAAAACTTAAAAAAAAAAAAAATTAAGAAAAAATATTTTTAGGCCCCAAAATATTTTTTGGCGGGGGCCGAAAGGGGTTCGGCCCCCGAAGGGAACCCCGAACGCCCGAACATTCGGGGGTCAACCCGTGGGGCCCTGAACATTCGGTCTGGTAACCAATGCGAAATGAAGAGAGTAGTTGGGCAACATGTTCGTGCATAACTTAGGCAAAGCGTTTAAGCATTGTTTCTAAAATGAATGCTTCATTTCGTTGAATGTTTCTTCTGGGGGATGTTCAGGCCAAACAACTAGGCATTGTTTGTAAAATGAATGACCTAACTTAATGCCCTATGTAAGATGGGGTAATTATTTGAAGGTTTGACCAACTTCCTACATTAAATATAATTTGAGAATTTGTGAGAGACTTACCTTGATTGTATATGTTTGATTGTACGTCCAGTCTGAGTTATTCTCTGATAGGGAATTGGTTTAGATGCTCGTCATGTGCTAAAGCTAAAGGAATTAATTCAATATCTGCATCTTCAAAGTTAAATTTATTTATCATGTTTGACTTTGTATAAATTTTGGAAAAATACTTTCACTAAGGGGAAGTGTTGCCAAAATTTCTACAAATCCAAAGAGTTAGTCGAATTTTTGTCTTTACATATTCGAACTTTATCTCAATTTATATACGACTTAGTAAAAAATATGATGCCTATTTTTTGGGGGGGAATGTTACCCAAAGTTTTGTTTAATAAGAGAGTGAGGCATAATTTTATTTTGTGAAGTCAAAATTGTTTTCAAAATTTATATTTAGCTTTGTGCAAAATTTAAAAAATACTTTGCTAGAAGGAGTGTTGTCGAAATTTCTACAAATCTAAGGAGTTAGTTGAATTTTATCTTAACAGAATTCAAGTTTTGTTTTTGAGTTTATATCTGGCTTAATGTAAATTTGAAAAACCTACCTTTTTAAAGGGAGTGTTGCCCTAATTTTCACTAAATCAGAGAGTTAGATAAACTTTGACTCCGTGAAGTCAAAAGTCGTTTGCTAATCTCATATTCAGTTGTGTATAAATTATGAAGATACATTTTTTATAGAGGGAGTGCTATCATTTTTTAAAATTATTTCAAGGAGTTATATTATATTTAAAAGGATAAACTTTGGTGATACATTTTATACAAGGGAGATGCTACAAAAAAATTCCCTTATCGCTCATATCATATAAAGTTAAGTTAGACTTAGTTTTGTGAGAGGTTGGAGTGAGACATAGTATGGGGATTTATTCTTCATGCACTTAAAGTCAACGTTGTGAATTGCTCTATGTTATGTAACATGTCTTCTTTGGTTATTCTGATTCAGAATCTGATTAGTTTCAAACTGATCCTATGAGGATCGTTTTCTGTTATCCTTTCATAACATGTAGCGGACCTCTGGTTGGTTGGACTGTGAGACCAGCCCCTTGGCCTGTTTTCACAGGCCTGTGTTCTATTCGGGGGCAGTCCAGTCCAGTCCAGGCCGGTACCTCTGTCGGTACCAGCCAGTCCAGTCCAGTCTCATCAGTCCGCTGGGGTATACCCCAACCTGTGTTTGTTTTCGATATCATTCTTCACTTGCACATTTTGGAGTACGTGCGTTGGAGTCTTGCGTGGGGAGCTGCGTTGTGCCATCTTGCTCCCCCCTTCTTCCTCCATCTCCATCTCTACCACTAGCAGAGCGCCACACCTGGTGGGTCCGCTACATTGGTATCGGAGCGGGAACGGTCCCCACTCCCACCCACCTCCCTGCGTAGAAGGGAAAACAACAAATCCCGACAGCGGCATTTTTCGCTGTTTTTTTAACTGTTTCTCACGGAAAACAGAGGGAAAATGGCGCAGCAGCAGGAGGGCTCCACGTGGCAAAAAAGGAAGTGACATCACGACGCGTGCGCGCAAGCGCCAAGGCCAAGGCCGCTGCCGCATCACGCACACACACGCGCCACGTGCCCCCGCTGCCCCGCCCCGCCCCGCTCTCGGATATATCTATTTTCAAGATTCGGGATGCAGCTGCTGCCGCTGGGGTTTGAACCCAGGTGCCTGCCAGGCCATGCGCGTGCGTAAGCAGCCTCATAACACACTCGCCACAGAGTGTCTATGGCCTTGCAGCACGGCATACTCGTGTTGAAGAGGTGCCGTGCTGGCTATTTACCCCCCCCCCCCCCCCCCCCCCCCCCCCCCCCCCCCCCCCCCCCCCCCCCGCCCCCCCCCCCCCCCCCGGAGCAGCGAATGGCGGCCAGCAAGGCAGCAACGAGAGAGGATGCTATTTCCCCCCCCCCCCCTCCCTGCGGCTGCTGCTGCCTGTGCATGTGGCCACCTGCAGTGCCACGTGGCACTTTGCTATGAACTTGAAGACCCCCTGTGTTTCAGGGGCTGCTCTACATTGGTGAGGGTATGCTCACACCTCATACCCTAGATCTGCAGATTTGCAGCAGCTCAAGATTTCCCCCTGGCTAGGGGGCTGTGTGACTGTTGCAGTAGGGTGGCTGATCAAGATCTCAGCCAACCCTAGATCATCATCATCATCATCCACCAGGGTATGCTCACACAGCACACCCTGGATCTGCAGTGTTGCAAC
The DNA here is from genome assembly GCA_003427395.1 of Chara braunii. Lineage (NCBI taxonomy): Eukaryota > Viridiplantae > Streptophyta > Charophyceae > Charales > Characeae > Chara > Chara braunii. The sequence continues at coordinate 674,263 of BFEA01000114.1, read as the reverse complement.
TAGGGGATGATCAAGATCTCAGCCCCCCTCCATCCTCCAGTTGGCTGGCTGCAGCGAAGGCCAAGACCCTCCTGGTCTTGGTATACGTTGTGCTCTTGGAGACACCAAGGGCCAGGTATCATCTCTCTCTCCCCTTTTCTTTCCCCCACCTTCCGCTGCCTCTCTCCCGTCCTCTTTTTACCTTCCCCACCCCACCTTTTCTCCCACTAACCACTATCTTACCCTCTTTTCTTCATTTCATTTCTTTTCTCTCCTCCTTCTTTCCTCTTACTTTCTCGATCACTCTCCATCTTTCCCCATCCTCTTTTTCTCTCATTCTCTCACCCTCCTCTCCCCCAACTACCACCACATCATCCCCCACCTCCCACTTCATATTTATTTCTCCCCCACCTATTTCTTTTTCTTCTCCTTCACTTTTTCATTCCCATTCCCCCCCTACTTCGAATTTTTTCTGTTTTTTTTCTTCTTTCTATCTCTCTCTTGATTTATCTTTTCTCTTTTCCGAAAATTCGAAATGTCTTCTTTCCCACATTTTTTTCTCATTTTCTGATTTATTTTATTTATTTTTCTATTTAGTCTGAAAATTCGATTTTCTTTACGACAACCCTAAATCTGATTAGGTGTTAGTCTTTACTACTTTCGGCACACGTTTTGACCCCGTGGGGGTTACGAAGTGCTGCCGAAATTTTCTGTTTTTTCTTTCACTTAGTCTTCTCGGCACACTTCGACCCCATGGGGGTACCGAAATGCTGCCAAAATTTTTGACAAATTAGATACTTCATTCCTCCCCACCTCCTCATTCACTTTTTACTTCTTTATTTATTTATTTATTTATTTATCTCTTTATCTATTATTTCTTTATTTATTTTCTGATTTTTTTTTTTTTTTTTTGCGGCATCTTGACACCTAGTGTGCTCACCTTGGCCTCTCCCTTCCCCTTGGCACATTCTTGACCCCGTGGGGGGTAGGGAAATGCTGCCGAAAAATTTCAAAAAATAAATATTGTTTTCCCTTCACATCTTTTTACTTATTTCTTTAATTAATTTTATTACTTATTTATTTCCTTATTTATTTTTATTTTCTCTCGAAATCTCGCTGCTTATTTATTTTTCTCCCGCCTTCCCCCCCCTATGCTTAATCTTTTACTTTCTTGATTAGGTCACCGGTACCCTACCCTAACCACTTAAACCTCGGTTAGGGTTTTCTTAGGGTTTTTGTAAGGTTTAGGGTTCTTCAACCCCCCCCAACTTCCCCGTCCTCTTCGGGCACCCTGGACCCGAACCCCCCCGCCCCCTTCGACGGCGCCCGTGCTAGCCTTGCTAGCGCCGTTCGCCGCTTTCTACCGCGGACTTCCCCCTACGCCCTCCGCTCACGCGGACCTCTTCTGGCCCCCTCCAGTCCGGTCCGTCATCTCCCCATGGCCGACGGTGTGTCACACGCCGCTACCACGGCGATGACCACAGCATCGGGCTCCACACCCGTGCCGACGGACCAGGGCCATCAGCCCTAGGGGGATCTGCACACCATCCTCACCTCCCTCCTTGCGCCCATCCAGGTGCAACTCGCGACCCTTGCGCCCATCCAGGCGCAACTCGCGACCCTCGGGCCCTTACAGGCGCAGGTGGCGACCCTTGCCGCCGTGCAGCAACTCCAGGATGCTACGTGTCCTTCATCTCCTGGCTCCCAGTCCGGGTCCCCCGTCCTCCGACAGGGTGGCCATGACGGAGCTTCCTCCTCCGCCGCCCCCGACCCGGCCATCTTGGTGACTGTCCACGCCCCTAGCACGACGGCCGCCACGAGTCAAGCCCTCCCTCAGTCCACGGGCGCACCCACCTAGATTCCGGTCACGACGGCCACGGGACCACAACCCGCTACCATGATCTCAGCTTTTTCGGGTGCCCCACTTCTCCCCCCTCTTCGCACGACCGCAGCGCCATCTGGCTCTACCCCTTGTGGGATGCCTCGAGCCGCTCGTGCGTCTCCTCCTCGCTCGACCTACGTTCGAGGTCTCGAGGACGCGATCGCCCAGCTTCGGGCCAACCTCGCCCTCTCACGCCTTCAGCCACCCCCACCCTCGCAGGTGGCCGCGCCTTCCGGCGCACCCCCTTCGTCCTCTATTCTTCCTTCCATGCAGACTCGCTTCCTCGCCCTGCACCCTACCCATCTCCATCCTACCTCCTCCCCATCCCCTCGGTTGTTGCGACCTTTTCTACCGCAGCTCCCGCGCAGCCTGCTGCTGTTTCCCCCGCCGCTCCATCATGCGGCCCGGGCGTACAGTTCAGCTACGCCTCCCCCTCCAGGACCTGCGCCGACTTATTCCGCCGTAGCGCAGTCCCCTGCTTCCCGTTCCCCTCGCCGCCAAAACGGTGGCGCACCACTCATCCGCTTGTTGGACATTGCCTTGTATGACGGTACAGGCAAACGCGTGTCTAGGTGGCTGCAGTCTGCCACCCGCACACTCCAGCTCATGGGCGCCAAACCCGACATGTGGGTGGGTCACCTCTCCACACGCCTACGTGGCGGTCCTTTCGAGGCCTGGGAGGATTTCTACGCGTACTCCCTTCGTGAGGGTCGGACCCCGACCTTCATGGATTTTCAGGCGTTCCTCGAGGATCACTTCGGAGCCCGATACGACGTGAATGACGCCTTCGAGCGTGTCGTCATTACATGCTGGTCCGGCTCTGGTGGCGCTGCCTCTCTGGATCGCCACATCCAGGTCTTTCAGGACGCCCGCCTCACTTGTGACGTGGCGTTCCTTCCCGAGGTTGCCCTTATCGATCGTTTCTTGGCCAGCCTTCCGCTCGAGTACCGCTCTGAGCTATGGCGATACGAGTTCACATCGGCCCCGCACACTTACGAGGCCGCCAGGGACCACCAGTGGATGCGAGCCCGTCTTCACCCCGCCTCCTCCCAGCCTCAGCGCACGGGCTACGCCTCCTCCTCCTCTCACGACACTTCCCAGAGCCATTCCCCTTTCCGCGGGCGCCCACGCCGTTCCACGCAGCAGGGCCGCCACTTCTCGCGCCGCTTCAGCGTGCTCGAGTATGGTGAGCAGGACGCTGGTGCCCCGCTGTCACCAGAGGGTGACCATAGCGCCGACCTCGACCTCGGCGAGGCCGTCCACCACCACCTGGGGGACCCTACTCTCCCTATGGCTGAGCGCCTCCAACTCATCCTTTCCACCCTTTCCCGGGCACGCAGCCGCCCCGGTCACGTTGGTGCTAGCCTCCCGAGGTCCCTCAGGAGGACCTCCCTCAGGGCTTCGTCCCTCCTCCCGGTGTCCTTTCCGCTGAGGAGCGCGCGACTATTCTGGGTCGACGTAGGTGTTTGCGATGCCGCTTGGACGGTCATACCTCCTCGCGGTGCCCTTACACTACCGCCCTCGACCGCCACTACGCTGACCTTTCCCGCCAACGTCGTGCGTCGTCCCCCCCCGGCGCCTCTCATCCCCGCGGCGCCTCCTAGCCACGGTGCAGTGTACACCTGCGCCCTCCTTAGTAGTGGGCTTTCCGACATCCTAGTCGCAGTTCGCCCCTCTTGCGACTGGAGTTGAGGTATCGGAGGACTCGACAGAGTGTACTCAGCCCTCTGTCGCAGTACCGTCTGCGCCTCCGCAGACCACTGTCTCCCCTCCTTCCCCGCCTCGACTACCGACGCGTCGAGCCATTCGCTCAACCCGTTGCAGCGAGCAGCTTGCTACTCGCGAGGACGTTGTATCCTCTCTTCTGGACTTGAGCATGCTCCAGGCTCGTCAGGAGCGACTCACCCTCCATGTCGCTGCACTGGGTCGCCTTCTCGCCATCCTCTCTGACCCTGATCGCACCCTCCCGATCATCCCTGTACGACTCGGGACGTCCACGAGGGTGTACTCAGCGCTGTGGGACTCCGGTTCTCAGGGCGACTTCATTCACCCACGCGTGGTGAAAGAAGCCCGCTTACCCACGACAGGGTCTCCGACTCCCATCTTCGTTACCTTAGGGGATGACAAGACCCAACGCTTCTTCGATCAGACAGTCACCAACCTCCCTTTCTTCCTCACTCTCGAACCGACTGATCGTTCCCCGGTGTCTCGTCGCCACCGCTCCTCTGCACATTTCGATGTGATGGAGACGGGGTACGACTTCATTCTCGGCACTCCGTGGTCTCGCCGGTTCCGCAGCACCGAGGCCGATAGGGCGACCAACACTCTCGTTCTCAAAACAAAGTGTAGACATACGTATCTCGTACTTTTCATAGGTACCACCGCAACACCACGCCCTGATCCTCCTCCCCCGGAGCCTTCCGTGCGCACACCATCTCCTTCTATCACTGTCACCACAGGACGACGTCACCTTCTTTATGGTGAACGTGACGGATCTCTTACACTATGACCCACCCTGTCCCGACGCCGAGCTCATCCCTCTGGAGCCAGACCCTCCTTCCATCTCCATGGCTCCCATCTCTACTTCCGTCCCTTTGCCGTCTGTCGAGTCCACCCTGCCGTCGCGCGCTGATGCTGACGCTAGGAACTCGCACGATATACGGCCGACTTGGAGCCCGCAGTTCGTGACCTCATTCGAGAGTACCACGACGTTTTCCCATCGTCGTTCTCGTACGCTAGTATCCCACCGATGCGCGACGTCGAGCACGCCATCCAGCTTGTGCCTGACTATCGTGTTCACCACCAGGCACCCTAAAAACTCTCGATCCCCGAGGCCGCCGAACTCAAGTGTCAACTTGAGGAGCTCCTGAGACTGGGTTTCATTAAACCCAGCAACTCCCCGTGGGGTGCACCCGTCCTCTTTGCTCGCAAAGCGGATGGAACTCTCCGTCTCTGCATCGACTATCGCGACCTCAACCGCTACACGGTTAAGAACAGCTACCCCATGCCTCGTTCCGACGAGCTGTTCGACCGTCTAGCAGGCAACCGCTTCTTTACGAAGATTGATCTTCGTAGCGGTTACCATCAGATCCGCGTCGCTGCAGCCGACCAGCCGAAAACAACGTTGCGATGGCGCTTCGGCCACTACGAGTTTACCGTGATGCCATTCGGCCTCACCAATGCACCCGCCACCTTCCAGAGGGCGATGAACGACATCTTCAGGGACATCCTGGAGCAGTACATTCTCGTTTACCTCGACGATATCCTGGTCTACAGTCGTACCCTTGAGGAGCACCTCAGACACCTCCGCGACGTCCTTGACCGCTTGCGCAGACATGGCTTCTACGCCAAGCTGAGCAAGTGCCGCTTTGTCCAACACAAAGTGGATTTCTTAGGACACTACGTGTCTGACCAGCGTCTCCACATGGACGACGCGAAGATCACTGCTATTGCGGAGTGGCCCGCTCCCACATCCGTCAAGCAGCTTCGCAACTTCCTAGGCCTGACCAGCTACTATAGTAATTTCATCCGGGGATACGCTAGGTATTCCTACGTCCTTACCTCYACCCTCCTCCGGAAGAACCCACCCTGGGCTTGGACACCCCTCCACRAKRACGCCTTYCGCGCCCTCAAGAAGGCGGTGACATRCGCACCGGTTYTTCACCTACCCGATTTTGATCGCTCTTTTATCCTTACCACCGATGCGTCAGACTTTGCTGTAGGAGCAGTGCTTTCTCAGGTCTTCCCCTCCTCTCCTGATTCCTCTCATCCTTGTATCCCTCGCTTCCCACCACCTACCCCTACCACTGCTTCCCGACTGACGCCTACTCGTCCAGCTACTGACGAGCCTTCTATTGACTATTCTCCTACCATCGCCGAGGACGACACTGTCGAGTCTCGCTCAGGTGATTGTCCGATAGCCTTCTACTCCCGTCAGCTCCTGCCCGCCGAGATAAACTACACCGCTGATGAACGTGAGGTTCTCGCWGTAGTTTATGTCACTCGGCACTGGCGTCACTACCTGCACGGGGCACCGTTCACAGTGCGTACGGACAACTCTGTTGTCCAGGCTTTTCTGACAAAACCGAAGCTCACTCCTCGACAGGCTCGCTGGTGGCGCGACCTATCCGAGTTTAGTTTCACCACTGAGCACATCAAGGGTGAGACTAATCGGGTCGCAGATGCCTTATCCCGGCGACCTGACCACGACCTGGAGCAGATCCAGCTCTCTTCCATCTCGGTCACCACCGTCCACCACTCGGTGATCGACGAGTTTCGCACTCAGTACCGCCACTGCCCCGACTATCGCGACATCCACACGACCCTTCGGAGTGGCAAGACTGTCCCGAACTACTCTCTCGGGGACAACGGTCTTGTGTACTGGCACGGTTCACAGGGCACCAGAGAGCCCCGTATTTGCGTTCCCTCCACTGGACAGCTACGTGTCCGAGCAGTAGCAATTCCATGACCAGGCAGCCGCCGGTCATATAGGCTTCCACAAGACGTTGGCTTGTGTGAGCCGCCTGTACGTCAGGCCAAAGCGCAAGGACTTTGTGAAGGACTACGTCGTAGATTGTCCCACCTGTCAGGAGGTGAATAGTGCGAACCACCTACCTTATGGTTTGCTCCAGCCTCTTCCTATCCCTGAGTGTCGTTGGCAGTCCATCTCGATGGACTTTATCGGTCCTCTTCGTCCTCTGACCCCCCGCGGTCATGATGCTATCTTGGTCGTCGTCGACCGCTTCACGAAGCGTGCACGCTTTGTTCCGTGCCGCTATGCCATCAGTGCACGTGAGGTCGCCGACATCGTGTTTGATCGACTCGTGCGTGACCACGGCTTACCTTTGAGCATCATATCTGACCGTGACCCGCGCTTTACCAGCCGATTCTGGCGACGACTCCACGAGGTATATGGCACTCAGTTCCGCTTCTCCTCGTCTTACCATCCTCAGATTGATGGTCAGACCGAGATCACGAACAGGACTCTCGGAGATATTCTCCGAAAGATTGTTCGTGACGACCAGCATTGGGATCTCGATCTTGCCCACGCGGAGATAGCCTACAACCACGCCGTCTTGCCAGCCACGGGGATGTTGCCTTACTATTGCGACCTCGGCTACCACCCTCGTGTTCCTGCGGACTTCCTCCGACCGTTACAGTTGCACCCCGACATGAGTTGTCCCGCTCTGGATGATTGGGTTGCACACATGACGTCGATCAAGACCGCACATGAGCACATAGCCGCTTCCCAGACTCGCATGGCAGCACGTGCGAACCGATCGAGGATGGATCATCCATTCAAAGTCGGTGATGATGTGCTTATCGAAGCCCGCCACTTACAGCTCGAAGCGGACACGCTTCGCAAGTTTCGGCGTCGCTTCCTTGGCCCATGCCGCATCCTCCAGGTCGTCGGTTCTGATACGGCTTCTAGCCCGGTCAGCTTCCGTGTGAAGCTGCCCGACTACCTACGCCAGACTCGTGTGCACGATGTCTACCATGTCTCGTTACTGCGTCCTTATCGCAGACCGTCTGAGCGTTTCGCTGGACGACCATACGAGCGCCCTCCACCCCTCATGGTGGACGACCACGAGGAGTTCCTCGTTTCAGACATCATTGGTCGTCGAGTCACCGACGACAACCTTCCCCACATCAAGTATCTCGTACGTTGGAAGGGTTACCCTGATGAGGAGGCTACCTGGGAGCCCCTCGAGCACTTGCAGCACGCTCGCATGTTGGTGCGTGCCTATGACCGTGCTCGTCGTGCTGGGTTCACTGCTCCTCCTTGTCCACTGACCCTCCTCCTTCTCCCCCGGCTGAGGAGACCGCTGAAGTCGAGCCTGCTCCATCTTAGTATTCCATACACTCCAGTTTTGCTACTTCAGCTCGTCGACGTTGCGGCTCTTCCTCGACGGCATTCCAGACTTCTCATCGTGGACGTCATACGCAGCTTCATGGACTTCGTCATGATCAACTCTGCCTACTTCAGACGTCATCACTATCTTACCACTTTACCCTGTACAGTACCCTGCTTGTGTCGCATGATGGTCTCTCTTTAGCCGGGTTCCTCTGAGTTGGCCTCTCCCTTGGTATACACATAGGCATCGAGACCGTAGCGTTGCCCTGGTTTCCCATCTAAAAGATCTAGCTCCGACTTCCCTCACTTTAGGAGTCATTTGCATGATTCCCTTACCCATCACCTTTCTACCCTCTGCCGGCCCTCACGCGCTAGTTAGGCAGCCCCGCATGCTTCATCTAGGTGCGCCCAGTATACCAGGYTCCCTTGTTCCCTTGCATGGTCGACCCTCCATAGCGGTCACCCCTTAGTCGAGCTTTACCCGCCCTGATGGTCTACCTGTTAGGGTCATTGGTTCTGTTCGCTACCAGTTCCCTACCCTCATTGAGCCTGACTACATATGTCTCCCTGTTATCTATGTCTGGATGCCCTTAGGAGTTTTCGACCCCTAGGCTGCATTCGCCACCCTCAGAGACCATCCCACCCTTCGGTTTGCAACACACTTCTCATGTGACATACAGTTGTCTTGTTGATTGCTTTGTTGCTCTCAGACTGAGGCTACTCCCTCTGACATTTCTAGGATTTAGTTCTTTTGTTTTTGCTGTTCTTAAGACTTATACACTAGTTAGCTGTTACCAGACTTAGGCTACTGCCTCCAACATTCTAGGATCTAGTTGTCACTACTTTCTGTTTTCCTAGGACATGTATGCTCGTTAGTTACTTCTGCTTTCCTAGGACATGTATGCTAGTTAGTTGCTTCTGCTTTTACTTAGGCTGTTAGCTGTGACATTGCTGTTTTGTGACATTTTCTAGCCTAGGTTGCATCGCATGGACTCAGCATGGAGCTTGCTCCGCATCCTAGACTACTCAGGTTCTCTTTTCTTTGGTAGAGTTCCGCTTCTTGGCGGAAGCGTGTTTGTATCTAGGCGATCCATCACAGGTCGAGGATAGTGTAGCGGACCTCTGGTTGGTTGGTCTGTGAGACCAGCCCCTTGGCCTGTTCTCACAGGCCTGTGTTCTATTCGGGGGCAGTCCAGGCCAGGCCAGGTCGGTACCTCTGTCGGTACCAGCCAGGCCAGTCCAGTCCAGTCCCGCCAGTCCGTTAGGGTATACCCCAGCCTGTGTCTGTTTTCGAGATCATTCTTCACTTGCACATTTTGGAGTACGTGCGTTGGAGTCTTGTGTGGGGAGCTGCGTTTTGTCATCTCGCTCCCCCCTTCTTCCTCCATCCCCATCTCTACCACTAGCGGAGTACCACACCTGGTGGGTCCGCTACATAACAGGTCGGTTTACGATTCAACTTCAAACTCATTATCGTGACTCAATCTAAGACCTTAGTTCATGTGAGTTTAATTATTTTTTCATTTTTCACCCGGATTTTTATTAAAGAGTCATTTAAAAATGACAAAGTGTTTTTTTTTTTAAGGTTGGTCAAAGGTTGGGGCTTGTGTGAAAAAGGCAAGGGGTATGAGTGCAGAGAGTGGTTGAAGTTGACTCCGTGTAGTGTGTAGTCTGTCGATGTTAAATCCGTGTGTGATGGGAGGTATGTTTTGTGATTTTGGAGTTATGACAAAAAATTTGTTTGCGATCATTTATATATTTGAAAGGAAGTCATTCTATGATTGTCAGAGGGATCGCCTCGTATCTAATAACCCCGTTATAATTATATTTTATGTATCATCGTGATTTACTTTCACCGCACCTACGATTGAGCAGACTCATACTGAGAGAAAATGAAGATCCGCTTTTATTTTTGCTTTTTAGATTTTTATAGTTGAACGTCGAGGTCTGTGACACCTGTCAAAGTCAAACCCCTTTACCTGTCCGAAGACCTCTGAACATGGACCCACGTCCTATAGGTCAAGGGCGTTCTAGCGCCATAAAGGGCCGAAGACCACCCCGCTCACTCGAGCAGAGTACAAAAGAGGGTCATGCAATCACACTTGGGATTATTTAGCACCAAGAGACTAACCTCTCAAGGCGTGTGTAAGCCGACACTTAAGTGTCGAAGATGATCCTCAAAATTATTGAGGTTTGCGTGGTCATGGGTAGCTCATATTATGCCATTATTACGACGGCTTACGTATTCATGCATGTCCAGTCGATATGATTAAGGCCTACGCCGCCACGACATCTATTTTTGGTTTCACATGCGATATCTGCTTAATGTTGTTATCAAAGGTTATGGATCCAATCTAAAAAGGGACTCGGCGATATTTAAGTTTGGAGTCTCGTTTTATTTTGTTAAGTATATCGCTTTGGTTAGATGGACCGTCCTAGTCGATCGGTGTTGGGCCACACTTGGGAAATCATCCCTCAGAGCGTCGGTTTTTATACGGGCCCGATTGTGGCGTTCGACCACGAGTACCCCCTATACTACAACGTACGAGAAATGTCCTCGATTGAGGCACCTCTAGGATTGCACCTGAGCAACTTTTGCACGTGGTTCAGTAGCTCAGCGGGGATACGTATGTCCAAGGATGGTGACAACCCTTTGGGCAGAGGTAAGGTATGCCTCGCATGACCCCTATCCTATCGTAGCGGTTTGTGAGAGGTGCGGCTAACACACTGGGCCGGAGCAGTGAAAACTTCCTTGCAATAAAGTCTTGCAAAATCCTGCGTGACTCGGTCGGGAGGGTCCTCATGAGGGACCGATGCGCTCGACAACGTGTGAGGGTTTTTACATGTAGTCGCAAAGGTGGACTAACCTAGGGGATTTCTTGTTCGCTTTAGCATAGGGATACTCGCGGTCAACGCTCGAATCGAACTTGTGTGTGAATCGACACCTGGGACACTGATCTCCCAAGCGCCACCCCACGTCGGTCGACTATGACGACAAGTCTAACCACTTAATACACTTTCCAACAAAACTTAAGTCTGTATGCGAATCGCACCTAATTTTTTTTTTTCTACTCAACCCATGACTGTTTTGGTGCATGAACAAAAAAAAGTCGCACGTCAGATTTTGAGTAAATAGCAAAAATTGCGTGAACCCTGTCATGTCGACTTGCCCATGCGTAAATACACCAGTAGGCGGAATGATGACGTACTATGTGGTAACCATGACCACGCGACCCTTGTTGGTTATAAGGATTTCTTTCGACACTCAAGTGTCGGCTGGCACACGTCTCGAGGGGTTACTCCTCTTACACTAGGTAATCGTGAATGTGGTTGTGAGTCCTACCCTCTTTTGCACCCTACACAAGAGAGTGATAGGCAGACTACGACCATTAGTGTCAAATTGAAGAGGGAGGTCCCAACTTCGGGCCCCTTGGAACAAATTAAGGGGTTATACTTTTACAGTCGCCACAAACCTTAAAGTCAAACTACGGAAGCCTAACAAGCAAATAATTTTTGTGGGCATTTTCAGTGTGAAACGTCGCAAGTGAGTAGGCGTGCGACTTATTGTGTGTCTCACGCTTAAGTGTGTTACAGGTGTTCCTGGCCACAACGAACCCGTAAAAATAAATCGGTCGAGTAATTTAGACATAAGATTGTATGACATCGCAACAATCACTCTCACAATTATAAGTGTGGTTAGCCCATCAATATTCATGCAAGTTATAAGCAAACACCAAGTCATAATTCATTAATCTTTCACTCATAGCTGCAATCACATGAAGTTTACAGTAACATGCCACACACTAAAAGGGTCAACTTTACCATTTTCTGCGACTCATACCCCGCCTTATGCATACAAACCCCAACTATTTTCCACCATCCTACAATGAAGATACACAATCCTTAAAAATAACCGTTTATAAAGAAGTCTATGTGAAAACCCCAAGAAACATGTAAAACTCACTGGGGCGAAAGTTTTAGGTTAAGGTGCAAAAACAGATAAAATTATGTCATGAACTGATTTAGTACCAATTAATAACAAAAGTTTTTTATCCTTATAGGATCAAGCAGAAATTAATCGATCATTGAATCAAACACGGACCTTCATCACATTACAGGCAAAAAACAATATTGTTATGTTTAAGAAGAATGAAGAATACATTCCATATTGTAGTGTAACTTCTTCTACAACTCTCCTCCTTATCCCTTGCTAGTCTGTGCTATCGACAATTTAAAATTTCGGTAGTATATCCTCTAGATAGGGTGAACTACCAAAAAATTCATAATGAAGATTTTGACTAACTCCTTTAATTTTACATAAAATTTTGTAGTATATCCTCTAGATAAGATGAATTAAGCTAGAAACGTAGACTACCAATATCTATATTAAGCTAAATCCGCAAATCAAATTATGACTTAACTTCACAAGGGCAAATTTTTGTTTAACTCCCTAAGTTAGCAAAATTTTCGACATCACTTCTTATAGGGAAGTAGACTGTCAAAAGTCTCATTTAGTCAAAAAAAAAAAAAAAAAAAACAATCTGACTATACAAACGGAAAATTTAACCAACTTCTTTGAGTTAGTAAGATTTTAGGCAAATCTTCCCACAAGAAAGTGAAGTACCAAAAAAATTATTGAGTAAAATACAAAGAGTATAATGAAACTAGACTTTTACATTTATCTCAGCTGTCAGAGCTAAAAAATAACTTCATGATACTTCCTTTAAGATAGTTTATCGAACCAACTTTAACTCCGACTCTCAGTACGGTCATCCTGCTTCCTCTGAAGTTTTTTCTTTTATCTATCATTACCCTGTCTATCGCTCTAGCATTTGACGAGCCCCAAAAAAACTACCTATCGAAATACATTCTCAATTAACGCTCAAAGTCCACACTGACAAATAAGTTAGGTCCTCTCAAATTTCCTCAATTTTTCATTTTAAAATATAGTAGTTCATAATTTTTTCAAATAATTATCCTTTTACTCATTTTTTTACATATGGCATAGAGTTAAGGTCATTCAACTTATAAACAATATATAGTCTGTTTCAGTTTTAGACAATTAAATGACATAATAATTTTTGTTCTTTGGGCATGTGACTAACCATAAAACTCATAAACAATATATAGTCAGTCCATGACTGTTTAATAATCAAAATTTAAATAACTCTCTGGATGACTTTAGGCTAAACCATTCAACTTATAAACATTATTTAACCCTTCAACTGAACCTCCATCGTAATAAAATAAAATGTTGAGTCATTCAAGTTGTAAATAATATGCAACAATTTTCATAAAAAACAAACAAACAAAGAAGCTAGACCATTCAACTTAAAAACAATGTTTAGTTTTTTTCAAAAAACTCAAATAGAATAAGGCAACCTAGTCATTCATATTACAAACAATATTTGACCTCTCAAAATCAATTAGACAAATCTCAGAAGAAACAAAACAACTAGATCATTCAACTTGAAAACAATATCTGGTCCTTCAAAAAACAATCAAATAAACCTATCACTGGGTTATTCAGCTTAGAAACAATATTCAATCTTTGATTGATTTTGTCAGCCTAATGGAAAACTACCTTTCTTCTATCTTCACTCAATTTATTCCCCTTAATCTGACTTCAGACAAACAACTTAAGTTCACACACAACTCCATTAACTTGAGTCTAATTAAATCCTAAGGAATAACAAACAAGTAGGGATCCATGCACATAGTTCATTCAGACTAGAGAGACGTACAATTTAGGGGAATAAAGGGTTCACGCAAAAAAAAAAAAAGCTTACCACTAAGTTCTCCGCTTCCAGAACCTCGCAAAGCTTCCGACAGAGCTCGCGAAATCGGTGGGCTTATATCCATAAGGCCTTGGAGCGGATTACGGGTTGTAATCCCTTCCGCCGTCTTCCTCCCCCCGAACCAAATAGACTCTTAGAGTAAGAAAGATAGAGGGAGAGGTCGGTAAGTCACTCAAAGCTTCCGACAGAGCTCGCGAAATCGGTGGGCTTATATCCATAAGGCCTTGGTGCGGATTACGGGTTGTAATCCCTTCCGCCGTCTTCCTCCCTCCGAACCAAATAGACTCTTAGAGTAAGAAAGATAGAGGGAGAGGTCGGTAAGTCACTCAAAGCTTCCGACAGAGCTCGCGAAATCGGTGGGCTTATATCCATAAGGCCTTGGTGCGGATTACGGGTTGTAATCCCTTCCGCCGTCTTCCTCCCCCTGAACCAAATAGACTCTTAGAGTAAGAAAGATAGAGGGAGAGGTCGGTAAGTCACTTAAGAGACAAGGAGGATGCCTCAGACTCGCGTGAAAGGACATTGGTACCTTAATGCGCTTGAGGGCCCCCGCAATGGTGATCAGTCACACATAGGTCCTCTGATAACGGTAACACCAACAATAACTGCAGGTATCCAAACCAACAGCCGTATGTTGTTGTTGAAACATTTATAGCAATACTTTGACACACAACAACGTACCAATGTTGACCACGACATTCGTTCCAAACAGCAGCAATCTAAATTTGAAAATTGAGCAAGGACAACCCTCCACGACCGTAACAATAATATCAATACAACTCCTCAAAATCAGCAACACAGTCGCCACCTTGTTATGAAACCATAAACAATTCGGTGAAATTGTAGTTAGAGGCCTCCTCAAAATATCTTGTAGGCAAATAACATTGTATCACAAGTTAAAAAAACATGTGGCTTAAGCTCGAAAGCACGACAAACAACAAAACTGATGAGACTAACGAAACAACTGCAATACTAACGAATTCCGACAGGAGCAACAATGTTATCGTCCTCAGTAGATCAGTAGTGGTTTGATAGTCTTGAAGCTGTAATTAACAACATTACGAAGTAGTTGTTGCAGATCAATGAAGCACTCTCCAAAATTTGACCCGTTCCAACTTCCCCATGTTGTAGCCAACCTGACACAAATCTAGTCGTTGTAACATGTTTGTCGAGGCAACGTTCTTGTTATAACTTAGATCGGTTGTGCAGTATCATACATAAAACAAAAACAAAAAAACTTGATTCTACAGGATGGTTGTGCAACACCACCTAATGGATCACGTAACAACATTCCTCAACCTTGTCTCCACCTTTTTGTCTTTAGCATGCCTTGGTCCTTCTCACTCTCTTCACCTTTCTACCTTCGTCCTTTCTTTTTTGGACCTCGCTTACTACCTTTTTTCCTCCCTGCGATTATTGCCCCTCACTCCTTCAATGCACTTGGGTGATACCTTGGTCGGATTCATATATTTTCCTCAACCTTTGTGCATGGTAGGCAACCGCTGGGAACTTCCATCCCCACCTCGATTACAAAGAAGACGCGAGCAACAAAAAACATGACTGTTGGATCGTAGGTGGTGATGTCTACAATGGTGGCACCAATGGTGACACCCACGAACTCAAAAACCTGTGAAATCATAAGTTGCACCTACGAAGGAAAGTGCAACCACCGAGGAGTTAAGACGAAGGGAAGTTGATCTTGTGAAGTTTAACGAAGTTAATCACAAATGAAAGTAACTACGATAAACGAAAGAGACAGTTGAGATCGCGCTCTACACAAACACAAAATGAATGTGAATCTTCCACTAGAATACGAAAAAAATGTACGCCGCATAAGCACTGCTCCCACTCTTTCACTCTCTCTCTCTTGTTCCCTCTACCTCTCTCGATCTTTCATCCTTCTCGATGTACCTCGCCAACCTTTCGACTGGGTTCTGACTGCTCTGAATAGGCAAAACGGGTTAGCTAACTGCGAGCGCAAGAACAACCACGAATGAAGAAAGATGGCCACAACGACAACTACCACGATGATAGTACTACGGTCAAGATATGCACGACATCGAGGACGAACATGAGGAGTAGCTCGGATGAAGATGAGCACCAAAATCAGGATCACGAGCTCAAACAGAAAGTCGGGCGGCTCTGCGATCACGACAATGGAGAACAACTCCTCAATCACGATGACAAAGAATAACACAATGATCACGTTCATGAAGGAGAACACCACGATCACGTTAATGAAAAATAATATCGCAATCACACTAATGAATACGATGACTAGCAACACGATCTCTGTAATGACGATAATGAAGATGATCAAAGTGAGAGAAAGACAACCACGATGAGTTGAGATACTCAGCACATGGTCGTGCTCCTCTACTCACAAAATGTAGAAAGTGAGAATGAATCTATCGCTACGGTGTGACAAGGTACACTGTCACAAGACACTACTACCATGACGACGAGGCTGCTATCGAGATGACCACGATAAGACAATGAGCATTACAACGCTCTCGTTAACCACAACGAAAATCACAATGGACGCCGAAGCACAATAGGCAAGATGACCATCTTTACGAAGTTGAGCAATGTGACCAAGATTCGTGAGCTCGATCACGATGGGAAGTGTCGAGTCGAACGTCGCTCCCCTCCTTCGACCATCTCCCACATGCATATGGTTGTAGTAACAACCAAATTTGAACAGTAACGGGTTTGTTAGAAAACAAACATAGTGGTGACCGTGACCACCGCCGCCTTGGAGATGACGAGGATGACTCTGACCAAAGTGCTTACGAGCGGGATGACCACTATAATGAAAAAACGACCACAAACTTTATTCGAAATAATGGTCATCATTATCAATTTTTTCCTTCGCCTTTTTCTTCTTCGTTAGTCTTTCTCCTCGTCAACTCATTTGTTTTCCTGTTGTTATCAAACTTAATCGCACTGTGAGATCCCACAGCGCTCCGATCTGTGGATCGTTCCGAAAAAAACGAAGAAAATCTTGTTCCCAATTTTTGTATGTCATCCTTGTACACGGGCCAGGTTAATCCTCTCTTCATCGTTCCAATTTTAACGGATGTCCTGAAGGACCAAATAATCGACTACGGCCTTAAGGTATTGTTATCAGGCTGACCGACCTCAAGTAACTCAAAATTATTTAATTATATTCATCTAGGTCCATTGGGATTCAAACTTGGATATGTATTTCAACAGTTCAGGGGTGTAGCAATTGAGCTACGCCTAATTGGCTTCACGAGCGGTCTTGGAACCTGTACTGAGACCGGGTTCCAAAACGGGACTGCAAAATAATAATCAAATGATGTTAATGTTAAAAATAATAATAATTTGTGACAATAAAGGAGAGAGGGAGGAACCACTAACACCCTCCCGCCTTCGTCTTGCCAATCGGACCCGGATTCGAGACCGACGATAAACTAAAAGGGATAGTCTCACGGGACCCTTAACCCCTCAACTTCCTCCATCGCACTCCATTGCCATTTTGTCGCTCGCCGACCACAATCCCCGTACCTTCAGTGTGAAACTTCAATGTTTTAACTGTAGGGATATGCCCAATTTTAAACTTGGAATTTTGTCACATTTTTTTCGGTTAAGTTACTTCTGGTGACTAGAAAGGCAACAGACTATCACGGAATATGTATATATTTTTTTACAATAAAAAAATTAATAATTAATACGGATTTATTCCTGTTGTGTTCGTCCAATTTCGAGTGAGACCCTTGAATTGCGGTCTACACCGGTTTCCGGTCTTATAAATTTTTGATTATGATTCAGAACAACAATGATCGTATAATTAATAACATTAAAATTAAGTATATCATGCACATATCAAGTTTGTCAATTGAGGAGTCTGAGAATTGTGACAACTTCAAAACGCAATATCAAGCAATGTCAAAGAGAACAAATCAGAACTGATTGACTCAATGCAAAAATAAGATGGATGAGGGAATGTGAAAAATCATAATAATCTTAGAAAGTACGGATGAAAAACATGACCAACGCTCATCAAGAATCCTCACTCTCTCTCTCTCACGTTTCATCCTCAATCTCTTATTTGATCGTGCATCTCTTGTGCCTTGACCCACATTTATGTACCCCTGAGATTTTGGCTTAGAGATGTAGAACCACCTAAAGCCTGCAAATTTCAAGTAGGTTTATCCAAAATTAGAGATTTGAAAATCAAGAGTAACACAAAACTTCTCCCATAAAGTAAGAAGATATGGTTTTGAGAAGATCCCTCGTCTGAGATGTTGAAACTTTAATGACTCTGTCAGTGTCTTATAATCAATCTTTGTAGGTAAAACATATTTTTTGGCCAGGTCAACCAGATCACCCCAATAAGAACCATCAATGAAGTAAAAAGGGGTCGGAGGCCTAGGGTAGTCAAAGTACTGCTTATGACAAAAACTTTGAATCAACTTAGTACTTTCATGAAGCACTCGTGCTTTCTCTTCAATGTACCGAGCTGCTGTAACCCAAATCGAATCAAAATGTCAATGACTCTCCTTCCTTTTTTTTTTTCCATATAAAGCCTCATATATTCGATTATTCCCGTTGCAAGATCAGTGAGTATCACGAAGATTGACAAATCTCCTTGTCTGAAACCAACTGCATTACTATATTGGTATTGAAAACTTTAATTGGAAACAATCCTGTTGAGGTTAGTCAAAATTGTCCGTTGGACTAGAAAAGAAGTGATAACACTTATGTGTTGACATGAATACGGAAACAGATCTGATTGATGTTAAATTCAGATTGAAGATGATCATAAGAATGCTGGTAATATTTTCTCTGACTGAATGTCACTGATGAAAGTATTGATTGATTGATAGTAATCCGGCAAACTGACAGGGAATTGATAAAAAAAAAATAATGAACCCAGATTGATGATCACTGTTATCCACCTTAAAGTGACCAATAAAAACCGAACTGAGTTCAAGAAAAAAACTTTTGAGACTTTATCAAGTTTTGTCAACAACTATTTGCATATGGCATAGTCGATGATGGTATTGAACACGAAAAAACGGCTAAAGTTTGCGAGTGATGATACCACTGATGACATCAATATTAGTTAATACGTGTCACAAAATTGGGCGTGAATGATCATACTGTTTTTTGCAGATATTTTAGGGAGATGTTACTTCAGTTTAGGCCCACCAGGAGTTGATGACTTTTATAGCTCTTATAACGATTTCAATTGGTGAGACCGTACGGTATAGTCTTTCATCCATTTCATGGATCCATTTCATGGATGTAGAGTGTATTTCAAGTGGTGAGATCGTATGTTATAGTCTTTCATCTGCTTCATGGTTCTAAACTACGACGAAATATGAATTTTAATAGTCTTTGCGTGTTGATATGAATTGTAGTCAAGAATGACCTTATTATACTGTTAAGGAGCTGCTAAGAACCAATTTCTGTATTTTACTATAATAAAACACATAAAATAATAAGAATTAATAATTTAAGCTCGTCAAACGACAGTTGAGTATAAGTCTAACTTAGTGATTCACGCTCTATGTATACAGACTAAATGATTTGTGAAATGTTGCTTATCTAAAGGAGTCTGAATACTGATCCCTAATGCTAATACATAACTATTGAGGTGAAATAAAATAAAAGAAAAGAAAAATATTTTAGCGAAACTACCTCGATTAACTTATAAGGCAACCAATATAACCACTGGTGCACAACTTGTGCAACTCGTTATGAATCACATGTCAATATCTGATGTAGATTCTACTAGGTTGTTACTCAAGTGATATTCAAGTTCCCCTGAAGACCTTGAATACGAGATGTGTTTGTGATCTAAGTGGCAAAAACAAAGGTACTTTGTTGGGTACGAGATTCTTGAGTATAGGTACTCTAAGTACAGTTTGTTCAGTCGAAACTCTGCACTCGAAAGAAGTGGTTATGAACTCGGGTCATGTTTGTATGCAACTCGATAAGTCCGAGTGCGAGGTATGTCCGCGTTCGGCACTTAACTTCGAGTATAAAACCGGACCTTATTCAACGTGATTATCCTGAGTACAGGGTCTAAGGTGCTTGCTTTCTGTTCACATTTTGAGTTGATAACGACCAAACATATCCTCTTTGTTCATATAACGAACAAGATGCTACCGGACACCGTCTCTGTTCCCACATTGAATAGGGTGTTTGTTGAATACCTATCCTATTCGTATATTACACAACAAACAGACATATGTAGTCCCTGTTCATAAACAACACAGAGCACTGTAAAGTTCGGAGCAAGACTTAAACTTGTACTCAGGTGCGCAAATCAAGCTAAATCAATAGATGGTTACATGAATAAATAAATAAATAGGTACTATCAGATAAAAATGAATTTTGTTTGGTTCAGTACAAGAGAACTTTGTTCGGAGCTTGTCTTCACGTTGGAGTTGCACTAGTTGAAATTTAGTATGATCCTTGGTACAAGGTCTAAGGTGCTTGCTTCCTTCAACGTGATTATCCTGAGTACAGGGTCTAAGGTGCTTGCTTCCTGTTCACATTTTGAGCTGATAGCCGCCAAACATATCCTCTTTATTTGTATAACGAACATGATGCAACCAAACACCGTCTTTGTTCCCACATTGAATAGGATGTTTGTTGAACATTTATCCTATTCGTATATTACACAACAAGCAGACACATGTAGTCCCTGTTCATAAACAACACAGAGCACTGTAAAGTTCGGAGCAAGACTTAAACTTGTACTCAGGTGCGCAAATCAAGCTAAAACAATAAATGGTTAAATGAATAAATAAATAAATAAATAGGTAATATCAGATAAAAATGAATTTTGTTTGGTTCAACACAAGAAAAATTGGTTCGGAGTTTGTTTTCACGTTGGAGTTGCACTAGTTGAAATTTAGTATGATCCTCACTTAAGCGTTGAACATAATGATATTAGCATTCTCCACTTCAATACTACACTGGATACTGTAGGGACTTTGTACTGAACAAGGTAACTTCAATCTCATTGTAGTATTAAAATAATGAGAGAACCGTTAAAAATTATAAATAAACCGAAATTAATTGGGATATACTGCAATTAACTAAACTAAATAAAAAAAATCAAATACAATGATTAAAAACCTCACTTACTTGACATAGGAGAATTGACTGCTTCAAGGACTTTGCCAGCAACCTTTCCATATAGAACCCACTACTTAATCAACTCAAAATGAGTGTAAAATTAGCCCCCGTCAATTAGGAATTTAGTGAGCAGATAAACAATCTTCTTCACGATTGGTTGTTTTCTACCCATCTAACATATCCGCGTGAGACATGGGGATATATTAAGGTTGTGCCTCTTTTGTAAGGCAAGGAGAAGGTTTAGTATTAACTTTGATTGATAAATTGAAACTTATGCAACGAACACAAAAATATCAATACTTGTTATCAATCGTATCATTCTCGATTACCTCATCTGTTTGTCGGCTTCTTATTAGGCTAGATACTCAAAGCACTTCGCTTTCCTTTCGGAATGTTGCTTAATATTTTCATAGTTTTATCGTATTCTTCCTTAAAAAAAACATTTGTAAGTATATGGCCAAGTCAGTTACACACTCAACTCAAGTATATGTAGGTCCGTGATTAATGTTGCTTAGCGGATGATGATAGTAGGATCATGATCAAACTACAATAACAAAAATGGTTCGCGCGGTAACATGCTCACTTCTCAATTGATGACAAATGACTTACTTGAGAATGAGTTAACTCACTTGGATATGACAAAACGATTATTCATCGAAGAGATTGAGAACAATGATCTCAATTAAAATTTAGAGAATGTTCGATAGAAAAGAAACTCCTCTCTCTACTAGTACCTCAAATCAATGCTTTACATGAAGTAGGCTTCAAACTCTTGTAAGCAAAAAAATTCACGCGGAAGAGTTGATGATTGCAACAATTCACTCTTGTCTATTCTCTCATAGTAAGCCAAAGTCCGAATATTTGTACACACTAATTGTACATGATGCCCTCTCACGTCTGCTCTCTCTATCTGACTGTCATTCTCCACAAAAGTAACAATCCTTTATGATTAAGGACCGGTAGAAATAGTAGATATCTCGTGCCCAGGATTTGCTTAAATCAACGAACTCACTCTCTCACGCACACTCAACCACAAGTCGAGCATCATAAAACGCTTGTCCATAACTAAAATTTTGTTCCTCGCATCCACATCCTTGTTTTACCACAATGGAGTTAAGATGGTAGTTCACGAGAACCATATCAGAGATTGGATGACTTCAACCGTGGTTAACTTTTTCTTGCTCTTCACAAAGACTTACCCGAACGCTTGCGCTTACCGCTGAAATCCAGTTAAGTTTTGTTCACTCTCACATTTTCCACTACAGGGATAATGCATATGATGATCAACTATACTTATCAAGTAGAGAAGCGAGTTCTTGATCTATAGCACACATACACATCTCTTATGAGGGACTCATACAAAACTTTTATCTCGGAACGACTCACACACTTTCTCTCCTTAAGTTGCTCTACCCACTCGTTCGTTTTCAAATTGCAACACTCTAGTGTTGTGTGTGATTGCTTCACGACTTCAAACGTCGTGAAGCGCAAGCTCCTGGTACCCACTAGCCCAGCCAGAACTCCGTCCAGTGCGCACATTCGAACAAAAAAATTCCCACATGAAGTGAAAAATAAAAAAATATTTTATTTAAAAAAACATCCTTCATATTTAAAAATTATCACTCCAATGTTTGTCAAATTCTAAAATTTTTATTTTTATTTGACAATGAGTTTTCCCTTTCAATTACATCTATTTGTTGAAGATGGAATGCAAGTCTGTACGAGTTTATGAAATATCTTTATTAAACTTTTATTCTACTACAAGAAATATTTTCTTACTAAGATTAGATTAACATATTTATGACTAAAAATTTGTATTTAAAATGATCGTATAATTAAAATATTCCATGAACTCATTCAGACTTTCATTCTATCTCTAACATGCAGTTCAAATAAGAAGAGATACCTCATTCTTGGAAGGAAAGTTTTCAAGTACGATGAAAATTTTTAAAAGTGGAATGACATTTTTTTAAGATGGAATGAAAATTTAAAATTTAGAATATATTTTTTTTTATAGAATTATTATTTTATTTTGGAAAAGTTTTTTGTTGTTCTACTTCACATCGACGAAAACGAAGCACGAGATACTAGTGCTCATGCCCACCATGCATCCCTTCTCAAATCATCAGGGTCCGTAACTACTTCACTGACACCTTAAGACTTGATCCTGGTTTGATATTTGTTCATACTAAGACGACGTCAAACGATGAATCGCTCGTGTGTCTCTTGCGAGAGTCACACGGGCACAACTAGGAAAGACAGTCTAACAAATAGACATGTGCACGTAAAGCCGACACCTGATGGGGTTGCATATTCACTATCACACTGCTTCAGATATCTCCTCATCGCAGTGAGAGTATACTTTTTTTTCAGAGTCTACCCTCTCAAGTTAGTTATTATATTTGATCATTGTATACGCCTGTTAGACACTAGTGATTATAAGCAACTAAAAAAATGACGAAAAAGAACGACCATGTAACGATAGAGAGAGTGAAATGTACGGATGATGAGAAATTGTGTCAATTGCACGTTCACGTGAGTTTCATGTGTAGGTCTGACCTCTCGAACGGTACCCTGTATGCTGTTCGGCAAACTAAAAGTTGGTATTAAGAAAAACGAGACCCCTTGTAGCTCCGAGTCACCAGCGGAAGTCAAATGGCATTAATACGCGGAAGTACGCTTCTGTCATGAGAGAAACACACACACTGATCAACTCACATTTTAACTTTATTTGCACCTTGCCCCTTAAAACGGTGCACCACACATTCATTACCACTACAAACAAATGAGGAGTTCATGGAGACCAGGCATGAGAGTTGATGACAACAAGGGAAGTGCGCGTCTCTCCCACTCTCATGTCCAACTTCCTTTTGGCACGCATAAACCTCTCACGAGAGTTTAACTTCCACCTCGTACGTGCATCACTAGTACCCCGCGTATTCACGTTACCCTCTCTCTGAAGGCCGTAACCGCCTCACAACTCAGTTTTTTTATCGTTGAGAGTTGGCCTCTGTACCGTCTTCCACATGCTCAGCAGACGGGTGGTCTTGTTGCCACTGCTCGAGTCCGTGCCGGGATTGAGTCTTTACATCACTTTGCTCACTCTCCGCCTCCGAGTCATGGTCTAGGTCTTGTTGTCCCCTCTCGGTAGTCCCAGTTGAAGTTTTTGTCCTGTGGCAGGTGATAGTCACTTCAAGTCGTGAGGTAGCATGGTTTCGCCAAATTTTTTTTCTCCGCCCTGTTTTTTGCTGCTGTAATTGCCGCCTACAGCTTCTGTTCCTTTCTCATCTTTTCTTCTCTACCCCTTTCGACATTGACTTTTAGCGTAGCATCTTCCCCGTCAAAACTAAGGATCGTCGTGATCCAGGGGCCCTCTCCCGATGCTAAGGCCCAATGTACCAAGAGTCTTCAGTAACCAGGCTTGTAGCCCTCTACTTTCTTTCAGCGCGCCATTGTCACTCTCTCAAAATAGCCTTTGGCCATGTGCTTACCACCTTTAACAACTATGCGCCCTCTCAAGCACTTAGTACGTATAAGTTACCGAAACACTAAGCCCAAAACGCCCCAATCTTTGTTCTTGAGTTCCGCACCCTTATCCCAACTTTCAAGACTACGCAACGGCAACAAGAGTCCATGTGTACATCCACTAACCAATAACCAAAACTGCCTCTTTTATAAAGCTTGAGGGACACGCGATTCCTGTGTACTAAACGGAAGACTCATCTTCAAATATTTACCATAAAATAAGGTAATAATAATAGTTCCCGATAAATTTAATTGAGACTAAAGTCGAACGTTCACTAATGGAGCGTGACTCTATGACCTATAAATGCTGTCTTTTCAGCTCAGTTCGAAAAGATTGCACGTCTGACGCGCAGTGGTCCTATAACGGGATCTCGATTGGAGTCTTCCTTCCTTCAAAGGAGGTCATCAGACTATCCCTAGTGGGTACCCATGTTTGATAACAAGGAGGGGGTTCATGCCCTTCCACGTGGGTGATGAACTTCCTACCAAAGCGGTCGTAGGTGTCCCTTTATTTTGGAGTTTTACAACACGACGCTTTGCAGGTCACATCCTCCATAAACAAAATGCGAAGGTTCGGGTCAGTCTAGGCCACCCGCTTGTAATTACGACTAGAAAATGAACCGTTTGTTCCTCCACGAAGTGCCAGAAGTGGAACTAAAATAAAAAAAAATTAATTAACTTATAATAAAGGAGACAAATTCTCATTAAAAATTGAGTCGTCGCTTATGGTTGATCATCCGATTAATCTAAATAAAAATGGTGGCTTCAGTTGAACGGAGATGAAAATGGCGCGCCACTTTCTCTTTTATTTTATTTTATTTTTCTATCTTTTCTCTTGCTTTGATTAAAACTGTTGTCTCTATGCTCGTCCTATAACTATGGTTTTATGAATTCGACGCACAATTGAAAATATTACATCGAGGTTACTATCTTCTCGTTCCAAAGTGAGCCCAACGGCTACCATAAGCACAGACCGTTTGTGCTTTGTTGCACAGCACGACGTCAAGCTTGCGTGAACCAATGGAAAATTCAGTGGCGCACCCCCCTTTTTTGTTTGTGGAGGTGTCAACTAAGACTCGTCCACGAACAAAACACGCAGGGGATATCCCTGGTAGAACAGTCAGTCGAAAACTGCTCGCAGGTAAGGTGTGACTAATACACCATAGAAAGTCGGGACACCGTGCCCTCAAAGATGATACCAAACCCCCGCCCAACGTCCCCACTGGGCCAGAACAAGAATACGTAATTAGTACAAAATTTGCACCGCTCCGCGAAGTTTTTATTCATTTTTCACAATGACTTAGTTGTGATCTCAAGGCAAGTTAGCGATGGCAGTAGCCTTAGCTACCTTAGAGCATACAGTTTTCGTTTTCCTTCTTTTGCGACGCAATGATTATCTACTTATAGTATAGCGTTTCCGCAAGAGTTATATAGATGCTTATGACTTTTTTTCTTAGCAACGTGGTCCTCTTCCACTCACTTGTACAACAACTTAATGTTTGCGTAGCGCAAAGTTTTCTTCCTCTCATATCATATCCTCAACCATAGCTCAGGAATCTCGTATCGACATTGTAACTTCTTTCTATCACACGTTACTTAGTTACGATAACTTTTACAATATGCCTGAGGCACGTAAGGGACATAGAAAAGGAAGGGATGGTAGGGCAGACAAGGTTCGCGAAGAACCGCCGCCTCGCTCTAAGCGTGAGTTTAACTCTGAGGAGGAGAGGGAGGAGGTGCGAGGCTATGACGCTCACACTAGGCCATACCCACACCACTCTTTTACTAGTTGGTATGAATGAACTTCATCCCCTACAAGAATGAAGTATTATTAAAAAAGGTTTGAGGCACGTTATGGAGCCCCAAACTCTTCCTCTCCTCCGTACTCTCTCAGAGTTTTCACCACATCAACGACAAGGACTTAGTGCCAAAAATTGAACCTTCTGTCCCAAGTGCAGTGCATTTTTTTTTTCTTCAGTCCGATCTGATCAATTGTACTCTCTTTGACATTTTTTTTCTTTTAGCTTTACTCCAAGTAAAGTTCATGGTTATTTTCTATATAATGTACAAAAACGATATGATGCCCTGAATTTTTTAATTTTCTTTTCTTGATTTGACAATCCATATCATATTTCACAATGTTCTAGCTTAAGAGTTTGAATACCCTGAGGTCAGGGATGCAGGTTCCTCATGAACCAGACCGTTTTATCGGCCACCAACTAAATTTAAAAAGGATTATATCTCAATTTCTTACTCGCAATTGACTTTGACCTCTTGTCACTTGGAAATCTGTTTTTTTCCGATCTTTCCTCGATGGAGAAATCACCTCGTCACATTTTGACAATAAACGTCGGGGATATTATGAACCCGACATAATACGGCAGACAGTCACTCTGTCAACTCTGCCCGGGAAAGGTGTACCAAACTTTTTTCTTGTTCTCTGGTCGGAGTGAGACGTCTTCTCAAGTTTTCAAGTAGCCAAAGGGGATATGAAACCTTTTTTTTTTTCTCTGATTTGAGTCAGGCGTCTCCCCAACTTCTTATATAAACACAGGGGATACCAACCCCCCTTTTTTTTTCTCTGGTCTGGGGAACTTTAAGTGATCTTGCATAAACCTACAAAACAGTGAGTTCCACAAACAACCACCAAAGTCTCATCAAACAAACTTCCAAAAATGCAATAGTCAATAAGTGAATAAATAAAATAAATTAAAAAAAAAACCCATAATAAAATACTAAATAATATAAACAGTTGTTCATACAAAGAAACCATCGATTGACTTAGTTTTCACCCACCACTGGCCAGGACTGACATACCTCTTTTCAGTCTAACATCCCTCATTCGGCCCGCCTCAGGCCATGACTACCTTCTTCCTCCGAACATAATGCACATGCGTTGTAAACGAATATAAGGCATATGTTGCGCTTTATTCGTTTAATCCGCATATGCATTGTATTCAAGTGCGGTGCAACAACTTTTTGGACAGAAGGGGGACGGGTTCAGCCTGAATAGGCTCAATTCTGGTCGTGGGCGGAGAGCATTGGAAAAATAAAAAATCAAAAATGTGGCGTCGTATCTTTCCATGTTCTGGCCGAGGCCTCCCTCCACTCCCCACAAAATATCAAAAATGAGAATGAGTCTTCTGCTAAAACATAAAAAATACGACGCCCCGGTGTAGTGAGGAGCGTCACTCCTGGCTTCCCACTGCCCCTGCTGCCACTTTCTTGGCTGCCCTTTGTCAGACATGACACATTCAAGAAGACGGCAAGTCACACACACACATATGTGAGAGAGAGAGAGAGAGAGAGAGAGAGAGAGAGAGAGAGAGAGAGAGAGAGAGAGAGAGAGAAGACAGAGGCGAATTACAGGTGAGTTCAACTTTATTTATTTTCGCTTTTCTTGTGCAACTAGCTCCACCAAGAGTTGCAGGAGGTAGGACTAAAATGGGAAAAAAAAAAAAAAAACCTGAAAGAAAGAGGGTTTTATTCGAATAAAATATTTCTCTATTTCCGAAATCCGATCAGAATGCATATGCGATTTATTCGAATATAACAAATATGCATTGTATTCAAAGTGTCCGTCTATTTGAATCCAGGTTCAATCAGCATTATCCCAATGGCGACCGACTGCAGGAACGGCTCGTTCGAGACTGGGACGGCAAGTGTTCTCAGAGGGCTCAGGCGGCTTTGCCCCGGAACCTGTTTCTGTCCGGGGGCTAGGTCCCAGTTGCACGAATTAAGAGATACTGACCGTAGATGGCAAAGATCAACGGCCGAAATCTCCTCATTTGCGCAAGTGGGACCTTGCCCCGGGGCTGGGCTTGCGTTGGTGGACATCGCCCCGGCTTCGCAAAGCCATAGCTGGTGTCTCGAAGGACAGAAGACGGAAGAAGACGGACGCACCGTCTACCGTACTGTGCTGCCTCGTCAATTCCCGCCACATCGTCAGGCAAGGCACTTTCCAAAAAGACACTTTCAGGCTATATTGTCAGGTCAAGACACATTCCCGCCATATCATGAGGAAAGAGACTTTGGCGACAAGTCACGAAGCAAGGTACCTTCCCGCCATATCGTGAGGCAAGACATTTTCCCGCCATATTGTGAGGCAAAACAGTTTCGCACCATATCTTGGGGCGAGAAACTTTCCCGCCATATCCTGAGGCAATGACAGTTTCCCGCCATTTGGTGAGGCAAGACAGTTTCCCGCCATTTCACGACACACGGGTGGCGGAGGGAAGCTCGTAGATTGCCGCTGCACTTGCAGCCACTTTCCCGCCATTCAGCATGAGAAAGCCGTACTGTGCTTGTGGCCACGTCAGCAGATGATTGACTCGCGGTGTTTGACGCCACATCCACGTTGGTAGGTCATTCTTCCCTCTTCTCTCCTTTCTGCCCTTCAGTGGGTCCTCCCCCTATCGTGTTGCTCTCTCTCTCTCTCTCTCTCTCTCTCTCTCTCTCTCTCTCTCTCTCTCTCTCTCTCTCTCTCTCTCTCTCTCTCTCTCTCTCT
>BFEA01000114.1:625915-641766 GCA_003427395.1 Chara braunii | reverse complement strand
GTAGTTGCCACGTGGCAAACACCCGCGAAAGGGGAGTTTTTACCCAACAGAGTGACAAGAAGAGGGGGGAGGGGGGGGGAGGGGAGGGGGGGGAGGAGGGGGGGTATTAAAGTCATCTGTATATATGGAATGGATGGTGAACGCCTGTTCGTTATCGCTGTGGTTGCCAACCGTCTTCACCCGAATAGAACGCCTGGTCGTTATCGCTGTATCTAGACTGAAAGCTGTGGCAAATGCATATGATGAATGGGGGGTGTTCTATTCGGGTGAAGACGGTAGTTGCCACGTGGCAAACACGCTCAGAACAGGAGTTTTTATCCACAGAAGAAAAGGCGCACAGCTGTAGAGCAGGAAAGTGTTTTTGTTTTGTTCTTGCCCCCCCCCCCAACACACAGAAAAAAGGGCAACGGCCTCGTCGAGATATATTATCTTTAAACTGACCGATCCCAGGTAGAGTTATATCCGTCATCTGAATCCTTTGAGATTCGAACGTAGGTCTCCATTTCAACAGTTTTCATGGGTGTACCAACTGAAAAGAAAGAGTTTTTTTTAAAATCATTTATGTTTGTGCATAAATGCTCAGTCCCACGTATAGTTGCCACGTGACGAACACGTGGGAACCAGCAGTTCGTACCCACAGGAGCACACCAGAGGGGTACTGTTTTTTTTTTTTTTTTTTTTTTTTTTTTTTTTGAAGTCCTCTCTTATGTGTGATCCGATGGACCACGGATCAGATATATGTAGACTGATTAGAGCAGATACAATGCACTTGATCTTACTTGACCAAAAGGCGAACTGATCAGTACAGATACAGTGCACTGTATCTGGATATATAATAAAGAGTATAGACGACTGGCGGAAGAGGGATTCGAACCCCCGACATGCGGATTATGATTCCGCTGTTCTTTTTTTTTTTTTTTTTTTTTTTTTTTTAATTCCGCTGTTCTAACCTACTATCAGTTTCCAGATATGTTGACTGATTAGACCAGATACAATGCACTTGATCTTACTTAACCAAAAGGCCAACTGATCAGAACAGATACATTGCACTGTATCTGGATATATAAATAGATCAGTTCCACGCAGTTGTCACGTGGCAAACACGCCCCGAACAGGAGTTTTTTATCCACAGCAAAAAAAAAAGATGCACACAGCAGTGGGGCAAGTTTTAAACCACCAGTACATGCCATGCATTGGCCGCGGGGCCCCCTTTCTGGGGCTGCGGGGCCGTTTTGGAGGCCGGAAATGCGACAAAGGCCACCGATGAAATTAATCCTTTTTTATTTTTTTAATAAAAAGTTTGTGCAGGCTGAGGTATAGGCAGGCCCTCCCTACCCTGATGGCCAGTTCTATAATCACACTCCCACGACACACCCCGGGCAGACCGGGCCATTCCGACACGGGAGACTTCCAATGGTACCCAGTCCCCCCCAACTCTGTATGTTGTGGATTTTATCACCACAAGGCCGCCCCCCAACTCTGTATGTTGTGGATTTTACTGGTTGTGACAGGTACCTCCACCAAAGTTAGCCCTGTTGTGCAAGGTTAGGCCTATCTGGTGTTCGTCAAGGGCATCAAAGGTTCATGCTTACTCGTACTTTCTCATCATTACCCATCAAGAAGGTCAACCTTTTCTCGACAATGTCCCCCCGCTCGTTCATCAGTTTAACATCGGTGGTGAAAATAGCCAATTGAGAGAGAAAGACCCCCTAAACCCCATAAAGAAGGGAAATTTGGACATTCTCTCCATCAAGAAGGGAAATTTGGACAAGTGTAAGATAGGGAGGACAAAGAACAAAGATTATTAGTCTGACAGGGCTGCTGCGCAAATCGAGCAAGGAGGCAAAAATGCCCAGTTGACAGCAAACTCTGCCATGGCATTCAGACGCGCTGCCCGTGGAAAGTCAAGTCTTATCTTGAAAAAGGCTGACAAAAATCCGTCACCAGGCATGTACAGGTGCTGCAAAAGCCCCATGCGTCCTGTGTCAATTCTCATTCTCACTGATTGAGATGATGTCACACACTATCTATAATTCACATTTCAAAGTAACAGACGTGCAGATGACGTCATCCATAGGACACTAATCCGCCTCTCTTGCGCGCTTTACCCGTAGTGAATGTCACATGCCCACTCATAATCTGGCCTTGCGTAATTGTCTTGCTATTTTCTAGTAATCTCAAGGGTTCTAGTACCTCCACGATGGCAAGGAGTAATTAACAAACCGACCGCGCTAATCATGCCAGAGCATTGACGACAGCAGAGTGCTTCGGTTTCCGTAGAAAGGTTCATTAGCGGCTGACGATGGCCATGCAAGGCTCAGCAAGAAAGAAATTGACGTCAACGAACAGAGAACACGCGTGTCTTCGCACATCTCTCCCTAGAACGATACGCAGTGGTCTGATATGACTTCTTTCTCTCGTCTGTGTCATTAGTACCCCGCTCTCCTCGTCTCCTCTCCGCTCTCTACAACCATAGTTGCTTCATGCGCCTATCTTCATCCGCAATTTCGCTCACACCCTTCTCGTAAACACTCTCAAGTACGGTTTGGCTGTGTTTCTGTGGCTTACGCGTAGCAGTGTGGTGTCAGCCACACGAGGTGTGCACGTTCCTTGCAGAGGCCGCACATTAGTCACCTTAGAAAGGGAGTATCTTCTGTAGCACGCGCGAGATGTTAACGCTTATGCATGCCTCCCTTCTCAACTCGTCGCAGTTTGTAATTACTTGACAGACACCTTTAAGTTCTATCCTGACCTGAGATTTGTGCATATTATGATGACGTCAAACCGTGAGTTGTTCCCGTGTCTCTCTTAAGAATCACACAGGCACAACTCGGAGAACCGTTCGACTCATAGATGCATGCAAGTAAAACTGATATCTGATGCAGTTGCGTGTTCTCTATAACGCTGCTTCGCACATCTCCTCATCACAGTGAGAGTGAAACCCTTCATTCTAAGTTCACCCTCTCAGACTACCGGTAGTAGTGGGATTCAATCGCTGCACCGCACATTCATCAGCATTACAGACTAATGAGGAAATCATGCATACAACACGTGATGGTTGATGACGACATCAGATGGACAAGTACGCGTCTTTTCCTCTCTCAGGTCTGACTTCTCTCTCTTATCTCCCTTTCTCGGGTTTTCCGTTGCTGATCGTTCGTTTTCCGGACCTCCCGCAGGACTCTCGCGTGGTACTCGTGTCCACCTCACGACTTCAGGCCTTCTATCATCACAAGCTGACTTCACCAAGAAGTGGGCGATGCCAACTATAGAGCGCATGCATACTTCTTGCGTGTGTCTCTCTAAGTCCCTCCATGCGTTTGTCTTTGCTCTCGCTGACCGCGTCCCCCAGGGCCACTGCTCGTAACTGCCTCATGGCCTCAATCTCTCTGTCCTCACGAGCTGGCCTCTGGGCCATCTTCCACCGACTCGGCAGGCGGGTGGTCCCGCTGCCACTGGGCCCATCCGTGCCAGGATTGGGTTTCTGCATCATTGGCTTCAGACTCGGCCTCAGAGTTCCGATCTAGCAGTTGCTACTTTCTTTCAGTGGTCCCCGTTGATGTCTCCTCCTCGTGGTAAGTAACGGTGACTTGCAATGCTGCAGTCACCCTATCCCTTTTGCACCTCCGTTTGGCTCGATTTCGAGCCTCGGTGACAACTCCCTACACGCCTTCGTCTTCCCTCATTTCTTGCTCCTTTCCTCCGGAGACGTTAATTTTTAACTTTGCCAGCCTATCATACTTACTGTAGGTAAAACTGGCGTTAACGATAATACCCTCCTCCCGCTTAGGCTCCCAGCTCCAGAAGTACTTTAGATGCCTGAGTTGGTAGCCGTGGAGGCGCTTACGGTAAGCCATAGCCACATAGCTCGTCGTCAGAATAGTCCATGCCTAAGGCCACCAGCAACTATCTACACACTCGCTCACACAGCACGTGCAAGGCACAAGACAGCTAAACTCAGATAGCCACAGCCCGACTGCCTCGTTTCTCCACACGACTATCCCAACTTACTCAACAGGCACTGGCAACACATGACCGTATGTACACCTTCTGACCAATAGCCAAAAAGCTCTGCGGCTGCACCTTTTTATAAGACTCGAGAGAGTTGCGGTTCCCATTTACTAATCAGAAAACTCAAAAAGCGCTTTTAAAAATACGTATCAATAAAATAAATATTAATAATATATTATGATAATAGTTTTCCTCAATAAAAAGGATCGGTTAGGACTGAAGGTCAAGGATCACTGAACAAGCGCGCCCACCCATGATCACCTCCTGCAGTCCTCTCAAATTAACTCGAAAGGACTGCAGGCTCAGCGCGCAGTATGGTCTCATAATGGGATATTAACAGGTGGTCTCTCTCCCTTAAAGCGGGTCATTGGACTTCCACTAATGGATACTCGTGTCCGATGGCAAGGAGGGGGTTCATGAC
Organism: Chara braunii; assembly: GCA_003427395.1. Taxonomy (NCBI): domain Eukaryota; kingdom Viridiplantae; phylum Streptophyta; class Charophyceae; order Charales; family Characeae; genus Chara; species Chara braunii. Next base: position 637,334 of record BFEA01000114.1, on the reverse strand, counting down.
CTTCCGCGGGGAGGTGATGAGCTTCCTACCAAAGCGGCTGCCGGTACCCCTATTTTGAGGCTTTACTACTTGGCGCTTAGCAGATCACACCTACGGTAAATGAAACGCGAAGGGATGGGCCAGTCTAGGTCGCCCGTTTGTAATCAAGGTTAAAAAACGAACCGTTCGTTCTCCCCCGTGAAGCGACAGAGGGGGAACTAAGTTTGAAAATACGAAATTGAATTATAGAAAAAGTTAGAATCCTCACCAAAATCGTAACGCCGCTACAACCTGAGATCAGGGCACAAGGTTGATGCGGAACTTTTTCTCGTCTTCTATTTCTCTTTTCTTTTACTTTCCTTAGCTTCTTACTTGATTGTGACTGCAACTCTGTGCACAAAACCCATAACTCTGATTTTAGGGATTCGGCGCGCAGTCGAAAAGATTGCTCAGAGGCTACTACCTTCACGTCCCTGGGCGAGCTCGACGGCCACCACGAGCACAGGGCGGTTGTGCTCTGTTGTACAGCAGGGCGCCGAGCCTGCGTGGACCAATGGAAAGTCCAGTGGTGCACCCGTGCCCTTTTGCTGTGGGAGCGCCGACCGGACCTGTCCAGTAGCAGAGCACAGTCTGGGTGTTTCCGGCGCACTGCGGAATAAAAATTGTCCGCGTGCAAGGCGCACTTGGTACACCGTGGAGGGTCATGAGCAGGTGCCTGATACACCGTGGAGGGTCGGGACACCGCGCCCTCCAACACGGCGCCGGTTCGTTTTTATTTTGGCTCGCAGGGCGATTTTAGGCTCGGCATTGATAGCTGAGAAAGGTTCTGGTGGTTTAACTGGGGGAGCTGCATCAGGTCGCTGTTGGGACCGGGATAAAAATGGTTTTTTTTTTTTTTTTTTTGTCTATATTCGAACTGCAATCACCATGGTTCAAACTTCAAGCTCTGTCCTCGGTTCGTGTGTTTTTGCTCTAATGCAGTGTGCGATACTGATTTCCCCCTTGATGCTCAGCCTGTTTTTTTTTTTTTTTTAAATGCTCATCCTGTTTCATTTGTTCCTCTGCAGGTATTAATCCGAATTTTGCGTGGGCGCGTGCATGTAAGAAACACCCTTCAGCAGCTGGAAGAAGTCGGGCCGAAGTCGGTTGGTGTCAGTTTGCTGACGGCTTCGTTTGTCGGCATGGTGTTCACCATTCAGGTGAGGTAAGATGGCTACATATGCCAAAAACTTGTATTGATCAACTGCTGTCTTCCTCCGAACACAACACACCCTCATCATCTCTGTATCAGACCAGCCAGATAGGTTGTATACATTTATCATTAGGGTGCGTTGTATTCGGGGGAAGACGGGTCAGAGTCTGTATCTGACCGAAAAGGTAGCTTGTATACGTCTACGGAGTCTCAGGTGGCCTACACATAGGTTGCATATATTTATCATTAGGGTGCGTTGTATTCGGGGGAAGAGGGGTCGGAGTCTGTATCTGACCGAAAAGGTAGCTTGTATATGTCTACGTAGTCTCAGGTGACCTACACATAGGTTGCATGCATTTATCATTAGGGTGTGTTGTATTTGGGGGAAGACGTGTTGGATTCTGTATGTGACCGAAAAGGTAGCTTGCATACATCCACGGAGTCCCGGCTCGCCACCATAGCTTGTATACGTCCATGGGTCAGGGTCAGTGTTTGGAGGATGGGTGGGGGCAGAATAGTGACAGTTCTCACTGGTTGCTTTGCTGGCCGGCTTGTGCAGTGCGCATGCATTGCCGACGATCAGTGCTTCTGTGGTATGCTTGTGTTGATTAGCTACCATCTTCCCCCGAACACCGTGCACCCCTCATCATGACTGTAACTGACTGAAAAGGTTGCCTGTATTCGTCCACGGCGAGGGATGTGTTTTTCTCCGGGGAATACCGTAGTAGCCAGAGTCTCCACGATTAACTCTGGCTGACCTGTAGAGAAAACAATTCATGCCTATATTATCAGAAGTACCCTGTTTTTTTTTTTTTTTTTTTTAATTTAACCACCAGTACATCCGAAAAAGCAGATTGAGCCTCTCCAAAAAAATTGGAGGCCATGGACTGTAATGAATCGGCTGTTCACGGCCTCCTATTTTTCAGGTGAGGCTCAATCTCCTTTTTCGGATGTACTGGTGGCTCTAAAAAAAAAAAAAAGAAAAAAAAAAAGGGTACTTCTGATAATATAGGCATGAATTGTTTTCTCTACAGTGGCCTTGTACTGGAGGGAGTGATAGCAAAACCCAGTGGCCTTGTACTGGAGGGAGTGATATGAGCAGCCCCCGCGAGTAGACGCCTTCGGGTGCTTCATCTATATTGGTGGAGAGCTACACCTGCTGGAAATCGGGAAATCGGGTCCTGCATCCCTGTATAGAAACTGTCAGCATTTGGCAAACCAGGGAAGTTGAGGAACGGGCCTCGCCACACCGCTCACGAAATGAAAAAAATGTGAGTGCATCTTCCTGCAGAAGGCGGCAAGATACATCCGTTACTATTTTTAGTAACTGACGAATCTTTCCACTTCCTTTGGGAAGATGCACTCACATTTTTTTTCATTTCGTGAGCGGTGTGGGGAGGCCCGATGTTATGGAGCTTGAGCGAGCAGTCACGAATCCAGCCAGAGTACCGTCTTGCCCCAAACATAAGGCACCCTCATTGTGACTGTATCGGACCGGAAAGATAGCTTGTGTGCATTCATAATCAGGGTGCGTTGTGTTCGGGGGAAGACGGTAATCACAGCAGTCAGCCAAAGTGTCAGTTGATCCTGGTTAGGTTGGTGCATCGCACCTAACCGGAATCTGGCTAGGTGCTGTTTCACACCTAACTGAATCGCCTGAATCGTTGGAGCATTCGCTGTCAATGCACGAGCTTTTGCAGCGGCTGTGTGAACAGTCCTTCCAGAATTTCCAGTTGTTGTCCCCCATATCTATTTCAGTCAGCAGTGGTGTCGCAATACGTTTCGGATAAGGATAAATTTAGGATAAGGATAAATTTGGGATACGGATGATCGTATCCAAAACAGTCCCTCGATCTTATCCAAAACAGTCCTTCCAGAATTTCCAGTTGTTGTCCCATATGCCTTTCAGCCAACAGTGGTGTTGCAATGCATTTCGGATAAGGATAAAGTTTTGGATAAGGATAACGTTTTGGAGTAAGGATAAAGTTTTGGATAAGGATGAATTTATCCAAAACTGTCCTTTTTTTCAGAATGTCCAGTTGCTGTCCCATATGTATTTCAGTCAACAATGGTGTTGCAACTTGCAATGTGTTTCGGATAAGTATAAGCGAAGTATATTGCCTTTTGCACCTCTTTAAACCCATCAGTATGCCAGGGGGTCTTAGGCCCCCTCTGGGGAGGCTCTGACGCAAATGCGTATGGACCCGCACGGCGCACCGATTCAGGCACCGTGTCAACGGCCTAAAGACGTGGAGGTACTGGTGGTGTGATGCTTTTTGCACCCCCCTGGGGGGTGTTTCAGGTTCGCAGCATGGAACAGAGAGTCTCTGTTGTTGTTGTTTTTTAAATGTAATTTGAGAATTCTACTGATTCCAGTTTGTTGAAACAATAGGATGACTTCCTTACTCCAATATCAATGTGGATAAGGATAAATTATTAAATTTAGGATAGGTTTTGGATAAGGATAAACTCTGGGTAAGGATAAATTTTGGAGAAGTTTAGGATAAGGATATATTTGGGATATCGATAAATGTGGGATAACGATAATTGGGGATAAGGACGAATTTTGGATAAGGATAAATTTAGGATAAGGATAAATAGTAAATACATTACGGGTGTGTTTTGCAGTGTCACTTTAGGTCTGCACAGCATTTGGAGGCTATCGATCAAAATGTATCCACCCGTATGCTGTAATCAAGCTCTGTAGTCAGAAAATGAAAATGGATAAATTTAGGATAAATTCAGGATAAGTTCAGGATAAATTTTGGATAAATTCAGGATAAATTTTGGATAAATTTAGGATATAATTTGGATAACTCCAGGGCAGCGCACCCATATGCTGCAATCGGGTGCGTTGCCCTGGAGTTATCCTAAATTTATCCTGAATTTATCCTGAATTTATCCTGAATTTATCCTAATTTATCCTAAATTTATCCTGAATTTATCCTAAATTTATCCTTCACTACAGAGGCAGGGAACACACCCATATGCTGACCCAATCCTTGACATACAAACCTTGATTGTGCCTGGCTCTGTAAGAGTCTGTAATCAAGGCTTTTTGTAGTCAGACAAAAAAAAGAAAAAAAAGAAAAAAAAAGGGTCTGTCGTACTTTGTACTGTATTTGCCGACTCTTCTTGGAGATGCGACAGCACTGACAAGTTAAGTTCTTTCTGCATGTTGTTTGGTGTTTTGAGTTTTAAGTTTTAACCTCTTTTATTGCGGTTGTAAAACAAACGAACAAACAAACAAGCAAACAAACAAACAAACGAACGAACAAACGAACAAACGAACAAACGAACAAACGAATGAACAAACAAACGAATGAACAAACAAACGAACAAACGAATGAACAAACGAACCACCGAACGAACAAACAAACAAATGCAAGGACATAAGCAATGCAAACAGCAACAAACCAGATTGCAACATCTCGCAGAAGATCAGACATCATTGAGCCGAAATTGAAAGCAGAAAGCAAAGCAGGATGCACACCAAATAGGAAAGAGCAAAACATGCAGAAAGAACTAAACTTGATAAAGAAAGAAAGCTCTTCCAACGCCTCTAATCATCGATCCAACAACAATGTAGCTCTTCCTATAGGCGTCCTGGGCGCCGAAACTACTTCCTATCACTCCTATCAATCTAGCCTATCTACACCAACAACCAGCCTGCGTGTCATCAGCCCAACGCCGCTTGAAGACTCTGATCGAAAAGCCTGCTTTCATCAACACCAGGCACATGCCTCGTTCACACCTCTTCTCTCCCTCCCTTATCCTCCATCCCTTTTTTGACCTAGGACCTCCGCTACTTCGACCACCAACCCCGGCTATGGAGCGCTCAGCCTGGCTATGGCTGTTGCTCTCCCTTCTTATTCCTCGCTGCCACCGCACCAGCTTCCCACGGGGGCAGCACTGCCGAATTGGCACAATGCCTGAATGTGTGAATCTGGGCGGAGAGGCTGAGGAGGCTGCGCCCGGTCTCCAGTCTTTTGTACTGGATGGAGAGGCTGAGGAGGCCGCACCCAGGCTGCGGCATGTCCCAGTTGGCCCCTGCGCTCGGCTCGGGCCCTTCCAGAATGTGCATGCGGGCCCAGCATCTGCAGCGCACTCGTAGGCTGGGCCTACTGGTTAGTGGAAGCTTCTGCACGCGTGCTGCAACTACCCCGGGGCCCCCTTTTCGCTCACATTGCCCTGTTCTCAGGCCCAGCTTCATTTTGGCAGGCCCACCTTCACTTAGGGTAGGCAGGGCCTCGTTCTGGCATTTGGCCCGAGGTCCTGAATCCTGCCACAAACCAACCAAGCCGAAAAAGGGGAAAAAAAAAGGTTGTAGCCGTTCTTAAAAGATGGGTCGGGTCTGGAAGTGACAGATGCATGTTGGGGTGGGTACTGATATGAAATGCAATTATGTTGTCGCTCCAGTTTATTCGGGAATTTGCAAGACTAGGTTTGACGAGATCGGTTGGTGGTGTTCTGGCGCTGGCGCTGGGGAGGGAACTATCGCCGGTCGTGACAGCTATCATCCTCGCTGGACGAGTCGGCAGTGCATTTGCTGCAGAACTGGGCACCATGCAGGTATCGTCCTACCCTCCCCATCTGATTGGGTGAACACGATTTTCTCAGTGGAAGTTGATGAGCAGTATGTGTATGGCAGTGTGTATGTACGCATAATGGCTCTTGTTCTATTATTTGCTCACTTCATGTCTTGCGTTATCTCTGGATGTGTGTGTGTGTGTGTGTTGTGTGTGTGTGTGTGTGTGTGTGTGTGTGTGTGTGTTGTGTGTGTGTGTGTGTGTGTGTGTGTGTGTGTGTGTGTGTGTGTGNTGTGTGTGTGTGTGTGTGTGTGTGTGTGTGTGTGTGTGTTGTGTGTGTGTGTGTGTGTGTGTGTGTGTGTGTGTGTGTGTGTGTGTGTGTGTGTGTTTTCAAAGATCCCCAAATTCTCTCCTCGTTCCAACGACAAAACAAATCATCACAAACCATCCATCAAACAAAAAGGTATAGATAGGCCATATATGAGAAGATGGAAGGTTGCCCACATTTGTGTGTGTGTGTGTGTGTGTGTGTGGTGGTGGTGGTGGGGAGGAGGAGGAGGGGGGGAGGGGGGGAGAGAGAGAGTAGTGTTTTACCACTTCTGGGTTAGGGTCGTTTTCGGCAGACTTCATCAGTACGAGGGGCAAACGCTCCTCCAATGAGAGGGAGGGTGCATGGTGGAGCAGGGGGGGAAGTCTCAGATACTTAACAGTTTCGTTACATATTCCGGGCCGTTCCAACGCCCAATGGAAGCAAGCCAACCCCAAAGGGCCCAATGAAAATTGGAACCAAACGTGCTCCAGAGCACAGTTTGCCTGGTTCTCGTGTCTGCGGGGCATCCGGGCCATTGTCAGGGTCATTTTCATGTGAACAATTGCAATTTGGAAAAAAAAATAAAAAATAAATAAATTGCAATTGACCTCTGTCCCAGATGACATGAGGTAGTCTCGATTCTTTGTACGTCATAGCCATTTTTTATTATTCTCTCCCTTAGAAGAGTTTACTACTCACAGCAAGAAAAGTCATTCGCTTATACTCTCTGCTAGAAAAGTTTAGTACTCATAGCAAGAATAGTCATTGGCTTGTACTCTGAATGACTCACAGCACATCTATTGCCTGTTATGATTTGGAAAACTTGAGATAAAAAAAAAAACAAAAACAAAGGAAGAATAGGAAGAAAAACAAAGTGGTATGCTTCAGCACACTTAACTTCCTCTCCAAGCAGACTTGATAAAAACTCCCACACAATCTGTCGTCGTCCCCGGAGCAGAACATACGGTCATTATAGCTGTAACTGGGCCAACCTATCTGTCTAGATACAGCGATAATTGCCACATGTTCTATTCGGGTGGGGTGGAAGACGGTAGCAGAGAGTCTAGCAGACCCTAGCAGAGATTCAAGCAGCCCCAGGCAGACTGGAGCAGTACAGTAGAGACTGAAATCAGACTAAAACAGGATCAAGGAAGCTTAAGTGCTGAAGCAGACTCAAGCAGAGTCTGCTTAAGCAGACTCAAGGAAGCTTAAGTGCTGAAGCGAACCCAAGCTGGTTAAATTCGTTCAACAGGATCAAGCAGACCGAAGCTGGTTAACGTGGTTAACGGGATCAAGCAGACTCAAGCTGGTTAATTTGGTTTGACAGGATCAAGCAGACTCAAGCTGGTTAAATTCGTTCAACAGGATCAAGCAGACTCAAGCTGGTTAAATTCGTTCAACAGGACCAAGCACACTCAAGCTGGTTAAGCAGACTCAAGCTGGTTAATTTTGTTTAACGGGATCACGCAGACTGACTCAAGCTGGTTAACTTGGTTTAAACCACCTGCACGACCCTTCCTGCTGTTGGGAAAACGGGCAAATAGCCTACTCCTAAACCCCCGGGGGCTGAGCCCGACACCAGCTGCCGTTGATAAATCTCCTCATCGTAGGCCGCCTTTTTTTTTTGGCCTCCTCAAAGATCGGAGCCCCAACGAGGCCGACATGGGAAAACCTAGTGGTGCTTTATCAGGATCAAGCAGCCTACTCTTGCAGACTTAACTCCATTAACCGTCAAGAGCTCGACCAACATCTCAACAGTAAGCTGGTCAGGTTAGTTGTACTGTTTCTCTCTCTCTCTCTCTCTCTCTCTCTCTCTCTCTGTGTAGTTAGTCTTGGTTGAAGTCTGATGATGAAATGACACAGTCTGTCTGTCTGTCTGTGACAACTGTGTTTGCTGACAGTTGTCGGGAATTCACAACGGCGCAATGTGCAATTAGTTAACCCATGCCATATGTCTCGTGCAATTTCTGAGGGCGTACCTGGCCGCCCTCAGTCCAGGCCAAACCGGGGAAAAAGAACCCCACATGGGGATTCAGGGCCTGGACATGTGACAGTTGACTTTAGTAAAGTCAACTGCCGGAAATTCCAACAGTCAAAGTCAAAGTGTACCCAGCCCAGGCCGCCGGTCAGGCACACACACTTGTTTGTATGCAGGTACCCAGACAGCATCAGGTGCAAAGGGAAGTCTGCAACTGTACACAATCCAGGGCCTCGGCTGCGAGTCAATCTGGACGACTGTGGGGGAGGGACCCGAGACCAGACAGCCTCGTCAAATGCTACTTAAGGGCTGGTCTTCAGGAGGTGGACATTAGGTCTTGCTATGCTGCTTGGACACTGGGTCGACTTCGACTAGACGTTGGCATTGACGCTGGCACGGCACTGGCGAGACGCTGGCTGTGCGCAGGCACTGTGGACGACGACTACGCGGGCTGTGACGGCATGCTGGCGCGTTCTGCATTGTGCGGCAGGCATTACTGATGTGGCGCTGCCACCTGTCTTCAAGGCTGATGTGGTGCAGGCCACTTGTCTACATTGCATGCTGATGTGGCGCTGCCTCTGCTCTACATTGCATGCTGATGTGGTGCTGCCTCTGGTCTACATTGCATGCTGATGTGGCGCTGCCTCTGGTCTACATCACATGCTGATGTGGCGCTGCCTCTGGTCTACATCGCAATGATGCACTGATGTGGCGCTGCCACCTGTCTCTACTGCTGACGTGGTATTGGCCACGTTGTCTACATGAGGTGACTGGTTGCGACAAGGAGGGAGATCGGGATCTGTGGATGATTGGGATCGGGTACTCACCTGAGGTTGACGTCATTACTATATTCTCCTGTTGTCTTCATGGCCTTCACGAGATAAGAGTGCAACGTGGCACTTCTGTGTGATCAGAACTTATCAGACTTGTTGCTATTATTGATTGATGACGTGGATGGAGAAGAAGCCCGGAGAAGGAGTGGGATTGGTTGGGCTTATTATCGTGTTTTTTTTTATTATCACTTCCACCTTCTCCCTTGTCTATCCTCCCTCCACTCTCTTCGTCTATTGGTAATGAGATACTGTTTCAGATATCACTTCACGATAACTGGAGACTTTGCGCAGATCTGAGACTACTGTGGTTTGATGTCTGATGAGTATCTGCCGGACTGGGTTCATTACAAATGCAAAATAAGGGGAAAAAATAAAGGGGTACGAACTACTACGAAGGGTCCGTCCGGTTGGTGCTGGGGAACTAAGGCCTCTGTTAGAAGCTACTGTCAGAGTGCTATGATTATTAATTTATTACCAATTTAATAATTATTAATTTATTAGTATGATACCCGTGGTCCAGTGGACTATTTTTTTTCCCTTTATTTCTCCTTTCGTTCTTTCTCTTTCTTTCTTTCTTCTTTTTCTTTTTTTTTAAATAGTCTGACAGCCTTGAGATATCATAGCCGAACTGACCAGCCGTAGGTAATTCAGAAATGCAGTATTTTTTACTCATCTGCTTCCAGCGGAGTTCGAACTCAGGTTTGTTTTTTCAAGTTTCAACAGTTTAGGAAGGGTCTACCAACTGAGCTAGGTCAGTTGGACTAGGTAGTTTGTCCTTTGAAAACAACCCAAGCAATAACTTGTGGAATGAAGCTTTTCTTTTTTTTTTTGGTTTTCTTTTGTTACGAAATGTTCAATGGAGATATCGTTGCATGTATCGACACGTTTTTTTTTTAAATTTATTGTGACAGAAGTCCACGAGGAGGGAGTGTTCTCCAACTCGCTTGACGCTTGTCTACTGAAAGTTGTTTTCTTCTCCCCCCCCCCCCCCCCGCCCCCACCACCACTACCACTACCAACTTTGTGGGTGTGCATTTGCAGGTCTCCGAGCAAACAGATACCCTTCGAGTCCTTCGCACGGACCCTGTGGATTACCTTGTGACGCCACGTGTGATCGCCTGCTGCGTTGCTCTGCCGATCCTTACACTCATGTGCTTCAGTGTGTCTATGGGCGCGAGCGTCTTTCTTGCGGAGGGCGTGTACAATGTCAGCGCGAACATCATTCTCGATTCGGCAGCTCGAGGCCTTCAACCGTGGGACATCATCAGCACTTTGATTAAGTGTGTTGTGTTTGGTATGATTATTGCTGTCGTGAGTTGCACTTGGGGAGCAACGACGACAGGGGGTGCAAAAGGCGTCGGCGAATCCACGACTTCTGCCGTCGTGATTTCCCTCGTCTGTATTTTCATCGCCGATTTTGTCTTGTCCTGGTGCTTCTTCCAGGGTGCAGGCGATGCACTCAAAGCTTGCATGGGATAGATAACTGCGGGAGGTGGTGGTTAGCGATGAAAAAAAAAAAAGAAAGAAGCGATGTACTCTGCTGTCGACGGGTTTTAGGAGCAAAGAACATTGTTATGGTGTCCTTCCTTCGCCGAAACGGTGCAGAGAGCAGAGGATGATGACTGTTGAGGTTCAGCAATAAACCCACGACAAACTTGATGATGGCTTTCTTAGCCGAAGTCGGGTCATGCCGTCGGTGTAGTCAAATATATTGTATTTTTTTTATGATGGGACGCTGGGCCCGATTCCCAGTACGTGCTGCTCACCACAAATATAGATTGGGTCCCCATGCATTGTGTTTTTCCACACACACACACACAAAAAAAAAAAAGACCTTGATTGTGGCATCTGTCTCTATGACGTGCGTTTGCAGGTCCACATGCATGGACCTTTTGCTCGTTCTCTTTTCGCATTTCCATCTGTATATCCTCCCCCAACTGGCAGTATTCTGTAAATCCTCCTCCAGCGCCAGGAATTGTTGTAGCTGGCTGATGAACGCGTGGTTCGCAGAGCACCTACTTTTGTCCTCCCTCCTTTCGCTGCTGGGTCACGAGATGTTCCCCTATTCTTTCCATCCGCAAGTTCACTTTTTCAGTGCTATTGGGCTATACTTACGACTCGGAATGGAGGCCTATACTTACGACTCAGAATCGAGGCCTATACTTACGACTCGGAATCGAGGGCTATACTGAGGTGACGAACGAAACCCGCGGCGCTGCCCCAGCCTGAAGCGTCACGCCTACTTGGTCGATCCGACTTGGATTTTGGAACACACATATGGTTTGGCAAAAAATATATATATTTTCATGTGCCATTGTGCCAAAGCATTCTCTTTTGCAATCAGATTCGTTTTCAAACACACTTTTCACACATGTATACAGTAGCGCAGCACACTGGCGACATGCGCCCACTCAAAACTCAGAGATATGGCTTCAGATACGAGTTCACTCTCAAATGGCTATGGCGACTTCAGCGCCCAAACATCTCACTGTTCACATACACTGGATCACCCTGGATATCCCACACGCATCACTCTAACACTCGAGCACACACACACACTCACTACTAACTACAACTATGGCAGCTATGGCTGCCTCT
>BFEA01000114.1:564154-574792 GCA_003427395.1 Chara braunii | reverse complement strand
GAGAGAGAGAGAGAGAGAGAGTACCGACACTCGTTGGGCTGGAAAGAGTTGAACGCATGGGGGGCAACGAAGAAGTGAGTGTCCGAATAGAACGCACGGGGGGTAACGAAGGCGTGATTGTCCGAATAGAACGCGCGGGGTTTATCGCTAAATCGCGGCAAGCACCTGTCGATTTCGAATCGTACGCATGCGCGTAATTGCAGCAGCTGCATCACCAGCACACTCTTAACAACCTGAGTAATGCGCATGAGTTTATATCGGAGCACCACTGTCTGTCTCTCTCCAAATCCCAATCAGTCAATCAACCATTGTGATTGTGCTGCTCTCCGAGCACCACTTACCTACAAGGGGAACGCCGAAATTGAATATAACCCTTAAAGCCGGCTGGATGCGTTCATCATACTCCTGGCGGGAGTGGGCTTTCGTTCCCTCACGTATGGGTGGGTGGCTTTATGAAATGCACGCAACTAACCGCATTTAGGGTTGTATTCAGCTTATATTCACGCGTATAGGTGGAGGGTCGATCCTTCAGCAATGGAGTCAAACGATTCGTCGACGGCACAAGTATCTTTGTTCAAGTTTGTTGCTTGTTTCTTTATTTTTTACTATAAGCAATATGTGTGTAATACTGTGTATGATGTGCCGTTAATAAATTAATAATCGCTACGGCCTGTGCCTGCTTCACGGTTTTCTATTTTAGTCAAATATAAAGTTGGACCATTTTTGAAAATTGTTACTTGGACCATTTCTCGATTTATGCGTGTAATCCCCTGATTGCGCAGGGGCCAAGTCCCACTGGCAGCGTTGCGTTTCCTCAACGCGTGAATCTGGGCGTGTTTGTGGAGATGTGCGGTTGAGGATACTCAACGCCATTTCTGCATATATATCCTCAATCACGTCCAGATTCAGGCGTTGGGGAAACTCAACGCTGCTAGTGGGACTTGGCCCCAGGGCCCGAGGGACATTAGACCATTTTTGATAGCACAATCAATCAATCAATCAATCAATCAATCAATAAATAAATAAGTAAAATCTCCGGTTGTCATCCTTGCGCGGGGACCGTGTTAATCGTCTCTATATCGGTCCAATTTTTAGCGGATGTCCCGCCCAAGAACGACTCCTTCCCCGGTTTAAATGACAACACCCTGATTTTTGTTTTCCTAAAATAACCTGATTATTTGCAAGGTCAGAGTAGAGAAATAGCCCGTCAGCTTCAGAAGGATAAAACTAGCAGAGTCAGAATGCATGTCCACGTCAACAAGCATATCATGCACCTGGTCGTCTTCAAGTTTTTTTGTTTTTTTTTTTCCCCCCCTCTTCTTTCTCTTCCTAAGGGTCTGTAGCGAGAGTCCAGCAAGGGATGGTAGAGGGGGACAAATTGCCACGTGGTGAGGGCGTATGAATTGCCACGTGGCGAGCTGCTAGCCTATCTTCTCTGTCCAATTCCCTGTCCACTTCTCTGCCCGTCTCGACCGAATTAATCTCTGTAAGGGAGGGAGCTTATGGCCGTTTTTGTCCGTTCTACTCTGGGGAGCCAGGGCCAGCGTCCCACGAAACAGTGCCAATGGAAATTTTTGCACAGTCCTCAGGAACAGGCAGCATTGGTTGCCCCTAAATAAGGAGGGGGGGCATGTCCTTCGGGACATTCGGGACATCCGTGAGAATTGGAACGATACAGAGAAGATGAGCATGGCCACTGCACAAGGATGACACGCATAAGTAGAGAAATGGTTCAATTTTTTTCTTATTTGAGAGAAAAGAGGGGAATATATTGGCTGAGGTACTTGTTCAGAGCAACTTTTGACTAAGGCTACGGCAAGAAACTTTGAATGCTTTTGAATCTATGGTGTTAATTCTACTCTCAGGCCGGGGACGTGGGAAACAGGGAGGGCTGGGACGCCAAATCATAAGGTAGAGTGGCAGCGTTCAGGAAGCAGTGGATGACCGGGTACAGGTACTATGGCAAAGTAGGAAAATGGGTGGACACTGGACAGGCCACTGTTTCTCCTGCGTGTGCAACTTCTTCCATTGAAGGGATAGACTGGGGAGTAAATCACAACTCCCCTGGCCATTCCCCACCAATACCTTTGGGAAATTGAATATTTCGCACTCTCTCTGGAAGCTTTGCAGGATCCGCATCATCTTTGTCACCTTGTCTTTAAATCACCAGTACCTTTCTCATCTATTTTGTTCCAAGGGGGCATTAACACCCCTCTTTTTCATGCGGCTAGGGCTAACCTCATCATCATGGCACCAGCCAAAACAAAATGATTTCACGCCTGCAATTGTTCACCGAGACTCTGTCCGCAGCAGAAATCCGCATGGGAGAAGGGAGACTGGGAAGTACCGGTGGTTCAAGTTCTTTCCATTCCTCGAGAGTCGAGTGTGACTGTTCTTATGTGGACCACAGTGGTCCTCTTTTTTTGGCCGGAGTTTGACTAAGTTTGACTATGCAGATGTTCTCTCCTGTCAAGAAGGGGCTGGGAAGTACTGGTAGTTCAAGTTCTTTCAGTTCCTTGATTATGACTGGGCAGTGATGTCCTGTTTGGCCTGAATACTCGATGCCCCCTCTGGTCTAGAAGCAATGCATGCACCACATTAGCAATTACGAGGATGTTACGTTCGTAAATTGAGCAGAATAGAGGCAGAGGTTGTATCCCTCTCAGGAGCTGCATGCCTGTGATGAATTGACCAGATGGTGTCCCATCAGGCCCATACCTGCAGTGCCAATGGACAGTCCAAAAGGCAGTGTTCCAATGTGGCCGTTAATGTCCTTGGGCATGAGCCGTCTGAACAGATCGGACACATGTGCAGCAATTTGGCAAGTTGCTCAGACAGTCCAATCTGCGGCTTCCAGACATCAATAATGTAGGATTTGCGATTGCAACGCACAAAGGGCTCAGAGAAGTAGCCAGTGCTTTCCTGTTACCAGGTGTCTTTCGAGTTAAGCAGGTACTACGGGTCCTCTGACTTCCAGTAAAAAAATCATTCGACTGGATCTCGCCGGTATCACCTATAGGCTGTAGCGCTTCGAGATGTCGTTTRGTCGTCTGTCCCCAATACGATAGGTGATCTGCCCCCATGTAGTATTTCACCACTCCGACTAAGGCCTTGCTGGTTTTGACCAACAGCAGGCAGAGGGCCGAAGGTCAGCGTGCATTCGCGTGCTTCCCAGATGTCGTGTAAATACATATGGAGCCGAGAGAATCTCGCACCCAACTGTGCACAACTTTCTGGCCAGGTAGGGTACCCGAAGTGCAATTGCAAACTGTATATTGCCTCGTAGTGCAATTATAACTCGTGTTTGTGACTCCACTGAAGTTTTTTTTTTTTACTCGTCCTTTTTCTTTGCAAAATGCTCCATTCTTATTGGTGGGGAGCTGCACCTGCTGGAAACCCGGCCCAGCATCCCAAAAGAAAACAATTATTACTGACAGACAACTCAACCCCCTCTCATTTTTGCACATAAGTTACAGCCCCAACCTTAACGATTCCATAAACTCATAGAGTCCAGTGCATCTTATTATGCCCAAAGTTTGGAGTCTTTGGACCACCAGAGTTCCATTACCAGGGGTCAGGTCCTACTAGCAAAGCGGATTGGATTGAACACCTGAATCTGGATCTGTTTGTGGAAAGAGTGCAGAAAATCAAGATTGAACTGCTTTTCTGCATCTCTGCATAAAACACATCCAGATTCAGGAGCTTAATTCTATCCTCATCGCTAGTGGGACCTGGCCCCAGGGTGTTTACCTCAGTGGGCCATGTCGTCCTTCGTGATTCTTTCAAAAAAAGAACCATTAGCAGTCCATATGGGCCCTCCGACGAGCGGTTTTCTGACCATTCGAGATAGCTGTGGTAATCCGCTTTTAGCATGACCTGGTTTTCGGTGGGAAGAGTGGGACTCACCCCTCATACTTAGTCTAGGACTTTCTCTCTCTTTTACACACACATAGCCCCCTTATATTATGGGGGGCACCTATCCAGTTACTTATCATAACGAGCATATTAGAAGCATTGAGAGTATTGTCACACTAGCACGATTGAAAATGTATCCGACCATCGTTGCACTATACTTGGAGTATCCGAGTCAGACCGCAAATGCCTCCATAAACAAGTGAAAAAGTCCTAGTGTTTTGCAGCCGAAACTGGGTAATGGCACCGGCATAGTTCTGTCAATAATGGGCCTCAGACCTGGTTTCCAGCAGGTGCTGCTCCCCACCAATAGGCAGGAGCCATCCGCCGCCATGCAACATGGGGCTGCTCTCCCCCCCCCAGGTTGCATAGCCAGCTGATGAATTCCCCCCCCTCCCCCCCAACCCCGCCCCCCCGAAAAAAACCCCTCCTAGTGTGAGTATGCCCTGAGAAGACCAAAGGAAGGAACCAGAAAGGAAACGCGCCAAACCGCCGCCTCTGGTCAGCCTGCCAGTCTGATCTGATTTCCGTCAGGAAGGAAACAATCCTTGTCCATCATAGGACCTGCACCTGGAGACTCTACATAGAACAGAGTCACCACAATTATGTTCCTCCATAGTGGAAGAGCTGCCCGTCTTCCATACCCACCCAGCCATTTTTCTACTACGCGGCTGGATGTGCATCGTGTCTGGCAGGATGGACTGCCCTGCCATTTTCCAAAAAATACATCTAGCAAAACTGTGTTGCATGCGAGGCCCGTCTTGCCTGGATGTATTTTTTATAAGGCGTCGGGCTGCTACATCGTGCCAGACATTTGTGTTGTAGAAAAACGGCTGGGGAACGTACTGGTTTTAATATTGTTCAGTCCATATGCGCAGTGGGATGGAGCTGAAGTAGGAGGCTGAGATGGAGGCTAGAGCGGTACACAGGTACAGCTGGGAGCAAACTGGACCAAAGGTGCCGGGGCAGGCGTGCTCTCAACTGGACCACACTAGACTGCAGCGGTCCAAGGTCCATTGCATGGACCAGGGCAGAAAAGGTTGTGAAAAAAAAAGGCGGCACTTTTTTTCTGCCTAGAAACTCGGGTCCAAATGACATTACCCTCAGAAACCTAAGGTTCCTTTTTAAGCTTTTGCGCCCGCAGACCTGCACACTTGATTACTTTCTTACATCTCAAGCTTCATTTTGGTACTTTTCAGCACGTCAACCTTTTCTCAGACTGGTTCTAAGAAACCCTGATAACTGGGGGATGGTTTGTTATCAGAGGGAGATCTCCCCCCCCCCCCCCCCCCCCCTGATTGCAGACCCATCCTTTACTGCAGAGATTCCTTCTATCAGTGGTCAGGGGAGCTTCACCTGCTACCAGCCAGGGTTAGTGTAGTGTATATACATTGCAGTTGTCTCTGCATCAAGACTGCGAAAAGACGGAGCTCAGACCTCTTTGATCTTGTTGCGAGGTTGCAAATAGAGACATCAAACCTAGCCTGTTCCTCTTGATTGCTGTAGGTATTACCCCCTGTTGGCAGGACTCTCCTACTAGGCCGTTAACTCTCCCGGAAATCATAGATTGTGTTCTGCTGCCCGTCTTATCTC
Source organism: Chara braunii (assembly GCA_003427395.1). Classification (NCBI taxonomy): domain Eukaryota; kingdom Viridiplantae; phylum Streptophyta; class Charophyceae; order Charales; family Characeae; genus Chara; species Chara braunii. The sequence goes on along the minus strand of BFEA01000114.1, from coordinate 569,287 downwards.
CTCCTCTGTACCCATCCCTCCATCAAGCCAACCTTCAAACTCAGAATTATGAGCAGTCCCTCACTCTAAACCTACCTTTTTTTTTTTTTTTTTTTTTTTTTTTTGAACCGCGCTCCATCTATTGGTGGGAAGCAGCACCTGCTGGAAAACGGGTCCAGCGTCCCAGAACATTGTATCCATTGAGGAACATTTGAAAGCGAGATATGATCTCTGGCTACCTTCATAGCTTATGTAAGATGTTTTTTCCTTTTTCATTTTCCAAAGCTTATGTGAGTTGTTCTCCGGATTTCGTTTGTCTGCAGGGAACTTAGCTTGTACTCACTTGTTGCGCATTCGAAAGGTGGCGAAATTCTCGGGTTTATGGTGCTCCACAATGTGCCATCTATTCCGGGACACATTCTTCCTGAGGATCTTCATTCGATGGATGTATGGTTGCAAAGTGAGACAGTTGACAATGGCTACGCGGTATGTTCGAAAGAGACTGCCAGTGCTACTTATTTAAAAAAAAAGGGATAATTTGCAAAATACCCCCATAAGTTGAGATATATGCCAAAATGCCCCTAAAAGATGTGGGTAGAGCGGAATGCCCCTCTGACCAAGAAAAATATTTTGTGAAATACCCCTGGCGTCGGTTGGACCCCCATCTTTGCAATATACCCCAACCGGGTACCATCCAACTTTGTGAAATGCCCCAGTACTTGCCAACTTTTCCTAGGCGCTATTGCAAAAGGCCAAGGCCCAAACGGGGACGTCCAGATTGCAAAGTTGCACACCCGCCTGCCAGGGCCACAACACAAAGATTTCGGCCCAAAAGGGCATTCCCTCTCTACCCACGTCTTTCAGGGGCATTTTTGCATATATGTCAACTTGTGAGGGTATTCTGCAAATTATCCCTAAAAAAAAAAAAGAAAAAGAAATGGAACTTGTGGTCCCTCTTTCTGGACTTTTTCTTCATCCTTTTTACTTGGTAATCCCTTACATTGATTGCATCATCTTTCTGCTTGCTGTCTTTTTTTTTTTTTTTTTTTTTTTCCCCGCAATGAAATGACAGGGTGCAAACCTTCAGTGTTGGGATTCAAACCAACTGGCTTCCCCTCTGAATAAACCCGCGTTTCGATCCCTTGGCCAAATTTGAAATTTCCCAGGGAATCAATTGAACAAATGACTTGAACGACATAGCCCGGTCCGCCCGCCTGTGGGACAACTTATATGTCAATATGCCCACAATAATATCCATGACAACCTCTTGCTCGGTATCAGATCTCACAACTGGCCCTGGAAGTCCACACATAATTACAACCAATGAGGTGAGGTGGATCATGGACCCAACATGGCCCCTCCCGAGAATCCCATGCTCTCAAGACCCCAACACACATGGACAACAGGCAACAGAAGTAGAGACAACTTCTGGAGACAGACCATAGGATTCTAGAGACAGATCTTCCCGGAGAAAGAGTCCTCTTCCTCTGAGATGGGAAGATATTTGAAGACAGCCACTGCTTGGCAATTAACATATCACAGGGGCACTGGGCAAGGCTTTTCCTATGGAATGCATACATGGCTACATTAGCGCATGGCTGCGGAGGGGAGTCCACACAGTAGGGCGCTTTTTGGGACTCCACTGCAAATGGGTGGAAGGATCCCAGTGGCACCCTCTTGTTGACGGTTAAAAGGAACATACAAAACCTCAAAGAGACTGATGATAATCACCGAGGCCATCTCATTGGCCTGGACCCAACTCTGATGAAAAGGGCCCACAGGTAGTGGAAAGGGACTCAGTCTGGGTGATTTCGGAAGGAGAACTCCCATTGCTGACAAGAGTATACATGGTAATCAAAACCATGAGCAGTGAAGTGGAGGATCCTTCAGGTCAAATAAGAGAGGCCTCTGCGTTTTTTCCCGTTGGGCCCTCCGAGTTTTTTTCCCGCTGCGCCTTTGGCACTCTGCCCAGGCCCTATGGAATCCAGCAACAACAAACTGGAGGATCCTTCGGCCTTAAATGTCAAAGAAGAGAGGCCTCTGCTTTTTTGCCCGTTACACCTTTGGCACTCTGCCCAGTCCCATTGGAATCTAGCAACCAGCAGATACATGGAGGCAGCTAACAAAAAGCACCGAAGGGGTTCAGCGGCTGCATAAAGATAAACTTAGGAGGATCAGTGTGGTTAAAATTGGGCACATGTGATAAGCCAACCTCGCAGCTTCACGTACCCTTTGGGCTAACCCGAAGTAAGCCCCGAAGTACAGACCTTGACTAATTACAGAATTTGCAAGTTGGTTGCGTTCATTTGTTGAGATTGCCCCTGTCCCGCTCAAATTAGCCCCGCGCGGCCGATAAGCGGCGTGCGAGAATTTCAAGTAACGGTTATGAATTTTGGTTGACGGCATTTCAATTTTTTCTGCATCTGCAACTGCACGCAGCCATTTTTGAATTCTTGCTTGCCATGCAAGCTCGCTTCCCGCCATGAGCACGCGCCAACTTCCCTTCTTGCTCCGTGCAACCCTTTGCCTTCCCCAGGACCTTTCGGCTGATCCCCTCCCTGTTGCTTTCGGCGTGATTGATTGGTTGTCAGTTGGGTTGGCTGGATCAAGCTGCGAGGGCGAATTTACACGCGTGGCTTGAACGGCCAACCCAAGTGTACTGATATTTCGATCATCCCGCCTTCTTCGATCTTCTGGAACCTTCTTCCTCCCTCCTCCTCATCTGCGCCCCCTCACTACCCGCTTTATGTGCTGGTGCCCCGCCGCCTTGCGCACTACAAATTCGTGCAGCCCCTTCCTCTTCCTCTCTTTGATCTCAGCTGCAATGCTGCGTGAGCTATGCGCGAAGACCATGGCGCCGAAGAGGCTCGATGGCCCCAAGGATCGGGGGGAGTGACGGCGCGGGGTGGAATTAGCGGTAGACTTGGGGTAAGAAAGTTGGAGGGACTGATCGGTGGTGGAGACGGGAACAGAGCCAGCGGCAGGGCCTTGTGGTTATGGTTGGCTTGTGTTCAGTTGTGTTGGTGGCTGTGCACGCAGAGTGCCAGCATTGTTGTCAATAGCGAAGGACTCACTTCCTCTTCATCGCTGCTTTGTCCATTTGCCGTGTGCTCCGGAACTCTGTGTGGACACTCAGTTGTGTGCATGGCGTTGGGTGTGGGTGTCAATGGATGCTGAATGCTTCGCTGTCTGAAAATCTATGGATGCATGGATGCGGAAAGACTATATGGGGGCCTTTGTTGTCAGTATGCACATGGGTGCCCTGGTGCAGTTCTCGGGGTCATTGGGTTCTGGACGTCTGCTGGTATTCATGAGTGTGCTTAGGCTCATTGATTCCCAACGTACTGCCGATCCCCGCGCCTGGCACGCATGCGAGTTAGTCGCCACTCTTTTTCTCTCCTCCCGTGCGCAAGCGGCAGGTGTCGAAATTTTCCGTTCACCCGGGCGGGCCGAGTGACCAGGGACATCGGGCGTGAGGACTTCGGTGGTCCAGCCGATCTCTCCACCTCTCGGCCATCGCCGTTTTGACAGGGTGTCCATTTGGTTAACGATATTGTGTGAAACTACTTGCGGTTGATGGTTAAGAGTGGGTGGTGGAGGGAGAGTCGAGACTTGCATGGAGTCGAGGTTTGCTACTCTGAATGTGAGCGCGGGTAACTGGCCGTGCTCGAACCTCACGTCGATTCGCCATAGCGACCTTCCTCCTTTTCCCATCGCAGACGAGGACGGTCTTTATTGCGATGCAGACGTACGGAGGGTGCTATTGTGGACCAATTGGGTTCACCTCTACAATCTGTCTAAGGCGTGCCACATAGGGGGACCTGGGTTTGTTATTGATTGATTTTCTTCCCCCACGCTAATTCTGCCTTATACGGACTTGACGGTGCTTCCCTGGTCGGCGGCCCACACCAGGTGGAAGCCGCAGTTCTATTGTCGATGGTGCTGGCTGGAGAACTCGTGTTCGTGGTGGAGAATGGTGCTGGGCTATGAAGGGTTCGTCTGGTTCCCAGACCTCTCCTGCAGTGCAGGAGCTCTTCCGGCGAACTTCCGGACCTGGGAGCCCCCACCCGCTCATCCGTCCGATGATGAGACTTCTGGCTGATCGGATGGACTGCACGGGCCCGATTCGGATGCCTAGAGTGTCCCTTGTCTCCTTCCCTCTCCTCAGTCCCCACGAAAAGGGTGGCTTGAACCTGACACGGGAAAGGTGGTAGATTCGTATTGCAGTTACTTTGCTTTCCTCATTCTGCACAACCTTTTGTGGTTCTAGTAGGGGGTGAATTAGTTGGGCTCTCGTTCCTAAGCCGACGGGCGGACTCCACGTCCAGTCCTATTAGAACTGGCCTTGGGACCTGTGGAAATTATCACCTACAGTATGCTGTCATGTAGGCAATCAACTTCGACTGCTGTGTAGTTATACCCGTCAATCTCTCCTCTGTGTAGGTACTCCCTGCAACTTGATGTCACTTCTATCATTGCAGTCATTTCTGTCATTTCAGTCGTCTGTCTGGTCAAGCGAACAACTACAATGTTCAGGGACGCTGGACCCGATCTCCAGCAGGTGCCGCTCCCCACCAATAGATGGAGCCTCCCCGAGAGTGCAAGTAGTGCCTGCTCCTATCAGCACCCCTATCATCATGATTCTCGGGCAGTTTCCTAACAAAAAAAAAAACAAAAAAAACTGGGACAGCACATATCATGCCAACCGTCCAAATATCCCTGTACACTGTTTGCAGTTCGTTCTGCATATATTCTCAAATACGTTTTCAAATGGGATGCTGGGCCAAGTTCCCAGCACGTGTTGGCTCCCACGAATAGATTGGAGCATCGTTTTTCTTAGCATACATTAATAATATGATATACATATTAATATATAAATTAGAATATAGAATACATAAAAATAATAATATCAACAATAATATCTATGATATACCATTATAATCTAGACTACCGGCCCCTGGTTACCTTATTTTCCCGGGCGGCCCGGCCGTGCAAGGACCAGGGACTGTCTCTTATACACATCTAGATGTGTATAAGAGACAGCTCTCTCTCTCTCTCTCTCTCTCTCTCTCTCTCTCTCTCTTCACCACTCCCGATGCAGGCAGTCCGTCGCCTTGCACCAGTATAGAGTTGTCACCTCGCTTAGTCCGAACA
>BFEA01000114.1:476561-490977 GCA_003427395.1 Chara braunii | reverse complement strand
TCTCTCTCTCTCTCTCTCTCTCTCTCTCTCTCTCTCTCTCTCTCTCTCTCTCTCTCTCTCTCTCTCTCTCTCTCTCTCTCTCTCTCTCTCGCCGTGTGTGTGTGTGTTCTCTATTCGTTAAAGACAATTCCACAAGAAAGCGGCCATGACAAACTGTTCCATCAGACAACTCCACAAGAAAGGAGTGCCCATGACAAACTGTTTCATCAGACTTTCACCAACTACCAGGAGGTTGAGCCCCCTACGGTCTGCAGAGGATGTATTTGAGTGATCGATGAGGAGACTCACCACCTCGCCCAGAGTTAGCAATATTCTTGACGAATGTGATCAACTTTACTCACACCAGCCCCAGACCTAGCAGACTGTCTAGTTCACCCGACGAACGATAAGGGCAGTAAGTCCAGGATCCGTCACAGCCCGACAACCCACTCTGGGTCTCGCTCGACACACGTTGAAAACTCTAGAAACCGTGGTCCGGCGCCATTCCACTGCACGCTGATCTCATTTCCTAGAAGATAAATGAGAAGACGTCACATTCCTACAGATTCTAGGACAACACAGCCATTTCGTCCTAGTAACTCAAGGTCCGTCCACGAGTGTGTGTAAGTAGACCCTCTGTGTGTTGTGCATTCGCCAGATACTACTCTACAAAAAACGGAGTGTTTTATCCATGTCACCTTGTCCAAAGTGTGTGTGTGGGGGAAGGGGGGGAGGGGGGGGGGGGTTGTCATGTTCGCTAGACATGAGCCCACAAAAGAAGCAATAGACTGTGCCAAACTCATTCGTCGGACTTCGCCGTTCATCCTGTGGCCGCCGGCTTCCTCCTCCCAATGCCATGATCTGAGGCGGCTTCGTCCTTCACCGTGCCTATTTCTCTTGCTGTTTCATCGGATTTCCACCGTCCATCCTGTGGCTGTCGTCTTCGTCCTCCAGATGGCGTCTTCATCCTTGTTGGTCATGCCTATTTATTTCCCTTGCAGTTTGCAAAATTTTCCTTCTCCTTTTCTTCCCTCTCTCTTTGCACCTCTATAGCTTCTCCCTCCTTTCATCATGTACCTTTCTTCTCCTTTCACCATAGTTTTGCTCGTTCTCTCCTCCATGTTCTCTTTTTCCACTTTTTCCTCTTTTTCCTTTCCAGTTGGATGTGAGGACTGCCTTGTCTGCGCTCCGCTGCTGCGTTGCTGCCCGTCCCCCTTGTGTCGCATGTCATCCTCTTGCAAGTTGCGGTGTTCACTATGTGGTGTGGCTGTCGTGTTGGTGTTTCCCTGTGCTTCACTGGGTGCTGCCTTGCGGCCCATCTGCATGCCTTGCCTTCTGCGTTCCTCGCTTGTGTGCCGTGTGGTGTGGCTGCTGTGTTAGTGTGACCTTGTGCTTCGCTGCACTGTTGCCATGCTGCTCTTCCGCTTGCTCTGTTTGTTCCTTGCAGTCGTTTTTGGCGCTGTGCAGTAGTGTTGCCTGGTGCTTTGCTGAGTTGCTGCCCGTTACTGTGCTCCGTTTGTGGACAGTCTGCCTCCAACAATGGTCAAGGGGTTCATAACCCAAACCATCAATATGGGCATTCCATAGATTGTCGAGGGTTCAGCCTCCTGATGAGTTGGTGCAGCCTATCAGGCACACAAGCACACAAAACAGACCAAGCAGATGACACAAGCACACCAAACAGACCAAGCAGAACGACACACAAGCGCACCAAACAGACCAAGCAGACGACACACAAGCACACCAAACAGACCAAGCAGACGACACACAAAGAAACCAAGCAGACCAAGCAAACGAGACACAAGCACACCAAGCAGACGACACACATTGTCAAGCACACCAAACAGACTTAACTAAGGGAAAGTACAAGTCCCAAAAACAATTCAAAGACTGAAAAAAATAAAACTGATGATAGATTGTTTCATGGGAGTCACACCAGCTCATCAGGAGGCTGAACCCTCAACAGTCTGTGGAATGCCCATATTGATGGTTTGGGTCACGAACCCTTTGACCGTTGTTGGAGGCAGACGGTCCACAAACGGAACACAGCAGCAGGCAGCAACTCCGCGGAGCACCAGGCAACACTGCGAAGGAAACACAACTGCGAAGAACAACAGAGCAAGCGGACGAGCAGCACGGCGACAGCGCAGCGAAGCACAAGGTGACACCAACGCAGCAGCACACCACACGACACACAAGCAAGGAACGTGGAAGGCAAGGCATGGGTGTCAACAACGCAGCAGCGCAGCAAAGCACAGGGTGACACCAACACCACAGCCACACCACATACTGAACACAGGAGCTTGCAAAGGACGAAATGCGATTCAAGGGGGACAGGCAGCAAGGCGGTGGCGGAGCGCAGGCAGTGCAGTACACACATCCAACTATGGAGGAAAAGGTGTGGAAGAGCATCTTACCCCAGCCTTGTCTGGAAAGGAGAATGTGTGGACTGCCTTGTCTGCGGTTCGTCGCTGCCTTGCTGTGTGAAAGCGACGAGGAGCTTCAATTGAGACTTGAGTGAGGTGCATCTTACCCCAGCCTTGTCATTTTTGCATTTGCTTTTTGTGAACTTCATTGTAAATTTGAAATTTCCCAATTCGGATGCTGCTGGTCACAAATTATTGTTTGTGTCACCTTCCATTGTGATTCTTGCCAATGTCATCTTGAGTCGTTGGATCTTTGAGTCTGTTGAGTGTTTGTTTGAGTCTCTTGAGTCAATGAATGATCCTTGTTGACCCAATAGCTGGACGTTGATCGCGTGAAGGAAGGAGTACGGACATGAGCAGCGGGTGCTTGTAAAACAACCCCTCTAGCCCGATGACCAGTACTGACCGGCGCACAACTGAACCGTGTAAGCGCAGTAAGTGGTCTGCCTAGGTTAGGTAGTGACTCGACAGCTGGACTAGACCACATAAAGTCGGAAGCACGGGCATGAGTGGCTAGCTCGTTAAATAACCCGGCTTGCCCAATGGCTATAAGTAACTGGCATGCAACCGAACCGTGTGATGCAACGCGGAGTCTGTCTAAGTGGTGAGGAGTCTGTCTAAGTGGTGAGGGGGACCTTACTTATGTTGATCAGCCACACCGTCTTGTTTGTGGCATCAAATAATTCTTGAGATGGATTGTTGGCAGTCTTGAAATTGCTGGTTGACTTCACTTCGGGACCCGTAGTGACGGCAGCCGAGGGAGGGAAATTAAGTAGCGGTTTGTAGATCAGTTGTTCAGGGATTTGTAAGTGTTGAGGGTAGGTCTAAGCGGTGAGGAGGTGAAAAGGTTACTTACCTGCTATGTCGAACAGACAGTATGGACAATTACCCAATATTTATGTTTCTTGCCCTGTCCGTGATTTGGGAGTCTCAGCTCCGGATGCTGTTCCCTCTAGGATTCTGTAGAACAAACCGATATGTGATGAAGGATTGAGGGATGGCACGCAAGTGTTGGAACCAAGAGATGAGGGGTATGAGGAACAAAAGAAAAAGGAAGAAAGAGATCGAGAGGAGAGAGAATTGGAAGAGAAGAGAAAGAAGTTCGATGAGGAGATGAAGAGCGTGGAATCGGAATAAGAAGAAGAACGAAAGAAAGGAGGAGGAGAAAAGGAGGAGAAGAAAGAAGAATCTAAGGGAAAGGAAACCGCTACGGGGGAGAAGGAAAAAGAAAGACTCGAGTCGGGCCCAGGCACCGCGTACCATCGGTCGATATCTTCGGTCCGGAAGTGGTGCGAAAATGAAAAGAAGCAATAGGGATGCCTAAGGGGAATTAGACACTGGAAGAGCTGGAAGAGAAGGATCATGGGGTGCAGGTTGTCATAACCATTGCAGAGGGAGAAGAGAAGGAGGTGCAAGAGGAGGAACATCAGGTCGAACATGCAAGGCATGCCATAGCGAAGAAGAAGAAGAGGGCAGAGGCTAAAAGGAAAATGTTGTAGGAGGGAGCAGCGTTGGCGAGTAAACTGGAGGAACAGGCGAAGGTCAAGACGGACCCCAAGATCTATCCACTCGGCCAATGAGATCGCCGCCTTATGCGTGTGGGTACGATCCTAGGTAGCATTCAAGGGAGCGACAAACTCCTGATTACTTCCGAGGGATGGGGAGTAGAAGATCTCCCTTATGACCAGATAGACTTTGGGTTGGCAGGAGACCATGACCAAGAAGTCCGGGGAGGGGATAAGGTTGTAGCAGCCCATGTGGGAGAGAGTGGGGGAGGCCAAATAAGAGGAGGCCATGGTATGAGAGGATGAGGACAGGCCGCACAGGGGATTGGAGGCAATCAGGGCTTCCTAGCAGGAGGAAGGGGATATGGTTCCCCGCAAGGTGGTCGAGCTCCTTCCTCCTTTCAAGGTGGAAGAGGGGGCAACTTTGCCCTCATAAATGCTGGAAATGGTGGGTTCCGAGATCCCCGCAGGTATCCTCCTAATCCAATGCGTGAGGAAGGAGAGCCCCAGACAACTATGAAAATGCCAGAAGCATTGTGGAGGCAGAGGAGAGAGGAGGGAGTTTGCTCCACATGTGGGTATCTGGGCCACATCATCCCCTTTTGCCCTGAGCTCAGACAGCCAGCAAAAGGGAATGGCCGTACGAATACCAGTTGCTCCTACTGGGGCTGCAAACTTTATATAGGAAGAAGCAAGCGCTGAGTTGGACCCTCCTGTATGCAGGCCCCTATGGCAGAGGGACGAGCACTAGTGCTAGCTGCCCAGCCCAGAAGGTGGGAAGACGAAGATCCAGTCATTTTACGAGTCGTATCCGTGCCTAAGAAAAAGGGCAAACTACGAATGTGTATAGACTATAGCGATCTGAAGTGCAACGCAATTATTGTTAAACCACCAGTACCTGGCCCAGCTATGGGCTGCGGCGCTTCCCGTATACGCGCCGCGCCATTTGGGCTTCGGCCTGCCGGACCGCATTGGCTGGAGGCCGCAGGCAAAACGAAAAAGAAAATTGCGACGGCGGTTCGGCAGGACTTGGCGCGCAGCGTGCTGGGAGGCTCGGATTCAATAGCTGAGCGAGGTACTGGTGGTTTAAGAATGTTGAACGACTACCACAAATCGATGATCTGTTAGATATTCCGTTTGGGCCTAGTCCGCATCTCTCTTGTGTTGTGCGAGCCTTCCCTGAACTTCCGGCGTGATGCGTGTGGAGTTGGCTATTCGAATTCAATTCGTTCATTGCATTCACTGTAGCTGCTCAGTTTTGGAACTTCTAGTAGGTTATAATGATTTTTTTTTCCCCCTTTTGTTCTCTGCAGTTCATGCTGCCTGTCATTCTCATAGTACTACAGGGGCGAGGACCCACTAGCGAAGAGAATTGGATTAAGCTCATGAATCTGGACGTGCTTGTGGACAGGTGCAGAAACGCACATCAATTGCGATTTTCTGCACCTCACCACAAGTACGTCCACATTCACGACTGAAATCCAATCGTCTTGCTAGCAGGACATCGCCCCAGGTTGCAAACTGCAGCAGTGGCAGAGGTTTAGTGTTTGGTTGCTGCTGTTTATGCTGGCAAAGATGCTGCGCCTCACCCATCAAGATGAATAAATGGAGCGTTGAGTCGCTGCGGCGCCCCAGTACTAGCAGATGTTGGCATGCAGTCCCATGCACTACAGATGCACGGTATGAGTTGTTTTTCTGTTTGGCCGGTTTGCGGTGTTGGTGACATTATTAAGGACTGGGGCTCGGTCTTGACTGGACTGCCTCGGCCGTTCCCAAGCAGTCTTCTTCCTTTTGGGAGGGATGCCGGGCCCATTTTCCGGCTTGTATATATAAAGCTAAGCCGTTGATGCTCCCAGTTTTTTTTTTTTTTTTTTTTTTTTAATGCTCCCAGTTTTCTAGAAAAAAAAAAAGAGAAAATAACAGACCCAGGTTCGAATCCAGATGGACCTAGATGAATGAAATAAAATAGTTCTGAATCATCAGGAGCCGATCAGTTCAATCATGATGGCATCTGAAGGCCGACACCCTTTTAAAGCAAAGAAACGAAAAAAGGGTCAACGACTAGAAAGCAAAGAATCTCGGTCACCGTGAGCAGGAGCTTGCCTCAGACATCACAGACACAAGTATGCGTTCATGTGGTCATACTAATCAACCATCTGCTTTGATGCATTGAGGTGCCATTTCAGGAAATGTAAAATACCATTGAGATGCCGCTTCACAAATGTGAAAAGGCCATTGGTGAGAGAGAGAAACAGAGAGAGAGGGGCGGGGAAGGAGGGGAGATCCTATGCATTGAGATGACCATTTCATGAATGTGAAATGGCCAATGAGATGCCATTGAAATGACATTGAGATGTCGTTGCACGGATGTGAAATTGCTGAGCACCTCGAGCATTGCTACAGCGAGCAGCCAGAATGTCCGACATGCTTCTTTCTGTGCCCCGTCCCTGACATACACACACATGCCACACAGTCCGACAAGTTGAAGAGCCTGAGATGACCTGCTTATCGGCATCTGCATGTGAGGGCCAGTCAGCCACAAGGCAACTGCCTTTTTCAGCATCAGCAGGTGCATTTGCCCTTTTTTTTGTTTTCCTTTTTCAGTTTTAGCAAATGTCCTATCGTTTATTACAATTGTCTCGGCACAAAATTGTGTGATAAATTTCGTTTTTCAGGATTTTGAAGTCCGCCGAGCATCTGTTAGAGACAAGAAGAGCGTAGAAGAACTGGTTGCAGGCTTCCCGAGTCATAAGGAGATCATTGAGAGTGTATGGAAACCCCATCCTCACTGTGAGTGACTTTTTTTCACCACATTCTCCTCCACAAGGTTCCTGCTCACCCCCATTTATCCGCTGTATCATCATCATCATTATTCATGTCAGCATCATTGCTGTCCTCATTTCGTCATCCTCCCAACATGTTGTCCTCTCTGCTGAAAAACAATTTTCCGCTGTGACAGCTCGGCCACTAAAGCCAGTCTGGCTCAAGGAACTTGTTGAATGCCACCAGATGATTAGGAAAAAAAAAGAAGCCGGTCAAAGAACTTGTTGACCAGCACCCGATGTTTTTTTGATGCAAGGGGAAGTCAGATTGAATGATGATATGACGAGAGGGGAGGAGGAAGGATGGTACAGTCAACATCACTTCAAATTTCAACGTTGGTGGTCGTTCGGGAGGGTGGGCATTTTGAGGTTTGGGGCATAGCAAGGGGCAGGACAGCGTAGGACCGCTATTGGCGTGGTCGTTGGGCGGCAGGCAGGCGGCAGTGGTCGAAACGACACCCTTGGACCTTGGAAACGCCGCGCAGGCGAAAATGGTCAAATTTAAACGTTTGGCGCAGGTTGGAAATGGATGGGCACCCACGCTTTGCCACCCTCGCGCAAACGGCAATCTTGGACCTTGGAAACGGCACCCAGAGTCTCTCTCTCTATATCTATCTATCTATCTATCTATCTATCTATCTATCTATCTATCTATCTGTTAGAAATTGACTAGCGCAACTCTGGCTCTCTCTCTCTCTCTCTCTCTCTCTCTCTCTCTCTCTCTCTCTCTCTCTCTCTCTCTCTCTCTCTCTCTCTCTCTCTCTCTCTCTGTTACTACGGTTAGTGATAAGTGTTTGACTGTAACTGACTGTAACGCGAGTAGCGGAAGACGAACGCAAATGGGCTAGAGAGAGAGAGAGAGAGAGAAAGAGAGAGAGGGACAGAGAGAGAGAGAGAGAGACAGAGAGAATAAAGAGAGGAAGAAGACACAACACACCCCAAAAAAACAACACCGCAGAACACAGAGTCAATGGTATTCTCCCAACTTCATCTCGAAATATCTTCAAAAAACATCTTCCAATAAGCACACGCACGCATTGCCTCTACACGTTTCACTGCTGGCGCGCGGCAGCAGACTCATCAGGAGGCTCAAACATCCAAGTTGAGATACCACTATTTCATGATCACACCCTCTTAAATACGAACCTTACTAACGAATGCGTGAATCCCATCCTAAGTCTTAGATCGTCTCCGAACACCTGTAACACATAGCACACAAGACTATCGAGTTAGCCAGTCTGAGCATCTCCTACTTACCTCTGGAATAATGCTCGCCACGAACTGCTACTCCATTCCCTCCAAAAAACCTCTTCGTCCTCCCTGTCCGTGAAAGTCTGATCATCGGTCGATAGCTCATATATGCTTCCCGTCTGTCCCCCTTCTCTTCTCTCTCTCCTCTCAACCATCCTGCTCCTATGCAAGCGAATCCTTACCCTTTCCAAAACTGGGTTCTGCCTCCCGTCCCGCTATACTCGCTTCCAGAAAATCTCCCAACCGACCAGACCCTTCTTCGCTCGTATCGTCGACTATCTAAACAGAGCATCTGTACCAGGGAGTAACAGCGTCGCGTACTTTTCTATTTCCTACTTCAAACGACTTCCCCTTTTTTTCCCAAAAAATCAAAACGCGGAAGCAGCAAAAACCAAATAGAGTACAAACCACCTGTGTGTCCCGCCTCCACCGGTGGTATGATCGATTCATCGCAATAGATTCAATTGGCCGGTATTACAAAACCAGATCTAGAAGGCCAACAAAAACTCAGACAAAACCCAAAAAAAAGACTCAGACAAAACCAAGCAAACTCGGGAGGGCAATCCCAAGGTCCAAACGATCAAACAGAGTCCCTCACAGATACTTTTTTAGCCCGGGGTACTCGTTAGGAAGATAACTTCCCAACGGACCACCGAACACCCTGACGAACCGCGCCAGGGCACCGAGAGAGACCTCCGGGGGGTATCCCCGGAGGCGGGTTTCGATCACCACTGTGGCTATGGCAGCTTTCATGGCATCATCAGAATTGGTCAGTCGGTACATTTTCACCAAAGTTCAGAAGACGGAGGCCTTCTTGCTGGCTTTCTTCGAAAATGATGCGTAATCTTGCATGGACTGTATCTTCAACTTACCGTCCTCGAGTAAGCTGATCTGATTCCTCGTCCGGGGATGTATGACGAATCTGATGGGCTGAATTTCCAGAAAAATCCGAGTTCCCTAGAAATCAAAGGAGTTGCCCCCTACATCTTTCCTGACCAGTGTTAGTCTGTTGTCATAGCATTCTCCAAATCTGTTCAGAACATTCTCGGCCTCGGAAATACTCTTCTGGTCACCTACCTTGAATGCTACAGCTACTGCGACATCATCAATCATCCACATCCCGCACACCATCTCCCTCATTCTACCCAGTGACATCACGAAGTTAACTTCCCCAAATGCACATACCAGACAGGCAATAGCCGGACTCGAATTCCTCCCCATAGGAATCCCGAAGACTTGCTTCAACAGCCCACCCGCGCATCTAATGAAGGTGTGAGTTACCTCAAATTCAATAACCTCCCGGATATCTTCAAATTTCAAAACCACGAACCCTTCCTCCTTTTTCACTTTTCTGATCATGGCACAAATCTTTCCTCTCGCACTGACTTTTACCCCCATCATACCTCTATCCTGATGGTACTTAATCAGCCAAGCTAGTGCATCTAACACGATGTGGTGTGACAAGCGGGCAAACATGTCCTTTATATCATAACTCCTAATCAAAGCCCCATCCGCTTTCCTGCCCAATCTCTTCTGCATCAGTCCGCAATACTCTTTCATCTCATCGGTCGATTTCAAATCAAAGTGAATTCTTCGATCGACACCAAACAGCATATACCGGATTGCCTTTCCTACTCTCGACCCTGCCAACCTCCCTGGATCGTGCGTGCACGGAGAGATCGGTCTCCATCTATCTAGATCCTTAGCTTTCGGTAGAATGTATGATTGTCCCACTTTCCCTCCCGTCTGCCACCTTGCCACTCGCCGTAGACCACGCTTTTCGTAATCTTCCTTCATCGACCTGAGAATCTCGACCTCCTCGCGAAAAACGGACTCGTAACTCGGATTGAGATTGAACACCTGTTTACATGCTTCAACATACATGCTTGGGCAGATAAGAAGAGTGGCACCTGGGTTTCGGTCAATAGGAACGGCGGCTAGTTTCTGGAACATCACCATCGTCTCCTTTACCTCTCTTACTGTCATAGCAAGTGACACCTCGACACTCGCCGGGCCGATGCATCTGC
This sequence comes from Chara braunii, assembly GCA_003427395.1. Taxonomy (NCBI): domain Eukaryota; kingdom Viridiplantae; phylum Streptophyta; class Charophyceae; order Charales; family Characeae; genus Chara; species Chara braunii. The sequence goes on along the minus strand of BFEA01000114.1, from coordinate 480,967 downwards.
GTAACATCTCGTGGTTCACGCGGATGATCTTCCTCATCGACCAAGGTTCCAAACCCTCTCGAATACATTCCTCCAGCATGCCGACGGTAGCATCGTAACCTTTGGTGATATTCTTCGAATTCGTTACAAATGCTGGTAATCTCCCAACGTTCTCCAGTCTCACCTTGACATGTCCTCCCACCCTTGGAAGATCAAGACCCTGGCACGTACATTCCGCCTCTCCCATCTCAGCGAACAATCGGTGATTGTGAATCACTCCCCCCACAGTAATCCTTTTCTTGAATACGACTCTCACACGCTTTCCAACAAACGCAGAAATATTCTTATCTGGCAGAGTCTGCGACAGCATGCATGCAGCAACACTGCTCACCTCCCCTATTCGAATTCCTGGCGAGAATGGTATCTTGACGCAAGGTTTCCTCCGGATCTCGACGCCAAATTTCCTTCTCACGATCTTGGTAATGGCATTCTTCAGGTAGTTCCTTGTCTTCTTATTGAAGAAGAGCGTCGTGGTTCGGAACAAAGCAATAAGCTCCTCAGATCCCGCCTGATACATCCTCCGAATTCTACCAGGAAAGCGCAGGAGATCACGAAGAACATTCTTCCTGCGCTGGATTCTTGACGTTACTATCTTAATCACCTTAAGCCGAAAGACCCCACCTTCTTCTAACGCCTTCCTGCAATCACCTAAAGATGAGCTACACCCTTTAATCTCTAAAACACAACCACCTACTTTCCCTTTGACGATCTTCCATTTATCTACCCAAATAGTCCCGCCGGAAGAGTGAATCCGTGGGTCCCCTCCTCTTTGCTTCAACTCCCTGATTGCATCGATAATCGATGCTTTTCCGTTGAACGTGATGACCGTTCCCCCCACCTGGTTACTCCCCCTCTTCCCTCTTTCCCTCTTCCCTTTCCTCCTCCTTGTCTTCTTCCTCTCACTCTTGTTTCCTTGCGTGTTCAAAGTGGGCGAAAACCTCCTGATAAGGGCTCTTTCCACCGCGAAGGGGTCCGAAACTTTACTTATCAAAGGAAGGGCGAGGTACTTCTCCCATCCGAAAACCTTGAGCCAACAGTGAAGTCTCGGCGCGTTACCCATCTTGCTTTGAATAACACCTTTCACATGATCCGCCCATCTAATAATAATCTTCTGAGAAGTACATCCCAGATAGAAGTGCCGACAATACGGACTAACGAGTACGTATACTCCAGGATCGTTCGTCGATACCTCCAGGTCCCCACTCGATAAGATCCCCACCCATTTTCTTGCCCACGGAAACTCACCTTTGATTACGAGATACAAAAAGAGTCGGAAGATATAATCCTCTTCTCCGCTCCTCAACCCTCTCTCCCCTCGATTAACCTCCTCTCCTCTTCTCTGCATCGCTCGTGATAGATCATCACGGGAGCCCATGTTTTTGCCACTTCTCAACCTGATCCGCCACCACTGATAGTCTTTCTGAGATGTAAAAACCTCCGATATAAGTACCGACGATACGGACTAACGACTATGTTAACTTATGGACCTTCCGTCGATATATCAAGGTCTCCACCTGATAAGCTCCCACGAAAAACCCACCTGAGATACAAGCAGCTCCGAAAGATTACGCCACCTCACCGTTCCATACCCCTCTCTCCCCTCGATTGCTTTGCTCGTGACAAAACATCACGAGAACCCCCTGTTCTTTACTTCTCAAAAATGGGCGAAATCTTTCCACTTTCTACATAACCTCCATACGCAAGTTTCGCATTGCATTTTACTAACTCCCCAATAGCTACCTCCCTTCTCGACCACTCCATACCTTCCCTAGTACATAGTTTTCTAAGCTCTGGAACTTTCTTCTCAGACAAGTGCCGATGCATCTCGATGGCGAAGTCTAACATGTCAGTACTCATCCCCCCGGGCTCACCCCCCTTCGAGGTGGTCGGAGGGGTCTTTACTTCGTCATCGTCCTCGATTTTCACTGGAGTGTTTCGAAGTCCTTTCCGCTGAATCTTCGAAAAAGCCCCCACCTCTTCTATTTCCTTTCTCTTTCCCTTCCTTCTTTCGATAGCATCGATCAACTTCCCTGCTTCCTCCTGAACTTCTTCACTGTCGTCTTCTGATTCTACTAAGTAGCTCCTAATCTCCCTTAACATTTTCGCCTTCGTCTTAGGCGACTTCTTCTTACCCAACGAAGACTCCCCTTTCTCCATTGTCTTTGTATTTTGAGCGAGTAGACGAACCAATCTGGCTTCCATCCTTGCTTCGCGTGCTTCGGCTTCTTTAAGCCTCTCATGCTCCCTCCTACTCTCATCTTCCTTTCTCCTCTTTTCTTCCTCTTCCTTCTCTCTCTTATCTTCATCCATTCTTCATTTTCTTAGTTTCTCTCGAAAATACTCCTTCATCTCCTTCAGTTCATCATCGTTCGTCGCGCTATTGACTATGGTGGAAGGAACTCCGATTGGTCTCCCATTCCCTGCTGACCAGCAATTCCGTGCGTAGTGACCGATCTTCCCACAGTTATAACACAAAACCACGCCTTGCTGCGCACTTCCTCCTAGCGGAATATCGTTCCCCACTCCTTGAATGGGCTGTCCCCCAGGAATCTGAAAGTTAATCATCCTTACTCTCTTTTCCTTCGCCTCCTCTTCCTTTTCCGCCTTTGATCTCTAACGATACACCCGACGCTGTATAGTCTTCCTAGGAACTTTTCTAAATAATCAAAACACTCCTCCCTAGAATCTACGTCGGCAAAGTGCGAAGTAACCAACAAATGAGGAATGAGATCGCCGAAGACGCTTCTCTCAAGATCTCGCCATAAACGGAAAAACTCAAACTCTCTAAAGTTACGATCTGTCATAACTCCTACCCCGCATTCGTAAGCTCCCCTTGGTCATGAAATAGACAGCACCCAACTCCTCTTACATACCATCGCTCAATCCCCTGTTCTTTCCAGTCACTTGCTCAACCGTAACGATCACGTACGAAGGGCAGGGAGACGATCATGCTCCACAATGTCTTCTTGAACAAAAGATCGAAGGACGATCATGCCTTCTTCAGAACTCGCTGAAGTAGCTCCATGCAGATCGTAGCCACCGTGTATTGCCACACAATCCGGTTACCACGTTGTCGGGGGAACCCTCTTGTCTTTCACCCTCCTTATCTTTCCCCTTTTGAGCTCTTTTTGGCCTTGCTTCGTTCCTGCCCCACTTCCGGAAGAGGGGGCAGGTGGGAGCCTTTGTCGCGTTTCACGGGTATCGTAGCGAAGTGAGGGGATATCCGAGCGATGCGGCTGAGAGCGAGTCAACCCTTCCCTCGTTTTCGGGCTAGAGGACCAGAAAGCTAACTCATTCGCAATCCTTGATGGGGACACCCGCGACTTTGCCCAAGGGTGCTTTGTGTCTAATTTTTGGAGTGGACAACAAGATAGCTCAGAATCCCCGTCATGACAAGCGGGTCCCTCCTCGCCTACCGGCACACCCAGCAGCGAACACCCGCCGAGCGCCCAGTTCTCGGGTCAGGAGGTTACCTGCAGCGGACCAGACCGACCCGACACAAAACCAGCAGGAAAGCTTCGGGAAAGACGAAATGGTGAGGCTTCAGAGAATCGTTCGCAGCATCTTGTGCTGACTTAAAGGAACCCGATGCACGACAAACGAGTGGACCTCAGAGAAGGCAAAGTAGCAGGGCTTTGGGAGACCCCGCTTGGCGACGCGCCCTCCCCCTCGTTCTAGGCTCGATATGTGGCAGAAACGAAAGCTTCGGGTAATAGCAGCGTGTGCCGACGCCCCTCGTCTCTCTCTCTCTCTATTCCCCTCTCTCTCTCTCTCTCTCCCTCTCTCTCTCTCTCTTCTTCTCTCTCTCTCTCCCTCTCTCCTTCGGCTGCAGCTCGAGACCCAGGCGAAACCAGTGGTGCCAAGCTTCGAATCAGGGATCGAGTAGCAGTAACTAACTAGCCTGCTCCGAAGGTCACTAACAATTGCGCGGGCAAGCAGCGCAATGTAAGTACCAGAGCGCCGAGCTCGTAAACAGGGAATCATGCCAGGCCGCACGAACGATCGTACAGAAAGCTTGCAAGATCAAGATGCGAGGCAGATGGCTCACAGGCTCTACCAATTGGTGTGTACAAAAAAAAAGTAACACATCGCAATTCCCGGAGCTCAGAGCAGGTAACCAGAGCATGAACCGATTGGCGCGGACAGCCATACGCAAGGTAGCGAGCCTCTAACGTCGGAGCTCAGGGCAGGCGACCGGGACAGGAGCCAATTTGTACGAYACRAATATCAGAGCATAGAGCAGGTGGCTGAAACATGTACCGACCTGAACGAACCAGCGTACTGAAGGTACCCGGATACAAATGTCAGAGCATAGTGCAGGTGGCTGGAACATGAACGGACCTGAACGAACCAGCGTACTCAAGGTA